>CM060947.1:207901302-207977238 GCA_030765055.1 Mantis religiosa | reverse complement strand
CGGCAACTTAACAATGCCTAGCGACAATATCTTACCATTCCTTCTCATGTACAATTTACTATAGTTATTAAAAATGTCTTTCTGGAGTGTAAATGGAAGTTGTAGAATTAAGAAAAATAACAAAGAACAGGTACTTCTTTCGTCAGGTGTTTGTTTTGTTTAGCTGTTACATGTTTAAATACAGACAGCTGTGCTTTTGCCCATTCATAAAGTAAACAAAATGAGGAGGAGAGGGTTTAATAGATGATCGTTAATAACAGAAAGTATTCATTATAATTCATTAATTTATGAAGAAACAATAATATTCTAAGCAAATTGCCGTATTGTCGACATTAGTTCATTTGTTATGGGTAGTTTACTACTTCTTAAGCACCAAACATATTTTAGTTAATTGATGGAAATTAATCATTTCTTCACACTAGCCCTATATAGGCTAAGGTTTTTGATAGAGTCAACATGAAAAATTCAATGCCATGGCCGGGATTTGAACCACGGATGTCCTGGTTTCCGTCCAGTCGCTCTTACCCATTAAGCTACCATGTTGAATATCAGAAATGATCAATTTCCATCAATTAACTAAAATAATAAGAGTTATTTGATAAAGCCTGGGACTCAAGTACTTACGATAGTAAGTCGCCACAAACGGTGTATCTCGGATGCGAGAGCCCCTAGTGGTTTACTGGAGAAATATACGAGTCAAATGGAGAATTTAATGTCAAGACGGCACGTTGGCCATGGTAGCTCAACGGGTAAGAGTGACTGGACGGAAACCAGGCCATGACATTAAATTTTTCATGTTGACTCTATCTACCAAACATATTATTTATGATAACTGAAGTACGTTATGTTGGATCAATTTTATTTCAATATGAAGAAGAACAGACGGTTAATAAACATCAACATTGGTAAGAGAAAAACCAGCAGCAAATATGAATGACACGGGCAGCATTGTCTAAGATATTTCCTATATCCTCTATCTCAATAAGTAGATGTTCAAAAAATATAACTTTATGCGGTGATTTTTACGTTTTACATTACGTGTTTAAGCATTAGTTTAATTATAAGTCAGACAAAACCACTCTCCATTTTGTTCCAATTTAAGAAACTTTTTTTTTTCCTTGGATGACCAATGCCACCCAGACCGATTACTTTTCCCGTATTATCTAGGCCGAAAAGTATTTTTTACTATTCTGCACTACACCCGGTATTTAATTTCAAAAGTTGGAATTAAAATTCATAAGTTTTTTCATATACTTTTACTAAACAGAAAAAGCAATAACACAATTTTCACAGTTCCAACGCCGTTTTTATACAACGTAAGTTAGGAAATTCTCTAGAAATAACAGAGTAAGTATATTATTAATTTTTTATTTTATTTTAAGGGTGAAGTTTGTAAAAGGAACTCCCCTTAAATAATTAATCTTGCTTTATTATCTAATTTTCAGGTCTTAGTGTCATCTAGCAATTTTTTTATCAAACAATCCTGCAATTCATCAAATCACTATGCAGCCTTATTATTCAGTGTCCAGAAAATTGTTTTCAGCTCTGGAATCAATTCCACTTGGATTTTCAATTGTGTACTTTTTCCATCAGCTTTATAGTTATTTTATCTGTTCGTCAGATTAATAAATCATATTTTCTAATAGTGTACTTCACTTTCTCACAATATTAACGTTTCAGTGGTAACGATGCTAAAAAGTAATAGACTTGTAACTCGCCAGCCTCTTCCACGGTTATTTACATGCAGATTTTTTAAGCGCAGTGGATCTACCCATAAAATCCGAAGACAGTGGCCTCCTCTACCCCGGAATGAAAAACTCCGGGACTCTTTCCATAGGGCAATGCCTGGTTTCCTAAAAAGCTCTCCCAACGACAACAACGTCAAGACGGGATGGAAGTGGATACGGGTGTCGGGAACACACTGCCCCTCGAGTCCAACCCAATCCGAACAACTCCCCGACGGGAGGGGCTCGGCAGTTCGCCCCGAGGTTCCTCTGGTAACCTCAGAGGTACCACGAGTGCTAAGGGTCCGCAGCGCTCGCACCATAGCAGCTGAATGGGACGGATCCCCTCCTCTGCGTGTTTACATGTAGATAGTATTTTCTTTCTTTTGGTCGTTACAGCAAATCCATTGTTGCGTTCTCCATCTAAGTAATTAATATATTAATAGTAGAAGATATAATGCGTCATAAATATGTTGATACATTTGCCTTATTACTTTTTCTTTGCAACTATTATCTCTGCCAGAGAATGGAGCAAGAAAATATCTGACGGGATAGAAGGTACGAGGTTCACAGACTAGGGAGCTTGTTGGCAGCAGATCTGATGAGCTCGTTTCACCTGGAGGTGAATTCTGTTCGTTTCTGTTGTGGGCAGATTGCTAATGTGAGTAAAAAACAAAATATTCAGACAACTTTCTTTCCTGAATGAAAGGCTAAGCACAGGTTCAACCAAGGGGCAAAAAGCCCTAATGTCTCCCCTGGTAGCACAGGTGAGACAGTTCCATTATTGATTACGGTTTCCCAGACCGTCATGAGTATTTAATGATATAATCATGCACAATACAGCGAAACCACATGACACCAGCAACGAGTAACTAAATTATCGCTTCGGGCTGGCGGGCGCGTGGGCGTGGCTTTATTACCTTGTTCAAAACGTCGCTGAAAATCGGAGTAATTAAGAGATGGCCACAAGGTGTTGGGGCATGCTCTTATTAGCTCCTTGGAGGTTGCGAATCGTGTTTAATTAATACTAAGACTTCCTTCGTAATTATTTCACTTTGTCGCGAGAATTGGTACAGAGCTCCCTCGGGAAGGGGGACAGCCAAACCGCACTGCGAGTTGGTGATATATTAAACTACATGAAACATGCAGTGTTCTAGATTGAATACACCTATATTAGTATCTGTTGTTTTACTATAGGAGTGAAAAACAGCTAAACGCATTGCAATAAAATGATCATATAATTTCCTAATTACATTCTTCGAGTGATGATTGAAATGATAAAACATGTGTATTTTTATTCAGTATTTTGTCTTGATAATGTTCTTATGCATAATATTTCAATGGAAGTCACATTTAATATATTATATTAAACTAACTGCTTATCAGGTGTGCTTTTTAACAATTTAATTTTATGAATGTGTTGTGTAACCATCTACTCGAATAATAGTTTCACTACAATAACTTGATTTCTAAGATTTTACCTTTTGTAATACAATCATCGAGCTAGATGGCGTCTTGGTGACGTATGAAACTTTCATAGCAAACAATGTTTCTTGTAATGAAAAGCATCAATCCTCAGGTGAATATTCATTATTTTCTAACAGATGAAGAGCACGTTCTTCAATAAACGATAAAATGCCAGAAAATGAGACATCCATGCCTTTAACTACATATGGTAGTGGCAAACACTTTATTCCTTTTTTGCTAACTGTTCAATAGCTTGGATCATGTGATAGTTTCACTATCCTTGCAAATAGATTCAAACAAATCCCAATACTAAGACAATTGTTTCTCCAAATGCCCTATACCTGTTTCGATAAAAAGCAATGACTTTGGTATTTCCTCCACTGACATAACACTGTTGGATTATCACATTTTGTTATAATGCCTGCTAATTTCAATATGATCAATACAATGGTTAACACCAACAATTGATTTATTCCAAATTTGTGCCACTGTTCTTGCAACAACTGCAACTGTTGCTAAGGGCGATTCCATTCCAGGACCTTTTGTGTAACATAGTACATCAGTTTCCTTGGGTTTTGCATTTTCCTCTTCTAAACACTGTCTTAACAATTGGAGAATGTTTGCTCTATGATGCTCAGCAGTTTCTCGAGGCAGAAAACCTTTCCCTGGTGGTGTAATGTATGTCTTCCTACAGTTAGAAAACACCACTCCATCTTGAACCACACCAATGCCAAGTTTATTGGCAATGTCTTCAAAACCTATTGCAATAACCATTTTTTTTCTGACTAACCCACATGTGTTCACATGAACGCGCATTCGGGAAATCCAGGTCCAAATTACCTAGGCCGATCAAACTGATCGAAAATTCCCACCCCCCCAAAAGATTTTCATCAGGCGCTAAGTGAAATTTGGGTTGGATAATTTGATCGACTAATCTGCCTATCATCCATCATGCCTATCATGCATCCCACCTTCGTCTTTATCATCATATCAGTCATTGAGCTGATTAACTCTGGATAGTTCTCGATCAGAATGAATTATCTGTGCCGTTTTTTCCGGGGTGTTCCCTTATCCTGAAAGATGAATGTCATAAGTCTATGAACTCCGGGCTCATTTGAGCATCATTACAGACATTTCATTCATCGTCCGATATGACTTAACGTTGGAGGACGTAAATAAAGAAGCAATTGTTGGAATTCACTTAGATAACACAAAGCTACACAGTTTCCACATAATACAGAAACTTCGTATTCATTATTAGATAAGAGAATGAACGGAATGTTACAAAACTTGAAATTTGAGAATTTCCTACTTCCAGGGTACCAAGTTAAATGTTTTGAAAGCAGTACATAGTCGGTAATCGCACATAAAGGTAACCTCAGGCTTCAGATGTAAAATGTACATTAATTTATATATTACACAAACACAATTCCCTCTCTATTAAAATGCATAACTAGCACACATTGGTAATGAATTCAGTTAAAATATACATAGGAAATACAACATCACTTCCTTATACATCTGAGGCCTATTAAAAGTTCTGCTAGCGTATCTTATAAATGCCACATAGCTATGAAATAAAATGTTATTTCTGATATTATATTCAAATTTACATTAACATTAATGTGGTTAAAGTTTTAATTGTACCATATTTATTTATTCCTCTCTTAGATTATCGATGCATGCGTTACTTGTTCGGGTTCCACTGGCGGGAAAGTTAGGGCCAGGGAAGCTGAAGCACTGAGCCTGATGAGAAACCACGGTTGACGGGCCAGCCCAACACGAGAGCGAGAGAAGTTGATGATTGCATGAGGCTGAAATTAATGATAGGAAAGATGAACGCTGGAGCAATTGGAATGATAGGGGGAGAAACCGGAAGATCCGGAGAAAGCCTGCACCAGCGCCGTGTTAACCCACAAAAATCTCACTTTGGAATCGAGTCTGGGTCATCTTTTGAGAGCCGAGCGGTCTAACCAGTCTTCCAAGGCTCGGCATTCCATATTTATTTTAACTTTATATTTATTATTAATTACTGGATGTATTTATTTCCATATCTAAAAATACAAAAATACAAAAATCTTACAATTTTCATATATATAGCTTTCAGTTGCCACTTTTCCCCCTTTTACTCCACCATGCATTTTAACACCATGGTTTTTTTTATGCATGCTGGATCTTAACAAAATTCATACTACCTTGGTATTAATATTTTAACACTATTTACATACACATACACATTTACATGGACCCTCACATAATTTATATTACCTTGGTTAATATTTTAACAAACACTGTTTACATATACATACACACAGTTACAAAGTCTTTGCCCTGTACCATCTGATTTTAATAATATGCATGATGAACTTCACCACGGTCTATATTGCTTTATTTTCCTAAACCATTCGCCTCTTATTCTCCCCATAAATTTGCCTATCCTTTTGATATCCCCCTCCTTTTAACTCTCATTATCTTAGTACTTCTTTGTTAAGACTCTCCCATTATTTGGGTATAAACTAATCGCTCCAAGTTTCGCTTCTTCGAATTCCAATATATAATGTGATTCTTTAACTGTATATAAAATAGTGCGTATTGCTAACATTCGTCCATTAAGTGAGTGAGTGAGTGTGTGGTGTTTAAGGGCCCGTCGACAACAAGGTCATTTGGGCCCGTCGTCCATTAATGAAGTTAGCGGTGCCCAAATGCCGCGCACGAGTTATGGAGTGACAACATCTGCTTAATATTTCTGCGAAAACAGCAATATACATTTTGCATTATTACTATGGAAGGAGTTGAAGTCGTAGAGTCTGGATACCTTAGAAGTTAGCTGATATTCAATATTTAATTTTTTTTCTGGGAAACTCGCTTCTGACATCATCATCATAATCATGATTATGATCATCATCATCGTCCTCATCATTATCATTATTAGCTCCCATTTTATTTATCAGTTTAACTAGTAATTTTTTATCCTACCCTGAGATAAGGATCTTATAATGCATCACTGGAGCAGCTGGAGCAAATAAACTGGATAACAAGATAGGAGAAGGTATCAAAAATGTGACAATCATCGCCATCAAGGTTTTATTAAATATTTTTCAGCAATTTAGAAAATAATTTACAGGGTTTTTTATAACTACAACTGTCCCAAACACGGTTACTCATTAGTAAAAATTATTAAAAATATTGAATAATATTTGACATTGCCCTGCATTCATATACCCATACACAAATTGTGTAGCGGTTTACCTCTGCCACTTTTCTGTAGAGAAAGTTCAACCAAAATATAAGTTTTAGGCTTCGTGAACCACAAAAAGCTTAGGAAAACAGAACCTGTGTTTCTGTTTGTATTTCTATTTGGTCCTGTTTGATTAAAATGTTGTTGATTTGTGCGGAACGGAAGACCATGGAATTTCTGTGTAAATTCAAACTGATATTCCACGTATTATTCCGTTCCAGCAAAATTTAAACACAACAGGCTGTTCTGTAGTATACATCATAACCACATGCAGTAAACACCTTCACATAATGTTTCCCGTTGTAAAATTGTTATTGGGCTTAGTAGCCGCCGCGAGAGATAGGCAACAGCTAAATGACTGCATTTAACTTCATTCCTACTATCAATAACAGCTAACACGATATACATTTTAAAATTAAACTGATTTATGTTCTTACATGATTTTATACTCACTATTGCATGAGCAATACTTAAAACATATCTACTTCATGATAAGATAAACACTTTCATAAATTGTTTATTAAATGATGCCTTGTTGATACAACTAAGATAAAGGAATATAGTAGGCTTTAAGCGATAGTCAAATTTCTACAGGTTGCTATGTCATGGCTTTGACATTCCATTTATTTACATGTCCAGATTATAAAATGACAATGACTTCCTAATTGAGAGAAGTATAAGCACTTCAAAATTCAAACCAATAACAAGAATATCTTTACAATGTCTTTACAACTACTCAAAAATAATTATATTACTTTGGATATTTGCCTGTGCTTCAATATCAACAATATATCAATACTTAGATTAAATGAATATCCTTCGAAGATATAAATCAGGAAACTCCTGTTTTATCATTACAAGAACTGATTTGACACAAACTGCATGCTTCAACGATATCTATATTTGATATAATAAGATTTTGTCTATGTATTGTGGTTCGTCAGTTACATGAAATCCACCCAGAATGTCGAATACTTAGAAGTCTATTCAATAAAGTTTAAAATTTATTGAAGAACTTAATCAGATCTTGATAAGCCATTTTTGGCAAGTCAAAATTTTGTAAAATCATTCATATAAATGTGATTAGAAATGGCGGGGATTTTCCTGAAAATCTTTGCGATGGTTCTTTGGAAGATGAATTTAAATATCACGTTTGAGATTTAACTTTTCGCTTTTTAATTATGTTGTTTAAATACATGCACACATAAGCGCGGGTGCGTTGACCCTTTTTTTTTTCTTTTTGCCAACTTAAGCAATGTCAAAACAAGTACTGCTGTTGAATTCTCGATGTAATACAATACTTAAATTACTATTTGCCCAATAGAGAAAGTAATAACAAGAAGAGCAAGTACGCACAAAGGCGTAATAATTTAATGCCTTTCACATTTTTTGTGTTTGTGGCAGCCCACTACCTACTATTCAAACACTTTTGTGATAGCAGTGTGCAAGGTTCGAGAACAAAGATTTCAAACGTATCCCGGTACACCAAAGAAAATAAAAAAGATTGCCTCTATGGTTCGGTGATTAATGTGATCAGTTCCAAATTCAGAAATCTCGGATTTGATTCCTGGTTGGAGTGGCATCATCCAAGATTGTTCCCAATCCTCATCTAGAGTCTGGAAGTATGGCTAAATTATACCTAAGTATGAATTTAAAATGTATAAAGAAAGCCCATTATAAACAAAGCCAAAGGTACTTAAATAGTAAATAAATCTTCGCCTATGCTGACAAAACAGGCATTCCAAAGTCGTGGACATGTAACTAGATGTTAAATCAGAGTATAAATTGAGAAGAATAAAAGCAGTTCAGAAATTAGCGTGCATTATTAGGACTGAATTTGAGCGGAATAGGAAATTGTATTCAAAAGTGAATTTATAAATCAATTTGAAACGCCAAGTTTATAACCAGATGAAATATTGAACAATAGCACCACGTTAACATCCCTCTAAGATAGTATACTGATCTAGAATACAGTGGTCATTTTGTGCTATACTCGGCGTGTGGAGGCTTTTAATTACCTCAGTATTGCCTTTTAAAATGACGTGGCGTCCTGAAAGTCGGAGACTGCGGGCTTGTCTGCATATGTGGATAACTCCTTATAACTTCGGTGTATTTATTAAACGTGAATATTAAAAAGGTATTCCAAAATTGGGAAAACAACGTTGCATGTTGTTTTGAATACCATAGCTGTAAAATATAGCTTACACGCCTAAAAGGTCGCCACTCGTTAACGTGGAAAAAACTCCGTTTATATTCGTCAGCCGTTTCAAATCCTGTGCATACCGCCACAAGGAAGAACGTCTGGTACCAATGCAAAATAACAGAACAGTGAATTCAGTAGTTGGGTACTGTTGCTCAAGCAGCACCGTACACCCGTCTGGAACAGGCAGTAAGTACATGATGATTCTAAAGTCACTGTACATTTTGTGTTTGAATAGGTTTTATTATAATAGACTGAAACATGTGTCAGAAAAGAACAATTCCAGTACCTTCGCAGCCTCCAGTGTTCCAGTAAGAAACGAAAACTTCCTCAAGAGAGTTTGTGCCATCTCTGTACTGGGATTTAGGATTAGATTTCCTTACGGAGGGGATTCGGTACGTAGGCCACCATGCTGGGCACATTGTTCCTATGCCCCAAGCGGGGATACTGCCGGGAGGAAGCATGAGGTGAAGGAGACAGAGGGCGGCCGACCCAAGGAGCCACGACAGTACAGAGGGCAGGGTCCCTACTGTTTACTTGGATAGACTTGCCCCGACAGGCCAGGATAACGGACACGTTCCCCTACTGCGGGACGGCAACGAGCCCAGATGCTGAGCCCCAAAGGTCCCAGGCAGGCAATACGAGCCCCAAAGGTCCCTGGCTGGCGGTCCCAAAATGGTCCCAGCAGAGGAGCGGAGACCGGCAACCGACCTACCGGAGGAGAAAGTAGTTTTTCTCAGAGCATATCATCCTGCCATGCACCGCCGATACACCCGCTGACACTTCCACCCTGAAAGAGATCCCCAGATGAGAGATGATGTGAAATAAAGGAGATGAAATGGAGGGACAGGAAATTCGGGGGATGTAATTAACCTATCCAGCATTCGCCTAGCGACCGGAGAAAACCCCCGGGTATACTCATGGGTCATGTAGGTTGGGCATGGGAATCGAACCCGGGCCTCCCGAATGCAGGCCGCAGAGGAAATCGCCTGACCATACCGCTTGGTCTCAGTACTGGGACTCTCATTCGCTGTTTAAATTGATAAGCTCCCAAGCAAGAGGACCAAATCTCACACCGGGCTGGCATTATTTTAAGGAAAGCAGTCAAAAATGAAAGTACATATATCTTGAGTTTTCCTTTCATAGATTCAACTTTCATAAAAACATTACTTTCAAATTAGTGTGTTTCACTAATGATGATTTAATTTCTTGCCAATATGAATGTTAAAAAGGTATTAAATGAAAATCTTACGAACATTTTTAATTTTTAATTCAGTATTTCTTCCAATCTTTAGTGGCGACAATCGTTAAAAATCCAAAAAACATGAAATGCAACTGCAATAAATTTTTCTTCACTATATCCCAACTAGTTTGTAAGCTATCTTTAGTGTGACCTGTGGGTTCACTTGTAGTCTCGTTCCGGAATAAGATTCATTTACACCGTCGTTGACCGTTGTAATAAAAAAATGTATAATTGTTCTCCCGGCGAATAGGGGCTACCATAACCGAGACAATCGCAATTCAATCTGCGATAATCACATACTAGGCGCAGCGACTTCAGTTTGTCTGAACATGATGGATGCTGCCTCAATCTACTGAAAAATAACAATATTCTTAAGCTCATCATATATCAACTGGAGCTCCAAGTGGTGGTAAGTTGGCCATGGTAGCTCAATGGTTTAGAGCGACTGGACGGTGACAAAGAGATTCGTGGTTCAAATCCGGCCATGGCATTGAACTTTTCATGTTGGCTATCTATCAAAAACCTTAGCCTATATATGGCTAGTGTGAAGAAATGATTAATGTCCATCAATTAACTAAAATATTAAGAGTTAGATGATGAAGCCTGGGACTCAAGTACTTACGATAGTAAGTCGCCACAAACGTTGTATCTCGGATACGAGAGCCCCTAGTGGTCTACCGTGGAAATATACCAGTCAAATGGAGAATTTAATGTCAGGACGGCACGTTGGCCATGGTAGCTCAATGGGTTAGAGTGACTGGATGGAAACCAGGAGATGCGTGGTTCAAATCCCGACCATGGAAATGAATTTTTCATGTTGGCTATCTATCAAAGAGCAGTTGAATTTATCTTTATTGGATAGTAACCGTGAAATTTATAGCATCACTGAAATTTCTTGTGACTTTATAACAAATAGTGCATACTGTAGGAATCTGTATACAATTGTGATAAATACGTTTTCCACTTTTTATGCTATTCAGTCGATTTTTTTTTAATTTACGTCCTCCAACCTTAAGTCATATCGGACGAGGAATGAATTGGGTGAAATGATGCTCAAATGAGTCCAGTGTACATTGAGCTTAGAGTTACCCGGCTTGAAGAATAAGGGAAAACCCCGGGAAAAAACCTTATTCAGGTAACTCACCCTGACCGAGATTCTAACTTGGGACCTCTTGAACGTGAGGCAGACATGCTACCACCACGCTACCGAGGCGGGCTATTCGGTAGAGCATAAAGGCTCCTGAACGAGGGCAAAGACAAGGCTTAAATGAGCTTTTCCCAACAAGCATTAGCATGCACAATAACAGCTGCAGCTATTGGGCTGAAGGTGAGAGATTGGATCTTACAAGGCAACTATCACTAGGTATGCTCATACAGACTTTTTTTTTAATTTACGTCCTCCAACGTTAAGTCATATCGGACGATAAATGGAATGGGTGAAATGATGCTCAAATGAGTCAAGGGTCCATAGAGCTTAGAGTTATCCGACATTCGTCTTTCAGTAAGGGAAAAGCCCGGAATAACCTTATCCAGGTAACTCACCTTGACCGAGATTCGGACTCTGGACCTCTTCAACGTGAGGCAGACACGCTACTACCACGCTACAGAGGCGGGCTGCTCATACAAATGTGTTTTTATATCTTGACGGAGAGAGATGCGCAGTAGTCTTTTGACGAGCCTACTTCTGAATGGTTTCAACTGGAGGGGAGGGCAGGTCAGTTGCGAGGAAGTAAACAAGTGTAGAACTATCGGGTAATACTACGGATTGTTTCAAAATGTGCGTGACTCCTGTTTCCTAGAGAGCACTTAGAAATTTTGCCTCCTAGCAGCACTTTACAAAATAAGGTGCTACATTTTAAAAACATAAGTAATAACTAATGTCTGTAGATCTATGAAAAGGAACAATGGTCGGGTCTGCTATGAAAATCTTGGAAAGGGTATCTGAGACAACAATTGTGTCTGAAAGCAGTTTTGGAGCGCTATTAAGGAAAGACAAACCATTGGTGCTAGTGCAACAACGTCATTCGCTATGACCAGTAAACAAAAATTAAGAACATGCATAAAATCCAATCTGGATGGTTTTAATTCAGAAGTAGTTAGGCGAACTGTGAATAATTTTAAGACACAGAAAAACAAAGACAAACTCTAAATAAAGTGCTTATGAAGCTTCAAAATTCTATTTACTTTCAAGTCAATGACTGACAATTGAGAAGAGTTGTTTTGAAACTAGGATATATATGGAAGAAAACCAAGTACGGCAGACAAATTTTAATGGAACATCGCCCCATATAGGCAAAAAGGTTTAAGTATTTACGAAATATTCAGAGATATCATGGTGAAGTTTATATAGTTTATAGAGATGAAAATTGTATCAATGCAGCACACACTTGACCATATACCTGGAGTGTAACACGCTACAGGGACTGCCGCGATTTCGAAAGGCCGACAGTTGGTTATTATGCCTGCTGGAGGAGAACAGGGTTTTGTTCCAAACGCCTATGTACTATTTAAGATAGAGAAAAGACGTGGAGATTTCTACGATAGTAAGAATTACAACTTAATTTATAACAGCTGCCACACTGGCTTCGAGAGAAAGATTTGTTTTTAGAGAGCTTGTGCCCTCTCGTAATCTTACGCGTGTGACGCATTATGACGATAGGTGACTATTCCCACCACAGTTGCTACTCATCATAAACGCGCAGGGTTTCTGTCAAGATAAAATAACACATCAGTACCTGTATTCACTTGAGAGTTTGCTGACGTCATCTCTGCTCTATGTGGGGCCTGTGCACCAAGAATCTGCTGCAGAGTAGAACCTCGACGTTCAAAACTGAAGACTGAAAAGTGCCGCATGAGACCACTTGCAAGTAGCTGCTGGACATCACTCTTGAGCTCCGTTCCGGCGCTCCTTACGGCTGCCCGAAGGGGTAAAATGCTATTTTGTTATGCTCATATGTTCCTATGCATTCTGAACTCATTTTCGGGTACTTCCAGCTATACTCCGCAACCCATTTTGGTATACAGGCCACACATAGAGCAGAGATGATGCCATAAAACTCTCAAGCGAATACAGGTCTGAGCATAGCGGTAGTTCCCCTGTTAGATAAATGCCCCAATTGGCTTCTTAAGCAGAGATCATACCATCAAACTCTCAAGCGAATACAGGTCTGAGCATAGCGGTAGCTCCCCTGTTAGATCAATGACCTGATTGGCTTCTTAAGCAGAGATGATAACATCAAACTCTCAAGCGAATGCAGGTCTGGGCATAGTGGTAGCTCCCCTGTTAGATCAATGACCTGATTGACTTCCTAAGGTTACATGTTATACATGAATAACGGGTCGTCCCTCCTTTAGTTACACAATTAAATTTTTGCATCTATCCACTTAAATGTTTCTGATTTCAAACTTTCTGAATTGTTCTAATGTGTCAGGATTTGCAGACTAATACAACGCTGATTACACTGGGCAACAAGAAAATACTTTTTGAATGTTTCGAGCTCTTCATGAGGCAATTCCTTCTAATTTTGGGTAAAACAAAAAACAAATATGACAATGAAAACTTTTTACTAGCGATAGTTTCTATGATATACACAAGGTAGAAGTATTGCATATTAACGGACTGAAAGAAAAGGATACATTTTAACTACATACATGCTAACAACAATAAAAGTGCATTTGACTTTTTAACTGGTAATTATATGCTAAGAGGTCTAAATTTCTGGAAAAATACTTCTCAGATAGTCGTGTCTGAAGAACGTGGTGGCCTATTGACTTCGTCGTCTTTTAGTTTGCTCTTGTGACGGAGTTCCGCAGAATCCCTATACGAAGACCTACAGTAATTCGCAAGCATTACTTCATTCCAACGGCCCTGATATCTTTGTTCCATAGCAGAAACGTCCTGATGGAATCTCTCCCCATGTTCATCACTAACAGCTCCACAACTAGGAGGGAAAAAGTCTAGGTGGGAGTGGAGAAACTGGATCTTAAGGGGCATGTTGCGTCCAAGGTTACGGTATATTTGCAGGAGCACTGTCACCAAATACTTGTAGTTGTCATCTCTTTTCTTGCTTAAAAAGCCATTAGCAACACCCTTGAAGATTTCCCAAGTTTCCTTTTCTTTCCCCTTCAAAATTTGGTCAAATGCAGGATGCTTTGCAGGTTCTCTTATTTGTGGTCCAACAAAAGTGCCTTCCTTAACTTTTGTATCACTTAATTTACAAAATTTATCTCTGATTGTGTTTTGTTATTTGACAGGTGTGCCAACTTCTAAAAATATTCCTGGAAATTTAAAATTTTCACTCTAAAACATGAAATGTCACTATCTTCAAATCAAGAGCTAATCTATCATTTTATGGTGATTTTTGAATTCGGCAGATGGAAATACATGTAAATTCACTATTTTTAAGCCTGAAACATTTTCATTGTTGCCCAATGTTATTTCCCCAACTTTACACATGCACCTATCTGACGTGTTAGCAGTGGTGGAATTTTGTTTAAACCATCCAACAGCTGAATAAAACCTGGGGTCATTATGCTCTTTTGTTATTTACCTCAGTTCACAATCTCCTCATGGAAAAATATGCAGTGATATGAATTTTTTGCTACTCGCAAACCAAGAAAGTAATAATAAAGGTTCCTTATCTATAGGCTGTCAGTCATTGGTAAAGAGGCAAGCTTTGCCAAAGACAACCTTTAGTGAGTGGTAAAACATAATACATGATACACATGACTTACAACACAGTGTGAATTAAATTTTAACTTATAGCACCTTCGCTTAGCTCCATAATATTAGGAAACGTGCCTTTCTCATAATTTTATTAACACTCCAAGTTTCATCACCCAATTTCAAATTATCACACCACACTTCATTTTGTTCCACCGAACGGTAGAGTGGGAAGCTCTCTAAGAAGAGAATGAAAGGAGAGTGAATACGGAAGAAGAAAAGTGAAAGTGAAAGAGAGGAAAGAGAAAGTGTTTGAGTGCTTCCCAGAACTGCAAAACTATACATGAATTATATGTACGTAACGTTCGTCCTTTGAACTTCCTTGGGTATCGATGGCATTTATAGAAGTCTCTTCTCACGATTAATGAACATAACGATATACGAAGAGAAATCTTGCTCACAGATAAACGAGAAAAACAGCAACTGTTTGCGGAAGCGAGAAATGTAAAAACAAGAAGTAATTCCGACGACATTGGTCTTGAACATAATGGACGAGCGCGTCTGGAAGGCGCCCTGGGGTTATCAGTCCGGGGTAAGACAAATGGAAAGCTCCCACAAAATAAACCATGACCAAGATAACTTCACTCTCAACATCCATTCCAAGGTAGTGGCTCTTTTCTCGGCCAGGATCGCTTCAACTTCATTCCTTCCAAATCCGCTGCAGACGATAAAAACGAATATGTGATACCAGAGCGAAATCATCTCTAAAATCATCTGAAGCATCGATCAATTTAAACGTTTGTTCTTTATGCAGGGTAAATTCTGCATAAACAAAGGCTGCCAGATTGGATCCACTGGTGAATCTCATACTCCTCAGCTCAGTTATCGCTAGTTGTATGCCAGAAACAAGAGTTTGCCGGAGTATTCAATTGCGCTGTGTATTATTGGCCTACTTTGTTAAAACACAATTAAAATAAGTTTTTATGGAATCAAGAACCATCAGCTTACGGTCGGGGAGTTACATTGCAGAATCAAGCTAGAGAATTTGTCTGCTCACTTAGGCAATTCTTTGAACAGGAAGGTGAGAGTTTGTTCCTTATCAATGAACAGCTTATTGCTTTTATCCAAAAGCGACAGTCACGTGTCAGTAGATAAGCTTTCACGTAAAAGAATTCCTGTGGGTCAAAATTCCGGCATATCGGCGGCGTTGATATGAACATGTCAATTAACAAAGTCGTTAATAATAGTATATTCGATACTAATGTGGCAAACACTTAATACGGAACAAGGAAAGGTTTGAATAAACGAGGCGCTTGCACCGAGTTTTTTCAATTCTCGAGATTCCATTATGTTCTTACCACATGTGTGTTGCACATTAGTTTCTGCGCTATGTGTATTTATATGAATATGAATTTTAATAGTTAAAATATTAGCTGAAATATTAATAAATATAACTGAATATAAATGTTAGATTTTAGAGCCCGCCTCGGTAGCGTGGTGGTAGCATTTCTGACTCACGTTCAAGAGGTCCCGAGTTCGAATCTCGGTCAGGGTGAGTTACCTAGATAAGGTTATTTCCGGGGTTTTCCCTTATCCTGAAAGACGAATTTCTGGTAGATCCAAGCTCTATGGACCCTGGGCTCATTTGAGCATCAATTCACCCATTCCGTTCATCGTCCGATATGACTTAACGTTGGAGGACGTAAATTACAAATATGGATTTTAGAACGTGCATCGCCTATATGTGTTTCTGTGGAGAACTACTTAATGCATTGTGTGGGAAGGTCAACTTACGTTGCATAGCAACAATAACCGTATGTACCTATGGGCCTATTAGTTACATAGTGCAAAAAATTATTTAAAAGAACTCACACATGCGAAGACCCTACAACTCAGTGAATGTGTGAACAACTTACTTCTGTTTTTAAAGTAGGCTAATACAGATTAACTGTGCATATTTTTGTTGAGGCGAGATAACTCGAAGCCTTGTTTATGTTTCGAGTGTTGAGAGGATAAAGAAAGGGAATCTGGTGGGCAACATTGCAAGCACCCACGTGGAGAAACAGATGACCTTCACGTATCTTCTTTTAAAAATCAGACTGTAGGATGTGTGCTGTGGCTTACAGTACAGTTCACTACTGCAAGAAATTGGTGTTAGAAAATAATAGAAATTATTTTGTCACTTCAGCTTGTATATTCAATATGAAACGTGTAATTGGTTTTATTACATATTTTTCATTACATACAGTGCAAACATGGCAATGCAATACGTGTAAGAAATATTCAAATATTTAGGAGCTGATCGTTTTGTCCCTTTGTGTTATAGAAGGGGAAAAATAACGCAATCTCCTTTGAGAACATTATAGCTATTGGAAAATCAAAACCTTGAAGAAATATTAAGAAATATCAACTCCAATTAAAATAACGGCCACATCTACTGTATAGCAAGATTTTGTCTAACATTTGCAATATTTATTCCGAATGAAAAGGACTTAAGCACTGTTTCCAGAAACTTCAAGGTATACATTTCATATGCCATTAAATTTAATGTACCAGTGTAACGCATAAGAATAAATAGGAATTGACCACTATAGGGTGCCCTGTGACCTACTCCGAAGACGCCTGATATATATTTTGATCGATGCGGAGGTTCATTGCCGCGACGGCGGATGTGACGTAATTTCTGGCGGAACGACCCATTAGTTTGTGTTTATGCAGGCGGCGGGAGAATCAAGAGTAATGGGGCGGGACTCTCAGCACATTTTAAAACTCTCTCACTCTCTCTGAGTGTACGCCATGTACATGAAGTTATTTCCACTCTCATCTGTTACAGTCAACACAGCATATCCCAACGTTTAAATACCATCAGCATAGATTACTTTTCTAACACCTGTAACTCAGATCCATTACGTCAGCTTTACAAGTATGTTCTCGAGAAGTTCTGATTGCGACACTTACTTTATGTTCTAAGGACGTTAATCGGAACAAATTTATATGGAAAATTGAGTATTTTGTATCTGAGATAGATCTGTCTGCAAAGCATGTCAGATTTCAAAAGTATTTCACCGAGAGTAAGGCACAGAGGTAAACCTATCAAAAGTAACCTGTTTGGCAGGTCTGATTAGAACTTCTTTAGTTTTTACAAAGCTCCGATAGATGACTGTTGGATTAGTAGAAACACCCTAATACTAAATCCATCTGGCAAAAAATACTCTTAATATTGAATTGTTAGATTAATAAAATAAAATGATAGCATTATGTCGTTTCAGTGAGTTAAAATGAGAGTAGAAAACTCAATGTACAATTCTGTCAATCTTAAAAAGTCCTTAATCAATCAAATTATGAATTGAAGCAAAGTACTTAGAATTCGGAGTAGCTACGACCATTAGAATTTCCGGTGAATTCAAAAGGCACACACTAGCTCAAGTTTCAGTTAATTGGAAATCAATACATTCAGAAATTAGAGAGTTGCATAAAAATGCAGTATGATACTTATGAAAATTATAAATGGAAAGAATTATTAGAAATTGAATTTCAAAGAGTAACGCGTGTGTTTAAATGCAAATAAGCAGTTTATTAGATTTGGTAATGCATAAAGTACGAACTTGGAGGGGTTAGTCACTAAGTAAATAGAATTTAACCCGATAAAAAGCGCGTATTTCTGAAAAATGTATCTTACAGTCTCATACTGCTTAAGGAGGTGTTTTATGGTCATTAAATATCGGTAGTCCATAGCACCTGAAGACAGTGCTCCGTTTAACAAACTTAGCGGTAGCTGCAAGGGGATTCACCTTTTGACATTTCAGAAATTCATGGCAACATACGCTTATTTATTATTATGAAAAACTTAGAAACGTAAATGCATTCGTGTCTCACAAGCAAGTAGATAGTAGTCTCAATAGTCTTTTCATTCCGAAACAATCAGTAGCTCGCTTCAGCAAACTTTTCCTCGTTTTTCAGCAAACTTAACGCATCTATTCACACACATAGCCTTAGAGAAAGATCCCATAGCTCACCACTGTACTAGCCGGCTACTGATTTATTAATATGATATTGGAAACGGCATTAAAAGTGTCCCAATATAGTGACCTCCATTCTAAGAATATGTGGCGATGTAAACAAAAGCAGGTGAATGAATTCGACGCGATTGCCTGGTTAGCCTTGCAACTCCTGCGGGAAGGAAATATTGTTCATAATCTTATGTCAAATATTACATTAATTTACTTCAAAATGCACAAAAATACTTGCACAGTAAAGGAATAAGGCAGTGCGGCATTTCTTTTTTTACATTTCCACTTACGTGAAACATATCAAACGGAAAATATTAAAAATTGATTAAGAAAGAATAATTTTGAGTGTTTCTTACAAATTCTGCGGAAAGCATATTGAAAAGTGGGACCACAGTCCATTACTTATCAGCACAGTTAATCAACAATCAAAAATTGCTATAAGCTGTAAGCAATGTTTTAGATTTGTCAAATGTTAGTAAAACAAGTTTCCAAAATATTTACACATATCTATTGTGTTTGAGATCAGAAACAAAATAAAAATATTTTTATGCATGTGTCTCAAATAATTTTCCAACTGATTGCTGGAGGTATAGTTGAGTTGCCAGGTAAGCGATAGAGAGAGTCATAAAGCAATAATTCTATCACTTGTTTTGTGACGTCACAAAATGTAGCTCTTAGCACAAAACTTGATCAAAGCACAACATAAGATTATGTAAGCATCAGTAAAATATAGACAAGTTGACAGCGTTCGTATGTTTACCACGTGTAACTATAATTGCAGGACCATTTCTCCCAATAAAACAAAGCACTGGTGCAGTACAGTTCTAAAACTTTAATTCGGAAATGAACAGCCTGTCATGCAGATTTTAAACGAGAACAAGACACTAAGTGCAATAATGCTAATATGAAGTGAACAACTGATGAGGATAAGGTAACATTAACCAAGGTCCGGTAAAATTGATCTACCATTTGGAAAAGCAAACACGAAATGGTACACTTCATTTTAATTCAACGTCTCGGTTGAATTTTTTGTAACTGATGTATACCGTTTGGCACCTCTGCAAGTGCTGCCTTTGTTGGATTTATTGCTGTGAGCGACACGAAAATTAGTGGCTTATGTTCCTCCCTCTGGCATACGCATATATAATGTAATAAATACGGCGGTTGTAAATTCATTCTGCGTGCCACTGAATAGTGTTAAATTATATTTATAAATTAACGTAACATGTTTTTTCTCATATCAGCTACTACATCTGTATTACTGAAAACTGCAATGAGAGGAATATTAGGTTTAAGACAGACACGACCTGGAACATTGGCGGAATAACGGCCCATGTTACAAATATCAAAAACTTACTACCCCAGAAATGACTAGACCATGCACAGAATTAAACAATTACCTTGATGAAGCTAGGCAGTTGGTACATCTCAGATGCTCCGTTTATGAGCACAACAGTATTGTATCAAATTTTAATTTTTCATGAATCAAGCAAATTAAACACATCAAGAATGTTTTTCACAGCTTCTAACATTTTATCAAGTTACATTGACGGCTGAGCAATTATTGTACATAGCATTCAAGGTCAATTCAAAACTAGTGAATTACCTAAGCCTACAAAATAACAGATTTCTTTTATAACCGCTTTAGTAAAATTCTAAGGAAAAGTAAAAGCTGTGCAGTTGTTACCAATGATAAAGCTGTATCAGTCACAGAAGATCAAGCTAAGGCATAGAGCATACGAGATGCTGGATAACGTTTATAACCTTAGAACTTTTGCTACATAAAATGTAAAGTTACATACACATAGCTCGTGAAGTATGAACCGCTGTACAATTATTCTAACTTAAATTTAAACTAAAGCATGCAATTTGATAAGTTACTTCAATAATCTCAAACGTTTAAGGTATTCAATGCAAATCTCGTAAGGATAAGTGCATAGTTAACTGTGGAACTTAAAATTGGTAAGTTGCTTTCCTAAGAATGTTAAAATTTTATTTACATGCTAAGTGGTGGTTATTCAGTATAATATTAAAATAAATCGCAAAATGCCCGCCTCGGTAGCGTAGATGGTTGCGTGTCTGCCTCACGTTCAGGAGGTCCCGAGGTAGAATCTCGGTTAAGGTGAGTTACCTAGACAAGGTTTTATCAGGGGTTTTCGCTTATGCCGAAAAACGAATTTTGTGTAGCTCTAAGCTCCATGGATCCCGGACTCATTTGAGCATCATTTAATCCATTTCATTCATCGTCCAATATGACTTAACGTTGCAGGACATAAATTACAAAAAAATCGCAAAATATTAACGTAGTTAGCACGAAAATATAGCTAATCGACGGTGACTTGGCCTTTAATGATTATACAATTCAAGTTGTAGCAAGATTACAATAGGTATCGGAGAAACCGGTATCCTGATCCTGTCCTATGTGACTTAAAGGTAATTATGCCCCTAATACTCCCAGTACGCACAAATCGCGAAACACAGAAACATAATGTAATTGCTTAAACCTGACCACCGTTTAAATAAATAATCAATACAACCAGATGCACTCTAATTTATTTCTAGGAAAAAGTGCCTTCAATAGCAAGCGTAACCACACCAAGAAACCACCCACTGTCAAGGCTTTATCCCACCAACAAATATTTGAACACAATCTGAAACACCGAATTTTAAAATGTCCAAATCCCATTGTATCCTTAACCAAGTTCTTCAGTATTTCCGAACAGGGAGGCCTTTCTGCGTATGTTGGAGTTAACCGAGTGATGTGGCTCAGGCGGTTTCGTCTGTCGTCCGCATTTGCGAAGACCGGGTCCGATTCCCGTGGCCGACCTACCTGACCCATGAGTTTTTGAGTTTTCCTGGGTCGCCAGGCTAATGCTGGGTAAGCTAATTACACTCCCGATATTCCTGTCCCTATATTTCATCATTTCACAACACCTTTCATCTGATAGCCTCTCTCACGGTGGAAGTGTTGGCGGATGTCTCGGCGCTGTCGTGACTCCTTGTGTCGTCCGCCCTCTGTCTTCTCTAGCCTCATCCTTCCTCCCGGGAATGCCCCACTTGGGGCGTAGGTGCAATAAACCACAAGTTCCGGTTCCGAATCGCTTCCGCACTAATCCTGATATTGGAATTAAGCTGTCCTTTAGCAGGTACCTCGAAAATACAAACCGAATGTCATAGAACCTCATCAACTAGCGACAAAAGCATCCCCCTAAACATGAGACTGCATAATACACACATATTGTGACTTTGTGGGTTCGTGGAATAAAAGGTCCAATTTCACCACTCAAAAATTTTCTTTATTTCCACCGACTTACAGTTAAACTCTTGCCAATTACACAGAATTACGTGCTGCAACGATTACAATTCACCAGTTCGTCCGTTACAATTTCCTTGTACTCGCGATTACATAAACTCCGATGCACATACCAGTTGCGTACAGTCTTCCGTTGCACAATCCTTTCGTTCATTAACACGTCACTGACTAACACTGCCTTCTTACACCAAGAACTGTCCTCACTCACACACACTAACCGATTGACCAACCAAACCAACAACTGACTAACTCCGTCTGTCTGTAACCCTCTTTATATCGGAATATCCCGCTTTCTGGTGTTTACAGGATTGTTCTAGTAACAGAAAGATCGAGAAACAGGTGTAGAGAAAACAGGCGACACAGTCATGTTTTTTTTTTCCTGACCACAGCCTGTCACCACTACAAGACGAACGAGGAGGAGGTGTGGCTAACCGAACCTCCCCTCCCTGCCTTCCGCTGCCAGCTGCTTTCACAGGGTGTTCCAGCGGTCCCGTTACAATATCTATCTCATGGGAAACTAAACACGAACAACTGGTGAGAATTTAATCATGCCGCAATCCCAACTCAAGAGATATGTTCTAATGGTAAAGTAAACTAAAATGTTTTTAAAGAAATATACGTAGAATATACATAAACCTAGGGGCAAACAAGTGTGCACTATACCTAACAAGTAAAGACGTTGTAATATGTGTTGGCATAAAAGGCAATCAGAACCAAAATATCTTAAGCTAAAATAAACTGTGGGCCAGTAGAGTGGGCTAGATAATGAGCTAGTCTACTGCTACTGGATTTGGAAGGGAGATATCCTCCATTTCAACTCTCTGTCTAGTATACAAACTTTGGAAACGCACTACCACCAAATTTCCCACCAGTTATTAGTTTTTCTTCACAGTGAGCTGTTTATATCTTCTTTGGAAAAACAATGACTAAAATAAATGTAGAATTTGAAGTTCAAAACAGGGAAAAATTTATGAAATTCACGGTAAGAAATAGAAGAGAAATTTCTAGTAGAGTTAGTGTGACAGATTAAAAGCACTGATTCTGCCTTCTTCATGTGAAGAAAGCTAAAATTACATTAATCTCTCTCTACGCTATTTTAAAAGTGTAATTAAACTCTTAACTAGCTAGTCATTGTGATTTTTGTTGCTGATAAAGTTTATTAATTACACTGTATTACAACATTTCAGGAAGCTTATATCTGCAATTACATTATAATGACGGCAATTCATAACGGTGCTTGTGTCTGATTTGCAAATGTAATTTGCGTTTCAAATCAGTATAAGTACCTAATCTCCGGAAATGGCTGCAATTGTTTCATTATTGGTTGACACAAAGTCCACTTAAAGAGAGAAAATAATGAAAATTAACTTGCGCGGGAGCGTGATTCAGTTGTTCATGTGATACGTTAGATAAGATTAGCGCCATTGCAAAGGATCAAAGCTATGTGTCTTTGTTTTTGACACGACAAATAAAAACAAGGACGCCGATCGTAAACCGCAGTCATACGAGGTCACTAACAGTAACATCAAAACCTAATTTCATCGTCGCTTGCAATCATGTGGACAGCTTTTGTGTACCACGGCGTACTCTACCACACAGGGGTGCACAAACTTCTATACCTCTTAATTATTCGTTTCACAACTTCTTGAAACTAAGATGTCCAGCGCAGTATCACAGAGCTGCTTTTATATTTTTTTACATTACAGTTTTACATTATATTTAATAATCGCGTGTGTTACATTTCCAAAATTTCCACTAAACAGTCTTATTTTGTTATCATACTGTCGCGAAGCCATTATCTACGATAGCGCGGCTTGTGTACACAAAGAGGCGGCAAATAAAGATAGCTGGGATAAATTACTTGCCGGCATAGATTAAGTTACGCTTCTGGAAGGTGACAGAATTTTCGGTTTCTTTATTGTTCCGGAAATATCTAGATTTTATCAATAAGGTATTTAAGAAGGTTACGACTCGCCAAGAGTCAGTCCTGAACAGATGTGTAACACGGGAGTCGTAAGCAGTAAACAGCTGTGAAGTGTTGTAACGAGAGCTGATGTAAACAGATGTAAACAGAACGCTGTGTGTTATTGTCATCGACTTTGGTAGATTGTGATTTGTATGTGACGTAATGCGGCTACTTCAAGAATAGAACAGAGGTATTTCTATGGAAATAAAGAACATTTGGAATATCTGCAACTCGGACTTTTAATTGTACGAACCCACAAAGTCACAATACTATATATGCCCAGCTTTTACTGTGTGGATCCAGTTCAACTTTCACTGTGACTTTACTTAGTCCACATCACTTCATTAATGTTAAGTAGTTCAATTTGTTAACGTTCTTCTCGCCTATGAAGTGCTGACGATAATGTATCTTGCTGTCTACTCTCACTAGAGAATTTAACACAATTTCTTCCTGAAGCAGCACTCTCAGCGTATCATATTGCCGTTAAAAACTCACTTGTATACGTAGCATCAGAAACTCACTGACCGCTTACACTAATTCGCGAGAATGCTCTTGAAATATTATACAGTATTTAAGAACGTAAGAGAAATAGGAAAATAGATCATGCAGAAGATTCTGCATATTCCTCAGTAGCACCTCTGTGTTTAGATTGGGGAGGAGCACTTAAAGCCCAAAGAGATACATCGTTAAAGCGTTACATTGTACATTTTTCTGTGTTAAACGGTGGCTACAGGACATTGTAACATTAGTCAGGTATTTAAAAACGTATATTAATAGCCTATGTTGAACTGTCTCCCTTTTCATCACTGTTAGAACTTAATGTCAACTAACAACTTCAAATAATTATAAAGTACTTAAACATTCATATAATTAATTTCATTGTTCGTTAATTACACATCTTGATTGTCATATACCACATGCTTAAAAGGACCTAACATAATTTCGTGCGTGTTTCTGTATATTAAGACTTTCTAGAACTTTGTGGTTCATACATTATGCATACGAAATTATAAAAACCTGATACGAATTAGTTCTCCTTAATTTATTTCCAAAAATTCAAGGAGTACATTTTATGTATTAAATATTTAATGTTACTTCAATGAAAAGCCTTAAGGATTTGAGAAAATAAAAAGTTACCTACCCAAAATGTTTATGTAAACAATAACTTGGGATGAGTGTATACTCCTTTAGGTATTTTTATGATTACCTTTGTAAGATATAGAACAAACATTTTTATATTAATGGAACATTTCTTTTCTGAGTCTTCCTGTTTACAGATACAAAGATACACAGAAGCTTTTCCTACAACCGCTTTTTCAATGTAATGGATCTTAAAGCCTTTTGTTTGCGGTGAAATTTTAATATGGAAATCTTATGTGGAAAACAATACATATCTACTTTACTGCAGTTAATTAGAAGGATAATAAAATCAGTAGATTCAGCAGACTTTCTTAACCAAGTGTGGCTTATTTTTCCTATTTCTGAAAGTTATTTTTAAAACGATAATTTTTCTATCCATTTCATATTAATATAAGCAAATATTTGTAAAAATATTTAGTGTTAAATATGTAGGGTTAAAATACTTTAAAAACGGGTAGCTGTGTGCCGGTTTTTAAATTGCCTAAAAGCCCATCACGGGGCGAAAAGGATAAGGCGACAGCCTATGTAACTAATGTTTCAAATCCCGCGTAGGTACATGCCAATCTGACCTAAAAATTTTTGTATTTTCTCTCAGTCTCCAGGATAACACTAGCTAATACGCGTTATACGACTTACAGTTCCGAGCACAGAAGGGAGGTAGTGCAAGAGTGTGTCGTACAAAGTATACATACGCAGGGAACAGCGATCATGCCATCACAGTTTCACCTTTCAGTTAAAACAATAGCGGGGAATAAAACGCAACTGGTCATTTATATGTAGCTAGTCTGAAATTGATACTTCAGGAAAGCAACAATCTCGTTAATACCATACGTCTGTCATTTGTCAAATCCAAAGTATAAACGAATCCAAATGGCAAACACTGCGATACACCCATTGACGTGTGGCTAAAAAGTAAGGGTGTAAAGTTGGCACTTTATAACATAAAACATCGGAGTCCATAATTCCTGTAATAAAAAACGATATTCCATTTCTGATCTGCTGCATCTGCAACTTTCGCCTTCCCCGTAGACTACCTTGCTCTACAGGAAAAGCAGTGTGGTTGTGTACACACCAGGAACCCTCGTAATACATTCAAAACTAACTCATTTAAACGTTCACTGCCTGCAGGAAATGAGAACACCAAAATCACGGTATCGTAATACACATTCTATGTGGAAAACAACAACGATGTTTTAGTATTTCAATATTTTGCCCCTATTTTTTGTTCCATTTATACCCGCCTTTAACTCCAATCGTCATATCAGTGGCCGATCTGTTCTGGAACATCTCGAAGGTGTTAACTCGTATTCGTTGGGTTTTAATGATTAGATCACGCACACATTCGTACTCTCATTCATACTTCCAGACTCTGGGGAAGATGAGGAATGATCTTGGTCGGAGAAAACTCCTCAACCCCCCCCCCCCCCCGGCGGGAATCGAACCCGTAACCCCTATCACGTAAGGCAGGTGCTCTTCGGACTAAGCTACGGAGCCAGCCTTTTCCCTATACTGTCTCGAACTAACCTGTACTTAGTAAATGTTCTTGAGCATATAGATCTCCAATTGAGGAGACCTACTTGTAGGTCCTGGCGGCTTCATTACATTTAATGTGCACTTTTAGACATTTAATTACACGCATACATGCATACATACATACAGCCGCAACTGTTTCTCGTAACTTTCTTTCCTAATTGAAAGCATTAGTGCTCCTGAAATTGTTAAACAAATAAAGGAAATTTTAACTAAACAATTCTCAGAGGGAACACATTTTTATGTCCTCCTAATTTAAAGAGATAGAAAGAGGGTCGTTAACCCAGGCTCTTGGAATTATGATGAGAATGTAATTTCACTAACAGAAACATATAGAAAAGTGTAAAATGATTGAACACTTTAGGAAATTTAGGTATATTTCAAACGCTCCAGTATGTCTAAATATGCTTGATAATTGTAATGGATTTTTGGTTCCTTGTGTTTTATTTTGGAACAATATTTATATAATTTATACTGAACTTTAATATATCAAGCTAAGGTGAACTAAACATATATTATGCGAATTGCCATCTCTGTTTTATAAAATACAACCTTTGAACCCAAATTTGACACAAAAACTAAAGTTGGTTTTGCTGATTTATAAGTTTATTCATGCAGAAATACCTATTTTCGAGACATTAATTATAAAATCTAATAGGAGGGCTGTTCAATAAAGAATGATCATAATTTTTTACGGTCATAATTTTTCGCAATAAAATTCAACCTTACTATATTCTGTTAGCTTAATGTGAAACAAACACGCCGTAGTAGTTTCATTGTTGGTACTCCTGGTTCTCGCCTGTGAGAACCAGGCAAATTCAGACATGTTCAGTATCGCCTACCACTGCAATGGAGGTAATACGCGAGGAACAATATGCGGCTTTGAAATTCTGCTTTCTTCTCAGCAAATTTTCAGTTGAGGCCTATACAATGTTACAGGAGGCCTATGGAGAGTCTGCTCTTCCACACAGTACAGCTCGAAGATGGTTTAAAAT
The DNA here is from genome assembly GCA_030765055.1 of Mantis religiosa. Taxonomy (NCBI): domain Eukaryota; kingdom Metazoa; phylum Arthropoda; class Insecta; order Mantodea; family Mantidae; genus Mantis; species Mantis religiosa. Next base: position 207,949,749 of record CM060947.1, on the reverse strand, counting down.
GTTTAAAGAGGGCAGATAATCAATTACAAAGGATGTAGTACCCGGTGCTACAGTTAATGCTCTTACGGAAGAAAATATCAACACTTCTGCTGCCATTGTGAAAGGATCGACGAATTACCTTAAGAACACTTTCTGAAATACTGAACACTTCATTGGGTGCCACCCACACGCTGGAGACAGAAACATTACACGTGAGACGTGTTTGTGCGAGATGGGTTCCAAGACTATTGATTCCGGAACAAAAGGACGTTCGCAAGCAGGTATGCATGCACTTAAAGTTGATGTTAGAGGAAGATCCGGAGTTTCTTTCAAACGTAATCACTGCTGATACAACTTAGCTACATCATTTTGATCCTGAGAGCGAACAGCAAAGCTCAGTGTGGAAATCACCTTCACCACCAACCTCAAAAAAGCTGTTGTTTCTGCTGGGAAAGATATTTTGATTTTTGTAATTTTACGTCCTCCAACGTTAAGTCATATTTTACGGTTAATGGAATTGATGAAATGATTCTCAAATGAGCCCAGAGTCCATATAGCTTAGATAGGAAAGTTATGGTCATCTCATTCTTTGATATTCATGGAATAGTTTATCAGCATGTTGTACCTGACACACATCAGTAACTGGACAATACTACAGGGATGTCCTGAAAACATTGCAAGTCTATATCAGGCGCAAAAGACCACATTTCCGTGAAGCAGGCTGGACGCTGCACCACGATAATGCGCGGCCACGCATTGCCAATGTTATTGCTTAATATCTTGCAAAACTCAACGTGATGTGCACCTCTTACCCTTCCTATAGTCCGTATTTAGCTCCATGCGACTTTTTTATATTCCTTAACTTGAAGAAACGCCTTCGTGGGAAGCATTATCCATTATCAAATGTAGTGGGGAAGGCTTTGGAGGCGATTTTGAAGGATATTTTAAAAATGGCATCCAGCATGTCTTTGAAGACTGGCAGAAACGCTGGGACAAGTGCATTGAATTCAGGGGAGAATATTTTGAGAAGGACCATAAAAATTATGAGAATGAGTAAAGGTACGTTGTCGAAAAAAAACATTGTGATCATTCTTTATTGAACAGCCCTCGTACATAATTCACATCATTAAACTCCATAACCAAAAAGTTTAAAACAAACTTGCTATTAATATTCCTCATGACTAAGCCTACAAGGATTATAGATTTGAAGAAATGCATTGGTTTAACAACGCCATAAAGTAGATAGGATGCAACTCCATGTTAGTTTCTTTTGTTTTCATTTGTGGAAACTTGTGTGTTAACACACGATTAACGTACCAAAAAAGACGTTTGAATGTTAGAAAGACATTGCGAGTAAATCGAAACTTGGTCATCCCTGGCAGCACCCCCAGGAGGTTCTAAACCTGCGAAAGAACAATAAATAAACGTTCGGAGTGGAAAGGAAAAACAAGAGGTCGCGTAACACTTGGTTTCTACTTATCGTTTGGAGCAAGATGGTTCTGCCCATAACACAGTCCTGCAACCAATGGGTCAATTACATCATGGCCACAACAGCTGACCCCCCCCCCCCCCAGGCAGAACTACATCTGATATTGTGCAACAGTCTGATGAGTACCAGACGGTAATATTTGATATTAGTAATTAGCTTCTAAGCAATATTACAGATCCGAATACTTAAACAGACATTTATTTAAAGTTCTATTTCATTCACATGTATATGCATAGCCATAGGCGATTTTTCATTTAATTTATTCCTTGTTTTTTTGTTCAAGTTCAGGTAGAGTAATGAGCGCAAAAAATACATTTTCGTTATCTATTTCATCATTTGCGTACGTGAACATAGGAGTGTAAAAACGTTATGCAAATCATTAAAAAGCATCTCACTTTAAGCTGGATTTGGAAGTCTATATTCTTTTCATACATCATAATAAATAATTTAATGGTGACCATACTTCACACAATGATAAAATACTGAAACAGTTAAACCAATTAGAACAAGTGCTTTGGAAATGCTGATACCGCAGGAGCCAATGAAATATCTATACATTGTAAATTAAATAATATACTTTATTTATCAGTTGCACTAAAATTTTATTCAGAAGAAAGTAACTTTTATACACTTTTACAATAAAAAGTAAACCTACATTTCTCTTATATTGAGCACACCTTAAACGATATTGCAGTCATCATTAGCCTTTGAAAAATAAAAAATAAGGATACGTAAAAACTGAAATATGTTGTCAATTTTTGCATCTCTAAATAAAAAGTCATTCAAAATTAATTTTACTAAGATTCAACTCGATGACAGTTTCAAAAGTTACGCAATATTTTACTTTCATGTTCACACAATTAAGACGTAAGGGAAGTATTGCATTGTATTAAAAATTCTAAATTGATACTTCCATGGAAGTATATATTGTTACCCAATCGTCGAACTTACAATCAGCTAGGAGGAAGGGCTGGCCAATAGAGGGGGACGTACGGCATCTAGGCCACGCCTGCGCTAATGCGTAGGGCTAATGACGTACCTAGTAGAGGCAGGGTGTGGGGAGAAATGACCAGAGCCCAAGTGGTTTGTCCTCCTCCTGCCTTCCTCGTGGAAAGAACGTGAAATCTCTGGTATATCTTTCCTCTCCATGGTATAGAATTTACTAGAACCAGTTAGCCACCTATAAATAGAAGCACGGTGCGCCAAGTCAGTCAATTTTTCGAGTCAGATGTAATCAGAGTTTACACTAGGGTGCCAAGTAGTGTGGACCTGCGAACTGGTGGATCGTAATTGTGCCTGTTACGTAATTGTGTGTGCTACGTAATTCTGCTGTGAATTGCAAATGTACCAAGACTAACTCGGAGGAAGTAAAGAACATTTAGAGTTTGAGCAACTGGGCTTTTAATTTCACGAACCCACAAAGTCACAATATTTTGGGGCCTCTAAATAAAAAATCAAAACGTTTTTGTTTTCATCATTTTCCAAAACTGAAAACAGTTTTCAACAAATTCCTCCATCTAAAACTATACATTATTAGATAGAATAGTTTTCCTATTTCCTCAAATAGTGCTAACGATGTACAGTCCGATGCATGGAAACTTTCCGATATATGGAGCAGCTGTTTAGGTTGGTGGGTGAATGACACCACGCCCCCAGTTCAAATCCCTGTCAGCGATAGGAAGGTCTGCGCCTGCCCTTTGTTTCGCGATGGGTGAACTAGTAGCCCAGACATTTAAGCTACATTGAAACATATAATTCAGAATGCGTCTAATCGTATTATATTTTATCAGCGGTTATTGACAGTAGCAAATTGCCCATCTCTTCGAATAATGAACCTTCTCCGGTTTAGGCAGTTTTCTTGGGAAGGGAATTAGGGATGGAAAAGATTTATCTGTTTTATTAAGAGTATCAACTTTAAACTCCACATTGAGCATATTTATTTCGAAACATCTCATTTTATTACAAAATAATTTAAAGCTGAAACTTAAACTCTATCTACACAAAATATACCGAGCATACTAAAGCACTGGGCTGGCATTCTATTAAAATTAAAATCTTGTCAAGGGCAATGAAATATTTATACAGAATCACTAACTTGGAAGATGGCAATATTATTAAATAATGTTTTCATATTCAAAATAGAAGTAACTGGGGTGAGTCTTGGACACATAAAATGAATGACGTGTTGAAGCAGATAGGTATGGGTAAATGCAGAGTATGGGTATAGAGGCTTCTGGAAAGAAGTTAAGCTAAGTTTAGAAGATATTGACAGACAAGACATATTCGCCAATGCAAGTGACAAAAGCTCACTGAGATTATATAGAGAAATAAAAACAACCTGGGGGAGGGAAGGGTATATAGATATATGTAATAAGTTAGGGCGAGAAGGTTTTGCTTGGGCGAGAACAGGAGTGATAAACTTGAAAGGTATAGGTCAAGAGAGGGAGCTAGATAAATGTCCATTGTGTGGAGAAGAGAATGCAGATTTCCATTGTATATTATATTATAGTCAATCAAAGATATGGAGAGAGCAGGCCCTGGCTTCGTAAATGGGACAATTTGGGGAGAAAAGTAGTAATTAGAAAAATTTTGTCAGAAAAAGGGGAAAATAACAGGATACACATAGGTATTTATTTACGGAAAGTTAAAGAGAAATGGGTAAGACCAATTAAGAAACATTATAGAGTAGGATAGGTAAAATGGCAAAAGGAGTAGAGGGCCTCCAATACACAAAAACCTACTGAGAGGTGTATGGGGACCGAATTATTATTCAATGGTGGGCAACATGAAATGATATTCCACGATTTAGGAATATACGGCGTTTTCCAGTATGGATTTTATAATTGTAATCTTGATTATGTATTTCCATTTGATGTAAACGGAAAGATGAGAAATGAATTACAAATTAGTAAAGCATATTTTCGTCACGTAGACAAACATAAGGTGAAACACAAAGACGATAATATTCTACTACTTAATCCACGAACCCCCATTTCTTATAACCCCTCCCTCGTCCTTCTGCCCGGTTTCCGAGTTGTGACATCAAACCAAAGAGCGACGGACACAGCTAGGAGGTGGTGTTTTATTTTTAATTTTTTTAAATAAAAATATATATATACTTATTTTCCTTATTTAACCGTTTTTTATTGTTTCCGTTTAATTATCTATCTGTTTTCTGTAGTTTCACACACATACACTATACACAAACACCCATGCCCAGGGCGGGACTCAAACCCGCGACCCTCTACGCGGTTACAATCATTACACTAAGGTTAAATTCCTCCTCTTCCCTCCCCGTGCACTATGCACCTTGACTAGCGCCTTGTTCATCGGTCATTACTTGTGTTATTGGATTTCGATATAAAATAAGAAATTGGCACAGCCAGGACTGGTGTAAAACATGAATTGTGAAACGGTTGTGCCAACATTATATAAAGTAACACACCAGAAGGTACCAACAGCACCGGAAAATTTCCGTGCACCGGACTGTACTTTGATGTACCAATCTAAGATATTTACACGTAACAAAATTTACAAATCCTGAATAGCCTGTGATGGTTCACTGAATTTTTTATAATCGTTTTCTCTAAGATATTGATAGACCTTCCATAGAATTTATAGAAATTTGTTTATGTATGAATTTCATTATGAGTAATAAATTATGAGGTCACAGCTATACTATTCAGTTTCACTGGCAGTAAATTATGGAGCACAAGCTGCTACGCCCTTATGTTGTGCAGTTCCCAAAGCGCAGACCATTAGACAGCAAGAAGTAATTAAAAGTTATTTTAAAACTGTGTATCTGATACATCTCCAACCTGTTGTACAAACTGCAGCACACAACAGCTGTTTGGTAACGGCAAAAAAGCAACATCGTTATGCTGATGAATCACCACTTTATCATTATTACTTTAATTAAGAATGGGCACAGATGAAACAAAACAGAACTACGAAATACACGTTTTCCATTTAATTCCGAATATATTTATACACTTGGCTAATATCATACCAAAAGTTCAATAATAGATGCTCCGTCCCACAGATAGGTTTTTGTGATAAGAAGTTCAATACTGCAGTATTTGGTTTTTGAGAAAGTGAATAAAAGTAAGAAAACTAAATAAGAATGAGAATATTTACGACAACAAGCAGATTACAAAGGCGGCCGTAACGGCCGTTTACATATCCAGAAGTGGAGTAGTCTATAGTTACATGTTTCTCAGCCAAGAGCTAATTCAAGAGAGAGCGTATATCGCTTACACATTATTCATCCAGGTGAATTCCACATTTAATTAGCCTTACCCTACCGTTGTAGAATTGAAACCTTTATAGAAAAACCCCAACCTCTCGCCAAAGCATGTAGTTCTACTCTGAGTGTTTGCCCCCGTGTTCGACCTGACCACATGTTCCTTAATTTTCACAAACTAAGGTCAGGTCGTAACAATATAAATTAAATTAAAATACTTGGTGATTCTAGAATAAATAAATTGGTACCTACATCAAGATGAAGGAAATCTATACTGACGAAAATATGTTAAATAGTAAATGTAATTAATATGTAGTTGTAACAACTTAATAAAAAAGTTCCGTTTTCTATAGATTGACCTGAAATTAAAGGAAAACATAGATAATTTTGCCAGTTGTAGAATTAAAATAATTTTAAATGTGATAATTACAATGGATTCATAACATTTCTACATCCTTCGACATCAGCTAATATAAACACATTGACAAAAGGATGAAGTACATGTATTTAGAAATGCACACAACACACAACACCAACCCCCCCACACATAGAGACAGACAGACAGACAGACAGACAGACAGAGCTTTTTCTTAAGACTTTTTTTATTCAGATGACTCAAAACCTGTATTTTAACTCAAATTTTGGAATAAAAATTTTTGATGGAATGAATGCTTTCTCTGTTTATTGTAGGTATGACACAAAAATAAAAGTGCCTAAGAGTGGATACGGGAAGTTCCAATAAAGACGTCTCATACATTCTCCAATCTAAAACGTGAGTTTAATACCTCGAAAATAAAAACAAACTAACACGTTTTTATACTTTTGGGAGGTGATGTGATCCCCTTCTTTCGGATTCAGGACCATGAACTTCAGCCATTGAGAAGTCCCAAAATTGTTGGTATTCATCTACAACCTTATCTCCGTTTTATAACATATTACAGTCTTTAATTTGAACAATGGGTGGGGTAAAATCATCCTTTGGAGAGGGCATGAACGCGCAGCCCTTTCCCCATTTAGTCCTACCATTTATTCATGCGAGCCTGGAATATGGACTGCTGCTTTCGCCGTCACTACCTGTTAGTGTTAAACGAGACTTGAATCCTCCTTTCACCACTTCTATCATGTTATATTCTGTATCTCGGGTCGTCCGGCGAAACACTTACCACAAGTAATATTATAAAACCTCCGTCCTAACCGATTAATCCTCGAGCGATCTAGAGAATGTCTGTTAAGGTCAGACCGTCGACCTTAAGCGTCAACATTTGTTTGGATTATTATTGTTGTTGTTATTCTCTTGGTATAGGACACAGTCCTGTTATTTATGGTCCTCTACCCCTTATGCCACTTTGTGTCGGGTGAGGGAGTCACAACTATTGATCAGAGAGAGAGAGAGAGAGAGAGAGAGAGAGAGAGAGAGAGAGAGAGAGAGAGAGAGAGAGAGAGAGAGAGAGAGAGAGAGAGAGAGAGAGAGAGAGAGAGAGAGAGATCCAGGAATGGGTGATCAGCCCGATCCACAGAATGAGGGTGAAAGAAGGAGATGAACGAAATTTAGGCGAAGTGAATGAAAGGAAAGTGGATAATGGAGCACTTGGTGGAATAGTAGTGAGGAAACTGGTGGCCCTGGAGAAAATTTGTCCACCACAAATCTCACTTTGCGGTGCCCTGGTATCGAACCCGGGCCGCTTTGGTGATAGTCAAGCAGTCTAACATTTTGATCACGGCGCGGCCTTATTACAGTTGTCAAATATAAATGGAGCGTTATTTCCTTTCAAAAGAATGGATATCCAATTTAAAGAAGTATATTAGAAACTAGACTTTCGCACTGTATTTAGCAGTTCCGTATGATGACGGTGACGGTGACGGTGACGGTGACGGTGACGGTGACGGTGATGATTAATCTGTATATACGGGTTACATGTTAATCACTTGTGTAACTAATTTTTTTCCTAATATTTATAAAAATACAGTTGGCGACATTTATTAAGTGAAGAATGATCTGGTGTTAGTATTAGGATTACTTCAGAGGGAGATTCGGCATCGAAACCTGTGATTTATTGTACCTAAGCCGCAAGTGAGGCATCCCCGGTAGAAAGATGAGGCGAGAGGGTGAAGTCCGAGGAGTCAAGACAACGTCGAGACACCTGCAGACCTTTCATCCTGAAAAAAGACCCCAGATAAGAGATGATGTGAAATGATAATGGAGATGAAATGCAGTAACCGGAAGTTCGGAGGATGTAATTAACCTATCCAGCGTTCGCCTGCGACACCAAAAAAGCCAGGTGGGTCTATCACGGGAATCGAACTCGAGTCTCACAAATGCAGGCACGGACGAAACCGCTTGAACCACCCACTCGGCGATCTAGTGATAAAAATACAAAACAAAAGAATGACTAGGTAATAAATCCTGCGTGATGCATTAACACATCTGTGTATGAAATAGTCACAATACTTTTCCCGATATATGGCATCGATAGACGCTTTTTTTACATTTGATTGCTGATCTGTTGACACATGCACATTTTTCTCTTGAATCCTAATCTTCGGCTACTCATGCGATTACCGTGTCGAACTCGGATGAGGATCTACCTTTAATTGCTTAGAGGTGTTATGTTGCAGACCTGTGTACTGTACATCGGTATACCTGTTGGATTTCCTTTCCCAAGACTTCTCCCTCAATGTACTCACTGACATCTTTATAATGGACTGCCAACAAGCAGCTTAGTGGACGTTCATGTCACCTTTCTTTCCCGTATATCCTTCAGAGCTTCCGACTGATATATTTACCGACGGTTCCAAAACTCCATCAGATGCGCGTGCCGGTATTTATATTTGGTCCATATGTCATATCCATTATACTCGTTTCTATCCACATCTACATGCCAACACATTTAAAGCAGATGCGATTGTATTGGGCTTAGCGGGTTTTCATCTTGTCGGATTCTCTTAGTCTCTTGACTACTGTTGAACCACTTCTGAATTTTGGCTGGCTAAGTGGCGAATTTATGAAATTTTGATAACCAACTTACTAGATCGTTTATGCATTGATTTATGCATCACCTTTATCCCGAGATAAAAATGATACGTGAATGCTGCCCAGTAGGACGTCATCACCATACAGCCTCTCACAACTGTCTATATTACACCTTCATCCGGCTCTATGATGGAGATCTTGTTCCGTGATCCGGCTAGCATTGCTTAGTTGGAGGCATAAGAAGAACGTTTATTTTTCTCTCTCACAAACAATGCATATCTCGGGTAACCCTTTCCTATCATTTTGCCATTCTTCTGCATATGACCCTGGCACCCGTTTATTTGTTTCGAATTGCATGGAAAATCATATGTGATTGTCGACCTAAAACAGACCTCAGAACTCTCTAAGAATACCAGCTCAACTCACGATTTTTACGATTTCGTTTTGGTAAATCTTATTCACAAAGAGAAATGTGACTCGTGGACACATTTGAAGTGCTGATGTGGTTTACATTTTCTAAATTTGCATCTTTGCATCAAATTTGTGACTCAGGAAGTTTTAATGGTACTCAAGACTGTGTAGTCGACATCTGAAGGTTTTTATACAAAATTATATGATTTTTTTCAAGTTGTTGATATTTTAACGGAATAGGTGAGGGACGCGGCACCGGATAATAGGCATTGGGCTCGAAAGGGCTGTTGAGCCAAGGGTTCATGTTTAGTCTGTAAAGGAATCGGACAATGTAGAAGTGTGTAGTTCAATAGCAAAAACTTAGCTGAAAAGTTATTTTCCTTTCGTCGTTATTATTTGAACAGAGTGGCGTTGAATAGGGTATTCTCTCTGAATTAAAAATGTTCGATTTGTCTAGTAGCAAGGACTATTCATCATATTTTTAAATCGATACTCAGTTTTATTATACATTAATAGCTCTCATAAATATTGTATGTCAAAAATATATAGTTATTTGTAGTTGAAATCGTCGTTTTATGTTTAAGACAATTATGAAAATCAGTTTGTGATTGTGATAAAACTTAACCATGTTGAAAAAGTGTTGATCTCTCAATGTTGCCAGATTAAAGGGCACTTGATAATTAATTTCAAATTACTACAAATTCTAACTAACTCAGCTAGATTATTTATCCCAGTTATACCCTCATTTTCCAGGAAATGCTTTCATGAAATGAAAATTGCTTCTTCAAATGAAATTTACACATAATAAATATTTACAATGTGAAACATTGCACACACTTTGAACACACTTTTTACAGTCAAAGAGTAAATGCCAAACTAAAATTAGGAAATTTGTCACCACAACTTACTGCAACTTTAAAGGAGAGTCTTATCCTAGGACCTGCTTGAATATATATGAGTAGACATGACACTGCAATCCAAGTTTAAGATTTGTTTAATAATTGCTTCTCTTTATAATACGTAAATCGCGATGTTGCCGACCAATGTACACCAATCTATATCAATGCCCGGAGTTACCATATGTATATTTACTTACTTCCTCCTCGTGTCACGGTTTTCTTCCTTGAAGACCAGACAAGCTGTGTCCAGATTCCTCTCGTGAGTGAGTGAGTGAGTGTGGTGTTTAAGGGCCCGTCGACCCAGATTCCTCTCAACAAACTATGTTATTGACACAGAATTTTCTAAACATCTGGTGTTTTGTAACTTTTGTCCCTGTGGCCAGCTCCTAAGAAAGGCCTTAGCCTCTTACTACTGTCGACAATCTGGACCTCCCTCGAAGCCACCTTCCTCATAGTTAACTGCTCAATCGACATCCTGTTTCACATTAAAAATATATCACATGTTCATATTTAATCTATTATCATTCTTAATTTATTAAATCCATAATTTAGTATCAAATTGTTTGGTAAAACCTAACAAATTATAATAAGTTTTATTTAGTAACTGACAAATTAGAAATAATTTACTGAAACAAAAGGTCAAAACTAGCCTTATGTCAACAAAAATATATTTGATTCTTCCCAAAACTTCAAAGAATGCATTCTGGAAACATTAAATAACATAGACAGAAATTGTGTTAAAGGAAGTATTTTAAAATACTACAAAACGAGTTGCAGAAGATCAAGCTTTAACATTTCATGAGCTATGTATACACATCCATACGACAACTTAAACTTTGATTTTGACCATTAGGAAATGTAAACTGTAATTGGATCTTGCACTATCTTTTTAGAATTTTTCGGTTAAACACTTAAAAACAAGTTTTTCAAACTTGTTCCAAATTCAGGTCAAGTACCCTTAACTAAACGGTCAACACTGCTTAATAACCAACCTTTAAAAAGACTGACCGAGGTTATGAATCTCCCTATAGCAACTCGCAGTGTTATCTGAAACAGAAATTCACAGTCAGCTGTTCCCTCGTGTGTGTATAGCAGGATCTTGAGAGGAAGTACTAAACTTGTGCCTCAGGTTAAACATCTTCCCCAAGTGGGCACATTAATTTGAAGAAGTAGAAGGGAGATTGTGTCCAGCACATGCGGTGCCTACCCTTTGTCTTTCCAGGCCAAGTTTTCCTTTGTGAGAAATCCTCTAGTTCAAACAAAGCAGCACGCCACTCTGTGCAAAGCCTCCTGACACTGCCAAGAGGTACAGATATACCTTAGCAAACGTTGCTCAGTATTTTATTCTCTTTACAGTCCTTAACAAAAGCTTAATGACTTGCGGTTAACTTCACCTGAATGTTGGGCTTTGCTGGAAGTCTTCCACTTCACATCCCAGATTAAGAAAGTTTCTTATCTTTGAACGTCTCTTGATTACTGTCGGGTGAACATCATCTACTGGAACAGGGAAGCTGTTTGTTTGCCCAGAACTGGTCAGACCGATAACATTGGAAACCAATGTTAAAAACTTCACAATGAAAGCAAGTTTTGTCTTGAGTTTATGCATTACTAACCAATCTCAAATTTGCCGAAGAATTCTTGACCTCAGATTGTCATTCTTACTTTCTCTTCCATTTAGATATAGTAGATAGCTGAAGTGATATATTTTCTCATACAAGTCTCGGTTTATAGCCTTCTTATCCTCTCCACAAAATAATTGTTTTCTTTAAAAGTTGCATGTGTTACGTTTGTTTATATGATACTTTTATGGTTACACAACTTATACAAATCACCATAAGTGATCTAGGGAAATCAAAAGTATTTTTTTTACAATGACTCGCACATGTGTATTTTATTTGTTTATTGCAATATGATCTATTACATATTTTCACTACACTGTTGGGTATTAAGTTTTTTACGGAATAAGGATATATTTTTTTTACAAAGTATGTTATTTATTTTCGGTATAATATAATTACTGGCACAATTTTAACTAGTTTATACGTTTTCAAAATGAATATTATTAGCCAATATCATGAACTGTTCATATATGTATGTGTAAAGAATAACGAAATAATCTGAAATGTTACATTAGCATAACATTCACAACGAATTATTTTTACAGAAAATCATTCTTCCATCTACTACATGTAAATTGAGATAGATATGTGTGTACATTGTTTCACACCTCATTTCTTTGGGTGCAACGGGAATAGAAGAATACATTAGACCTAAGAAATGGTCAAATATTTTGAGAACTGTGAATGGCTTTCACATTGCATTCTTTTTGCATAATCAGGACGTATAAATGAACTACAAATTTCTATTTGAGAAAGGTGCAAGTATTTGAACATTCAACCCAATAACAAGGAATTTCTCGTAGAATTTTTTTCCACAAAATACTCGGGTTTCATGAGATCTACATATTTTGTGTAGTAAAAGATTTTCTGCCTCTTACTCTATTAGGATTCACTACGAATGGGATTCTGCACGGAGACCAGTCGTGATCCATTGCACTTAAGCCCCAAGTGGGGCACCTCCAGGAGGAAGGATGAGGCGCGAGAAGATAGAGGGCCATCGTCCCAAGGAGCCACGGCAGTGCAGAGGGCAGGATCCCTACATTTTACTTAGAAGGTTGCCCCGGCAGTGCAGCATAAAGGACATGGCATAAAGGCAGACGGGTCCGAAATGCTCCCAGCGGCAGGTTTAAGTATTTTTCCTCAGAGCATATCTTCCTGCCACGCATCGCCAAGACACCCGCCGACACTTCTTACCCTGCAAGAGACCACCGGATGAAAGGTAATGTGAAATGATAATGGATATGAAATAAAGCGACAGGAAATTCGGGGGATGTAGCTAACCTATATAGCATTCGCCTGGCTACCTGAGAAAATACCCCAAAAGAACCTATGAGTCAGGTAGTTCGGCCACGGGAATCGAACCGGGGCATCCCGAGTGCGGGCCCAGACGAAACCACCTGAGCCATTCCAGTCGGTTCTCTTACTCTAAAGGAATTATGAAGACGTCAGAGGCATTCCGAGAAAATTCAGGATATACTTTTCATTTACCATGAAAGTATCCCTTTTAATCAAAATCGCTTGAGAAATAAAAATCTGAAACATTCTTCCACATAAATGATTTTTTTAATATTTCCGTGTTATATCTTTGGAAAATCTAAACCTAAATATCAAGTTTGTATTTAACCTATCTTTCGTGCCTTATGTATACTTTTCACACACCAACATACATATACACGCCTGGGTGACATTAACGCACGTTGTCCTTTTTTTTTTTTTAATTCTTGAGACCTAAAAGGATAACCAGTAAAATCTGGGTATTTAGTTTTGGGCTGGAATGCAATCAATGCCTTCTCTACCAGTATTTGGAGATAAATTAAGAAAGAATTATTGCTTGAATGCCAAACGTGTTAATTAATGACACTCTTTTACTCTTTCAAGAATGCTACATAAAGTTTTTAAAGAATTTCTGACCCTTAAACTGCCCTTTGCGTAAAAAATGTTCTTTTTTATTTTTTCATAAATATATCTATATGTTAAGATTTTGTTACACTTTTATTTTTCTTCTGGTTCCTCAGTGGAGTTGTCCCTCATTTTACTCCAGTCCCTTCGAAGTGCTTGACACTCACTGAATGTGCCAAAGTTTGCTTAAAAATCACTATCAGTTGCGATTAAAATAGTGGGAGTTGATTACTACTGTTATAGGGAGGACATTTGACTCCTCTAAAAGTATGTAAATATTTAGAACTGCACACTGTTCACTGGCTATTGTGCCATAATCTGCTGGAGATCGATGCTCCGAAGTTTCATTAACAAGTGTGAAGGACATCTTCAGTGGCGCAGTCAAAGTTGAATTGAGCTGTTTCTGAAGCGTTAGAGGTTTCTCATTTATACCGAGAACAGATATTTTATAATATACAATAATTATGTTGTTATATTGACTCCAGCCGTGAAAGGCTACATTCTCTTGCGTGAAGGAAAGCTTAGCACCGCAACAGTTCATTAAAACAATAGCATTGATGCTTTAAAAATTCCTTTCGAACTTTAAAGTAAGCTTCCTTTTTCGAATTAGTGTCCTTTCTGACAGATCTCCAAAATTACCGTTACATCCTCTGCAGGATGTAGGTTGAAATAGTACTATAGAGAGGACAAACAAACAGTGGATAACGTTTACCAATACTAAACTACGGTGGTCATTTGCTGCTTTTAACACAACAGTAATCTGGTGCTGAAATCAGCGCTTGTTATTATTCTGAACAGTGGAAAAAAATTACAAGTGAATTAACAAAATTAAAACAGGCTTCGTGCGGCACACTACGCCTCCCTGATTCTACATCCTCATGATGGATTGCTTGCTCAGCGGTTAAAGGTTTTTTTTTTTAATTAACGGCTAATGGTCAATAAATAGTATGTTATGTGTAACAGGTTTATTTAAAGTCCTGCATCGTTTTGTAAACGAATTCTTGATCATGCACGAAACCCTTTGATAGTGTTTTTTCAATAACGAAATTTAATTTACAAGCCTATAGAAAACTGGCTTAGTTGCAATGAATGCACAGCGATATTTATAGAGAACATATATATGTGCTATATGTACATATATGCATCTTGTACTCTGCATTTATTAGGACAAATGCTTGTAATTTTTTTTTTTTAATTTACGTCCGCCCCAACGTTAAGTTATATCGGACGGTGAATGAATTGGGAGAAATTGTGCTCAAATGAGTCCAGGATCCATGGAACTTAGAGTTACCGACATTCGTCTTGAAGGATAAGGGAAAAACCCGGAGAAAACCTTATCCAAGTAACTCGCCCTGACCGAGATTCGAACTCGGGACCTCTTGAACGTGAGGCAGACATGCTACCATCTACGCTACCGAGGCGGACAGAAATGCTTGTATATGCACTTTGTTTTACTCGGAAGGGTAAGATAGGCGTCTGTAAAACAAGACAAACCCTCTGCAACATTTAATGTTAAAGGAACGAACGACCGTTTTAAAATTTTAAGTAAATATTTCAGAAAACGTTAAGGTTAATAATACATAGTTTTGCCAAGAAGTAGACACTACTGTTATGGTCCACATATATTTCTCAGGAACAGAGACAATTCAAGTCATATTACTACAGAATATTCCATACGTAAAGCACCTTTTGCACCTTCATTCTTAAATGTAAGTAAAATCCTTCAATTAACTTGTCTTGTCAACAGTAAATCAACACTACAATTTTACTGAAAGTAAACGTTTTGAAAGCCCTTAATAAAAATAAGTCAACAACACACTTTAAGTAATAACTCCGTGTGTGTGTGTGTGTGTGTGTGTGTGTGTGTGTGTGTGTGTGTGTGTGTGTGTGTGTGTGTGTGTGTGTGCTATGCACGAACAACATAACTCAAAAGAAAAGGCTCCAGCACTTTCCAAGTATGCGACATGAATATTTTAAAGAAAATCACCTTACCCCAGACTTACGTATTAACTTTTTCAACAAATTTCTCACAAATAGCTCTAACAATTTGTATTAAAATGCCCTAGACTTAATATATTTTCATGAAAAACAAAATGTATATCCTGAATGTCCTCAGAAGTTCTCTCTTCATTCTTAGTGACTTTTGCATAACTGGTAAACTGTAAGAGATGGACAAAATCTTAGGATTAGGATTACCACAGAGGGGAACCAACACTGCAACAGTCTTGATCTATTGTACCTACATCCCCAAGTGGGGCATTCCCGGGAGGATAAGGCGAGAGGAGACAGAGGGCGGCAGTCCCAAGGAACCACGACAGTGTGGAGGGCAGGGTCCTTACATTTTACTCAGAAACTTCCCCAGCAGGCCAGGACAACGGACATCCCCCTTCTGTGGTTCAGATTTCAAAGACTTGGAATAATTAGTAGTTCTTTAAAGAGCTGACTATCGCTTGAAGTTCCAGTATTCTTGTTCTCCATTGCACCTTGAAACTGGCATTAAGATGCTCTTTACCTCAAATATGAAGTATAATAAGCGTCTATAAGAATACATTGTACAAGAGCATAGAAATGTCATGTGTGTGCAACATATCAAAATTGTTCTCTGGGTTATCTGAAGGATCGAATCTCTCTGCTAGAGGTCCTGAAAATGTCATGAGTGGATGAGAGGATGTTATGTCCGCAATACTTGAGGCTGTCTGCCATAACTTGGCCAGAAGCATAAGGACATACGTATAATGGAATATGTCTCATGTAAAAAAGCTAATTTACTGTTCAAGGCGTGAAAAACCACTGACAATATGTAATAACACAAAGTTGTGAACTCCGTTTTTTCTTTCTTTTCCTTTCACTGTATAACCTATTCAACTACAGTTGCTGCCACCTGGCGTACCGATCCAAACATTTGGAGAATGAAGAATCACCAGGCAGCGCTGGCGTCATATTACTCGATATACTGGAAAATGAACGAAAATAAAACGGACATTTCAAAGGATGCCAGAACCTAACATGAGCTTGTTTTCGACAACACGACAACGAGGGAACATACGGGACAAGGTGAGTGAAAAAACAAAGCTCTTCCTTTAATATACTTCACAGTAATAAAATGTCCAGTGAACAGTTTAAACTTCTTGCAATTATCAAAGGCTTCCTTATTTCTGTAATTTTGAAGTTGTTGCTATTACGTGTTACCACTACGACCTGAACAACCTGAACATACAGCACATCCTGCTTGAGATGCACAGCAAGAACAATAACCACGAGTTCACGTGGCAAGGTTGTACGTGCAAAGAAAATATAGCGTTTTACGAACACAAGCAGCAGAGGGGGGTAGAAAATAGAGATTACCATCCTTTCAATATAAGGATATGGCCCGGTGGGGAGGGGCAGCTTGATATTGGCCACCTCTCCCTCGTATCTCACCCCCACTCTTAAATGCCATGCAGCTTACTTGTCTTTAAAGGAGAACCATCACAACAAGTAACTAGTTAACCCCGAGGTGGTGTTTTTCATTAAGTTTATCATACTGAAGTTACAAATCCAACATTCAGAGTGAAAGTAAATATAAAATAAGGCCACAGTTTTCTATTTATTCTCTCTTTGCTACACATAGTAGAAATTCAACTTAACAAGAAGACTTCTTCGAATTCTCTTTGAAATTAACTCGAACTTATCTTCTCCATCTAAATCGAATATAGACCTTACACATTATTCGTGCAATTATATGGTTCCCACATTCAAATAACACGATTAAGCATTTGTACTATTAACGATTTCAAGCTGTAGTTACATGCAACGTACGAAAATTACATCACAAATGGGCTTCTATTGTAATTATATCTTTTTATACAAACGTAAACAAATGTATGTGTTAAATTCATGTGCATTTCTCTAACGTCTATGTTTACTACCAAGTACACAA
Source organism: Mantis religiosa (assembly GCA_030765055.1). NCBI lineage: Eukaryota > Metazoa > Arthropoda > Insecta > Mantodea > Mantidae > Mantis > Mantis religiosa. Next base: position 207,932,320 of record CM060947.1, on the reverse strand, counting down.
AGTATTCTTACCGAGCTTCTTTTGTCTATTTCATTTTAATCAGAAGTAAACCTCTAAAAATACTTCAATTTTACAGTTCATTATTGTGACTTTTGGGGTGCGTAAAATTAAAAGTCCTTGCATAATTGAGATTGCGCTTTATTTCCGTAGAAACACACTTTGGTCAACCCTTACAGTAGCAGAATTACGTAACATACACAAACACAATCGTCAAGGTCTTGACCACAAACACAGAGCTCACTTTCAAAATACAGCTCCACGCGGACGATTCTCAGTTCCAATTAAGATTGGTCCAACAACTAAACCCGGCTTCCTTTTCATACCTCTACCCATTTTTCTAGAACTCAAATGAACAAGACGGAACTAGAAACTTCTAGTTATCTATCTTTATCTGTTTCGGCAAGCTGTTTATCTCCACGCTGCATCTTCCAGTTATCTATCTTTATCTGTTTCGGTAAGCTCTTCATCTCCGCGCTGCTCCTTCCAGTTATCTATCTGTTTCGGCAAGCTTTTATCTCCGCGCTGCGCACTCTGTCTCTTCGTGCGCATTGGCCGCGCTTGTCGCAACAATGTGATTGGCGACATAAATGCAAGGGGTACACTGACAGTTACATGTTTTTGAATGGTTGCTATATCCAACTGTAAGATAAGACTTTAAAAGAGTGACATAGTATTGATATTGAGCAGTTCCAGCCCTTAACTGTTTTAACTATCTTGGCCTACAACACAAAAATATTATATAAATTGAATTGTTCAAAAGATATTTGCCTTTTTGTTTAATACGTTTTCGTTATTTGTCATTTTACTATTTCTAATGTGCGACAGTTAATCAAAACCACTGACCATTTCCTTTTTAGAAAATCGCTTATGTTAAAAATAATTTCGTTTGGAGGAATGTTTCAGAGATTCTGTGTGTCATATCCTCGAAATGTGTTGAATTTAAATAACAAGTTTGACATTTAAACGAATTTTTGTTTTTGAACTCTGCTGGTAACAGAAAGATAGGATAAGATATTTTAAGGATAGTTTATTGAATGAGTAAACAAATTCATGTAAACATAAGACATTACTATTTTTCTCTAGTTCATTTAAAGATAATGGAATTTTGCAGCAATCAATCTGCGACCGGTTTTTAGAATATTTGACAATCGCATAAAACGTACTGCATTTTCTTATTTCCTTTGTGTCTAGAAGGAAATACGCACTGCTATCTTAGTTAGCAAAAACAGATGAATAGACGTTTTTAAAATTTATTTGTACAAGACTAGGTAGAGAAAGTAATGAAAGTGCAATACTCATTTTTTATTTTAGTAAAATATTGGGCATTACGAAATGTTGAGATTTAAACTCTCAAACCATATCTTGCTTTTGTGGGTGAAGACGTATTGCTACGACGGGATATTATGGACAGAAATTTCTCGTTCAGCTCATCAATAATCAAAATTACCTTTCTAGGCTTTTTAATGTTCTGTAATCGGTTAGATCACCTAGAACAATGGTGAAATGTTACTAGGGATCCCTGGAGCTTAAAGTTATCCGATATTCAAATTTGAGTATAAGGGATAAATTTTGTCCAGAAAATTCACCGTCGCCGAGATTTGAATTGAGACCTGTTGAACGTGAAGCAGAAACGCTACAGAGGCGCACATAATAAATGGATGTAACAATCTTCAGCTTTGAGAAAAGTCGGTGTGTATGTGTTCGGTTAGTGATCCCATGGTTTTTCAGATCCATTTCAGAGTGATGGCGCTTAGCGTACTTAAAGGAGACCGCCACACTTCAGCAACTTTACCAGCTGTAAAAGTACTCCTGCAGGGAAAAATTCTGGCACAACTGCAAACTAATAAAATCTTGCCAATTGATAGCATCCTTAAAAATTCTCATAATGAAAATTAATTTATTTACTTATTCATTCATTCGTTTATTCATTCATTTATTTACTTATTTATTTAGTGCTACTGAAGTTTTTCATTAATCTTTGCATTCAGAATCATCACCTAAGAGAATAACATCTATATACCTGCAAAGATAAGCCTTAAAACCTGTTGAGGAATTTTAAACTCTACAAATTGGTTTAGCTTGCCACACTTCTTTCATAGTTTGTTCAGATCTAAAGAACATTACAGCGTATCTCGTTACTATAGTTAACAAGGGGATAGAGCAGCCTGACTTGTTTTCAAAGGATCTCCTTAAGCTTCCTCCATGCTCGTGCAAACGAGTGAGTTTGTTAACAAGCATCTAATCTACACACAAGTTTTTCATCCCTTCTGGTGTCAGTGACCTAAGCTTCTCTACTTCCTGCCTCAGTTTAATATTAAGGAAAAGACGGGCTATTCAAAGAACAGCAAGGCATCAAAGGCGAATATTACACTTGCAACTTTGTAACTTCCTCGGTGACTAACCTCTGACCTTTGTAACTGTGTATGATGTGTAAGAGTTTTTGTCTTCAAGTAGGACAACTTTTAATGTCCAGCTAGTTACACACTTTTAGAAAAATAGTGCTTAAAACAAGTAGGCTTATGAAATTGAAATATGAATCATATAAGGTGCTAATGAGAGCAATGATAGGCTCGTACTTTTGAACTGAGTTTACTCTATTTCACTTCCTATTTCACTAGCTTTGCTCACCTACACTCTGCCTCCATTTTGCAGTCATTCTTTCTGTATTGGCTTCTCTCCCGTTTTCATTCTACAACATATAAAATGTAATGCGATATTTTGAAAAGCTAGAATATATAATCCTTAATTGGTACACAAGCTTCATCCCTTTCTTAACCTTGTTAGCCCAACAAAGCTGCTATATCCCCTTTGCCAAACTGATTTACATCATTTCACCATATTAAACTACTCTAAGTAAGGTAAATCAATGATGAGTCAGTCCATGAGAGAATTTAACCATATATTTTCACTTAGCCCTTTTCATCAAGTTTTAGCCCAACATTATGTATTATGACTTTTGTTTTCCGTTCGGTGAAACCTACGTCTGGAACCTACATGAGTATGGTTCTCTATCTTTTATTTTCAGTTTTGTTTAAGAGGATATCTTTTAAACTCCAGAATTAACTCCAGGTTGCGCTGATCCGTATTTGATCTGTCTCGCTGTTTTCGTAATATTTGGCCCTAAGTAGAGAGGTTTCATAATTCACAGTTGTTCCTTCCAATACTATTAGTGAGTTTTAGTGTGATAAAAGAGTCCCATAGAATCTGAAAAGAGACGTGAAACGAGAGGCCCATCATACATAAAACAATACCTTATGACTAGTTTATTCTGCTTATCCTCCTTATAAAGATGACTTACTCAGCGCCTAAGACTATAATAGTAAGAAAAATAACCAATATTCATCAATGTAACTAGTACATAACAAAATGCTCATAACCATTCATATTTATAAGTGTTTGTTCATTTGGTTTCAAAACCTTGGTAATGGACATATTTTGATTTCATTTTAGTTCACATTGTTCCTACTAACAACAGATTTTATCTAACAATTTTAGGTGGGAACCAAATCGGCTCAGCCACACTTCAGTCAAATATTGAAGTCTTCTCTACCTCCCTCCCTATCTCTTACTCCGCTATCAAAATTTAGTTTTACCCTTCTATAACACTCCAATGTACAGGTTAAGATCAGCTGTACCATGTGGTCCCACTACACTGCCTTTCACGTAAGCAGATATTCGTTCTTGCAAAACGAAACGGGGTAATTCCACTTCCACTGCTCCCAGCAACGAGAGGCAGTTTTTAGGCTCCAACTCCTGTAAACTTCGTAATTACAAGCAATAACAGTTTAACAACCGTTCAGGCTCTAGAATGTTTCTCACTTATATTACGGAGTCTTTATTTTCGAGAGAATAAACTCACATTTTAGATTGGCAAATGGCTGACAAAATCTTGTTTCACTTGTTCATAACTAGCCATAGCTAATTTTACTGTTTGTACTAAGTACAAATACCGAAATTAAGGGATGCAGTGAATAACTAATCGTAATGGATTTCAAATGAATATGCTATATGTGTTAAAACGCATGCAGGTGCAGTGGTGGGGATAGTTTCACAAAGCGCTGGGAGAAAGCGGGTTCTAAGCAGAGATTCTAACTGGATAGCACTTGACTCCGTTTGAAAAGGCATTGTTCGGACCCTTAATAATGGCATGACAGAGACTAATAATTACAATGTACAAAATAGTCACAAGAGGAATTTTGGTGTGAATAAAGCAGGCTTCGAGAAGTGAAAGTCACACGCAGCCCCAGTGAGGAACACACAACTTTGCTGGCGGTCCATTAAGCAAGACAACTGGTGAAGGCAGACCAGAACCGAGGAGAAAAGGTATCTGTCGGTCTTCCTCTTATTCTTCTTCTTCTTCTTCTTCTTCACTCCAAAGTCTAGGCAATGCTGCCTGTTCCGACTTAAAACATGTCTGACCATCGTTTTCTTGGTCTTCCCGGATGTCCCTCTCCTCTAGGTTTATAGTTTATAACTCTTCTTGGGATCCTATCTCTCGGCATTCTCTCAATATGCTCTCTCCATTCATTTCTATAATTTACTATTTTTTTCTTCTAAAGAACTTATTTCTAAATCTTCTTATTTTTTCATTTTGGATTTTGTCTAAAAGAGTACATCCCTTTACTGCTCTTAAAAATCTCATTTCGGCAGCCTCTATCTTGTTTTTGTCTGCTTCTGTTAATGTCAATGTTTCAGAACCAAAAAGAAAAGCAGGCACAGCCATTACTTTATAAAATTTCATCCGTGTTTCTTTTCTGTTTTAATTTTTAGGCTTCTATTTATTATTCCCCATATTTGCTGAAACATTGGTTATTTATTTTTAAATTCATTTTCATATTTATACTTGACATATGTTCCCAAATATTTAAAACCCGTAACTTGCTCTAAGATAATATCATCAATTACTATTTTGGTTCTATCAATGTCTTTACCTCGAAACGCCATTCTTTTTGTTTTATTTGTGGAAATTTTGAAATTATAATTCTAACATGACTTTTTTTAAATATATACTGCTCTTTGCAGCTCGTCTTCAGTTTTACTTATAATTATTTGGTCATCCGCAAATAGCATCGTCTTAAGAATAAAATTTGGTGCAAGATGAATGCCTCCGTTAATCTTAAACATCCACTGTCTAATCAGATCTATATAAATTATGAATAAGATAGGAGACAAACTGCAACCCTGTCTTACACCTTAATTTGTATGTATCCATTTACTATACATTCCATTTCCAATATGTATGCTGATTGTTGTATCCTTATATATAGATATCAGAAATTTAATGAGATGATTTGGGTAGCCTCTTCGAGTCGTGATTTCCCAAAATCTTTTCCTATTTATACAATCAAACGCTTTTTCATAATCAATAAAAGTTATATGTGTTTCCAGATTATATTCTCTTCTTTTTTTCTATTATCTGCTTAACTTTAAAGGTAGCATCTGTACAGGATCGTCCTTTTCAAAAACCATTTTGTCCTTGGTATCTGTCGGTTCCTACGTAAATAACGAATTAACTGTTATCACGTAATAAGCATTCTACATAAGGTAACTCCGAACAGTGGTAACCCTTGGTCGGCAACTTCGCGAGTTATGTGATGATAAAAAGAAGCAGTCATTAAACCAGTATGAAACTTGCATTCCAGTGTCATTAGAACCATCCTTACTCCCATATATATCCACGCATACCCTTTGACGGAACTCTTCCTCTACCCTGAGAATAGGCCACACTACTTCAAAATTTACAACGTAAGAATAAGCTGCATCAAACTAGCGACCAATGCGTGGAGCAATCTGTTCCAGTGTATAAGTAATTGATGTGGAAAGAACTTTGCATCAGTACTTGCAGAAAGTAGGGAAAATATTACATTTCACTTAAAAATTCGACTCTGAGATTTCAGTGAAAATATTCTACGGCGATGTCACTTTATAACTAGGGTAATATAAAGCAGCGAATGAGCGATCCTTTTGTTTCGTTTGAATTCAAACTTTTAATGACGCCTTGGGCTAAGGTGCGAGAGATACGTTCAGTCATTGGGCTCATCAGGTAGTAGGCGCATTTCTCTCTGTACTTCATTTCTAAAATGTTAAAATGCCTCTTTGAGGGATACGAGAGATAGCTATGTAAAATCCAGTTCATCAGTTATGAAACAAATGCAGGTACATACAGAGTCTGTAATAGGAACCTTCAAAACTATTAAATGAAACAAAACACCAAAGTTATGCAAAGTTTTGCCATTTTCATATAAGAGGCTAAAACTAAGAACTGCAGACTACTTCATATTCTGTTCAACTACAGCTTACTGCACAAATGTGTTGCTCTAATGTTTAGATTCACTCTAAAAGCGTAACGTGGGTTAACAGTAACTATAATAACAATTCTGTTAAACATAATAATAGTAATAATATAAATAATATTAGAAAAATAACAATAATAGGAAGTAATCAAATGGCACTGAAACACAACGTACTCTCCGGTTTCCATGGTTTTCTTAGCGGTTTTTTCCCCTCGTAATTTACGTACTCCAACCTTAAGTCATATCGGAGGATGAATGAAACGGGTAAAATGATACTCAAATGAGTCCGGGGTATATGGAGCTTAGAGTTAACCTGACGTTCGTCTTTCAGGATAAGGGAAAACCCTGGAAAAACCTTATCCAGGTAACTCACCCTGACCGAGATTCGAACTCAGGACCTCTTGAGCGTGCGGCGGACACGCTACCATCCACGCTACGGAGGCGGACACTTTGTGATTCCGTAGACCGTACCGTTAGATTATAACATTGTAAACAGAACGTAAAAAATCAGATACATGATTTTCTCCACTCTTGTAAAACAATTCTTACAAATACTTATTGCTCTATCTCATGGAAATGTAGATAAATATTATTTTACCGCTAAAGCTTGTAAGTGCAAAGTTAATTTGGGAATGCCGTAGTCTTTAAGCGATAGCCAACTTTTTAAAGGGCTGGTCGCTTGTGATGTCTTTGAAATTCGTTCTTTTTGCATGGACAAGCGTAAAAATGAGTATCGGCTTGCCATTTGAGATAAAGAATAATTGTTGGAAAATTCAGACAAATAATAAGGCATATTCCAGAAGTTGTTCAGTACGCACACGCGCACGCACACGCACACGCGAACTTTTTCACGTATAAATTGTGGAAAAATGTTATTTATTTGGATTCAGGAGACCACAAAGCTTGTATTTTCACCGAAAACTCGGTATCGAGTAGTTTAATGGAACGCAATACTTTCGCTACTTACTGTACATATGTGGTAGAGATTATAAATATAGCTAATAATGGATAAAGGTTAAGTCAAAAAATTCCTCTACTGTCTGCCTCTCTAAAAGGTAAGTTAATTCTCACAAAAATAAAAAATGTAATACAATAGACAGAATTCTAAGATCCTGTCGTTTGTTGACACTGTTATTTATCATGAAGGATTAAACAATTCCAATTCCAGTCACTCCTATGAGAACAAAATCCTCTTACGCCACCACTGTGCGCTTAACTGGAATTGCCCGTTGCGTTCTGTTTTTTACGGCCGAAGTGATATCTGCTTAACTGTAAGATCGGCAGTTGAGCCACTAGGAATAAGAGTTCAAAAATAAAAATTAATTTAATTGTACCGCTGTAACAAGGTGTATTCTCGTAGGTCTAAAGTTGCAACCAAAAGAAATGATTTAGAAGCATTTGAAACTAGAATATTCGTACCTATGAAGAAGGCACATTTCATTGCAGAAACTTAAAGAAAAATGGCTAGGGAAGAAAAATTCTGTAAGTTTCACAAGAAAACGAAACGGCTAGAGATTAGGCCAAACTGCTACGAGATACACAAAAGGTTGCAGAATAAAAATTTGTGCCCAAGAAGATTCAAAATAAGGTAATATGTAGATCACAGTATTTCGATGACAGGAGGGAAATATAGAAAACTGCAGTTACAGTAACGGACCACCATTGGTCAGAGAATAACAGGTTAATGGATATATTAAAAATAACTCTTGATGACGTTCTCTTAAACCCAATTTCTCATTATATCATTCTTCCATAAGGCACAGAACTAATTAATGTGGCATGTCCATAGAATGCTAAACATCTGATAAATTGTAGTTTTATCAGAACGAATAATTTATAATAACTATAATAAGGCTGGTTACGAATTGCATATATTTCATGCGACATATGTTCACAATCTATTGTTATTCCATTAAATCCCTGTGAAATCGTGCTTGATGAGAGTTCCCGTAGTTAAAAACACGTGGGTTTCTATCCAACTAACAAATGTATTATCTTTTCTGGTGCATTAAAATTAGATATTGAGCAGTACGTTCTGCAGTAAAGCGTACTGAAGGTGCTGGGTTAATGCATTTTTGTCCACAAATAAAGAGAATATAACTTAAAACAAAAAGCAAAGTGTTTGCGAGAGCAAGGAAGACGTTCAAACAAAAAAGTAGTGATGCGGTAAACATGTTCGCGGCGGTGTAATTAGCGCGTGATGCAAATAGAGGAAATGAAGTTCTAGTCTTGAAACCGTTGTGTTTCTGGGTTAATGGAGTGAATTCTCTTTATACCAACAAAAGTTCAATAGTAGCGTATTCCTCTGTGGGCGATAAAGAACCTGGGGAGACAAATAAGAATAGTTCCTAATAAGTTCGTTTTCTTAAATACAGTATGAAACATAACACTTCATTGCATTTAGTTAAGTCGTTCTTATTGTTATCCATGACATTTATATTGTTGCGAGTATAATATGTACTCTGTAGATAGAAAGAGAAAAAGAATTCCGGTATTTGACAATTGTAACAACTGATTTTTCAATAGTGTAAGTGCTCGTTCTGACTACACACATCACAGATGGTGCACACTGGTGGGTGTCAATCGAGAAAGACATCCTGGTGTGATTAGTATTAATGAGTTGCAGCCACTTGATATCACTGAGTAAATGTGTGCATTGCCGTAATGAAGTTTCACTCATTTATATCACTATCAGAGTATGGTTCTGTTCGTCTGTAGTGCCATATAAGAAGATAAACTTAGTAAGCATAGTGTAAAAGAGATGTTCTCAGGAATATGTAGTAACGATACTACAATTTCATTTTGGAAAAAGCTAAGCGATTACTGTAGCTGTATGAAAAGTTGAGAAACCTCGACACTTTGTTACGTACAGCTTGCTTCCATCAGAGAAGTATTACTGTCATGTCTATGCTCAAGATAATAGCATGACATATACATTATATTTATATATATACTCGTCCGTAAAATACCCATTGAGACCTCCACTCTAGAGGTTATATAATATAACGTATCTACGAATGCAACAATCACCTTTACAGAATCGTACTGTTTGGAAATTAAAACTAGAAGTGTTAAGGAATTCATCCAGTAATAGCCCATAGTCACTTCCTAAAGCGTTATCACTAAACAGAAAGCGTTAATACTGTCGCGTTTCATAACAACCTGCTGTATGTTTGCAATTAACCTTCAGCTAACTTGAGGGAATTACAGTTACTGAGAACTTACCTATGTTTGATACCGTAGGATGTGTTATCAGCTGACAGGGTGTCATCAACGCGCTGGTCAATCCGGTATAATGTATGTAGTATTATGCTTCAATCCTAGTGTACATGTTTGGGAGTGAGGAGAGGGAGAGAGAGCGATAGTGAAACAGATGAAATGAAATGTGAATTGTTTAACGCCCACTTTTACTACATACGGCACCGCAGGCGACGACACTGATGGTACATGAGAGCACCGGTGGAATGAGATGGCGGGGGAAACCGGAGATCCCGGAGAAAACCCGTCCCAGCGCCGTGTTGTCCGCCACCAATCTCACTTTGCGGTCGCTTGGGATCGAACCCGGGCCGCCTTGGTGACAGCCAAGCGGTCTAACCACTGAGCCACGGCGCGGCCATGAAACAGAGGACAGGCTGTTGGTTATGTCTGGAAAAGTCTATAAATAAAAAACAATAACCGTTATTTTCTTGAACCAGAGAAACTCGTATCATCTGTGTCATTCTCTCTCTCTCTCACTCTCTCTCTCTCTCTCTCTCTCTCTCTCTCTCTCTCTCTCTCTCTCTCTCTCTCTCTCGTGTAATTTTCGTCCTCCAACTTTAAGTCATATCGGACAGCGAATGAACGGGTAAAGTGATGCTAAAATGAGTCCAGGGCCCGTGAAAAATAGGGTTCTACGACATTCGTCCTTCAGGATAAGGGAAAACCTCGGAAAAACCTTACCCAGGTAACTCACCCTGACCGAGATTCGAACTCGGGACCTCTTGAAGGTGAGGCGGACATGCTACCATCTACACTACCGAGGCGGGCACTCTCTCTCTCTCTCTCTCTCTCTCTCTCTCTCTCTCTCTCTCTCTCTCTCTCTCTCTCTCTCTCTCTCTCTCTCGTGTAATTTTCGTCCTCCAACTTTAAGTCATATCGGACAGCGAATGAACGGGTAAAGTGATGCTAAAATGAGTCCAGGGCCCGTGAAAAATAGGGTTCTACGACATTCGTCCTTCAGGATAAGGGAAAACCTCGGAAAAACCTTACCCAGGTAACTCACCCTGACCGAGATTCGAACTCGGGACCTCTTGAAGGTGAGGCGGACATGCTACCATCTACACTACCGAGGCGGGCACTGTCTGTCTCTCTCTCTCTCTCTCTCTCTCTCTCTCTCTCTCTCTCTCTCTCTCTCTCTCTCTCTCTCTCTCTCTCTCTCTCTCTCTCTCTCTCTCTCTCTCTCTCTCTCTCTCTCGCTCTCTCTCTCTCTTCCCTCCCAGACATTTACATCACCATTGAAGTAGTTTGGCACGCACGCACGCACGCACGCACGCACTAAGGAGGCATTACCCAGGGGTCTGTCATCATCGGTGTTGCAACAATTATGGATTCAGTGCGTTTTGACACTGACTATGTTTGCAAGCATTTATTTATTCTGGGTGTTGTACTATATTCATAAATTAGTTTTTATGCATTTTGCAGACCAACAATGAGAGAATAATATAACGGCGTGCTCAGACGACCGCGTGGCAGCATGAACGTCAAACACAAAGTAATTTCTCACCAGTGGCAGGCGTGAAATTAGTATAGCAAACGACGAAAAACATATTGAAAGATGAAAGCGAAAAGAAATTGCATTAGATTGTAAATAATAACCCTCCTCCAAAAACTTGTTTAAGAAATGAAATAAAATATAATTGTGTGGAGAGAAATTGATAAAACGTGGGCGATTTCCCAGTTAAATTATGCGAAGCGACAAACGATTTGTTCCGTCATGGAGACAACTTTTTTCGGTTTTTCTTTTCCTTCTCTTTTAGCCTTAACTGTATCTTAAATATTCATGCACCGTTAATGACTATACAATGAATTTTTTCTTGTAATAATTCCATAAAATAAAGAAACTCTAATTAATACCTAACACGCTCAACAAGCTAGAATCTGGGTGTGCCAGCTGTATGCCTTAGAGAAAGTAAAAGGTGTTTCTTCCATTTTCAGTCATAATTTTATAGATGCCTTTGCCTTAACAGTATAAATAATACTATTCTCTTTTAAAGTTTTGGAAACATTCACTTGCTTATTTGAACCTTCTCAAATTGAAACAGTACAGAGAAATTGCAATTAGCTGTTACAATGGAGGTTCATGGTTCATAGTAAACTAAACATGGCGTATCATTCAGCTTGCTTATAATAAACAGCAGGTTTAATTATATATATTACAAAAAAATCACTAAATAAGCAATTTTGGCACTATGATCCTATCCCCAAAATCAATATATGTGCACACTTATTTACTATCATTCTTTTTTTAATGGTGTACGAGAGATTCATTTCTAGGCAATACAGTGTAGTATGATTATTATTGTTATGTGATTGTATGGACTACTTTGTGATTTGAAACTTAATTTTAACACACAGGTTAATGCGTCGGAACATCAGGGATGTTGCTGGTTCACACGTGAAACGGTGTAATAGACATTTTAGTTCTGTTATTTTTAAAGTGCATTTTAATTTTGAAGTCATTTTGATATTTTCATTCCAGAATACTTTTAAAAAACGATTAATGTGCCGAATGATTAACTGACTGTTGTATAATAGAAACTTCAGTGAACATTAATTGCACATTTTATTAACAGAGTAACATTCGGTTTTAAATAGAACGTTTCTGATCATGAGATTACAGTATTAACATACTCATAAGAAACATTTTCTGCAACAAGCATATGACGAAATGGCAAGAACATTTTCAAAGTCACCCTGTAGCTCACAAAAAAAAACAAGGACGATACACACTTCACAGAAATGTAAACCAACACAAAAAAACGTAAGTAACCCTCTACTGCTTCAAGTAAACACTTGAGGTGCTCATTCTGGCAGCTAACCGACGTGTTCTCCAGGAAACAAAGGAACTGTCGTCGGCTTCCTTCTGAAGCAGGTTTACCAACTTTGTTCACAGAAAGGTGCAAGGGCCAAACACTTGGATGTTATTTATAAACAGCAACAGAGTGTGTTTCATGCCTTAGCAATTTTAATCAAAGGTTTAAATTATTATCTTTCTACGTACTACGAAGGCTTTATAAATAAGAATTAAATCGTACTTCAGTATACTTTTCAGCTACTTATCCCGGTAGTTTTTTTATTGACGTATACAGCTTGACAGAGAAACCCGAAATAAACGTTTTCTTGAGAGAATTCCTATGTTTTCTGTTTTCTTTCTTTTAAGTTTATAGAATAAAGCATATATTTCCCCACATTACTATCCAGTTCAAGCAACATTTCTGTTTGCCATTCTTCCTTTGTTGTAAAATGGAGGCATCTTCTTTTTGTGTATTGCAGCGAGAAATGTAACCTCTGACACTGAAACCCGGGGCAGTGATATTCACTGCTACAAGTTCAAGAAAGAAAACCACCAAAGAGAACAAATATTTGTTTTTTCATCTTGCCTAATTGGGACAAGAAACCTCGGTTCTTTACAAGACAAAACTGCTAGAAGTAGACACCTTTAGCTATCTTTCACCCAATTCCTTCATCTGGAAATTACAAGGGCGCAATAGGTAAACTACTGATTGTAATGCAAAATTCTTCGTCTCCAGTCAAGAATTATGTTGTTTGTTAATGATAATGTGGATTTTAGGAACATTTCAGTGCCACTGAATTGTGTAGGAATTTCATTCCGCAAGATTTCTGAGATGGGTCCATCGTTTAGTCCGGATTTGAAAATTGGGATCAGTAAGTTATCGCCTAAACAGCCAAACTCTATCTATAAATCTTTATAGGGAAGACGTTTATCTCTAAATAATTTCAAGCAATCAAAACGTTTAAGTTGTTAATTACAAATTTCCATATTCTAACATTTTGTCTTATCAACTCAGAGAGTATGTCCGACAAGCGACTCGACACTTCAGGCTTTGGTTGGTCAGAAAACTAGGGCTAGCTCCCATCTTGCTCCGCGGTCCTAGTGAAATAAAGTATATCGTATAACGATTTACCTCAACATAATTTCAAAATAAACAAGAATAAATTTATTGATTTTTTATTGTATAATTAGCAACGTAAATAAGTGTTTTCCTTTCTTGGTACTTCATAAAATACCCAGAGAATGCAACTTAAAATTTCTTGTAAGGCATTTGTATTAAATTATGAAATATTAGAATAGTATATAAAGTAATTTTAATTGTATCTAAATATAAAGAAAGAGCTAAATGTTACAAAAGTAACTATTTTTACTTTTTCTACTCATCTGGTTTATCTAGTTCAAACTGAAATACCAGAAAATATCCACTGAAACTGCCTACATAACTGTTTACATGATTCGGTTTTTACGAATGTATAATACAGAAAAATCATTGCTTAAACGTAAATTTTTGGTACGTGATTCAGTGAAGTACTAACAAGATAAATAACTAAAACAATAATACTTTGAAGTAACTCGCACATGATAGGAATGTTTAAATAAGCTTTCACTTTTGACATGTAAGCTAGTGGAACAATACGAAGGTTACTGCAATGCAAGCACAACGTGACCTATGGCCGGCCGAAAAAAAAACGACCGCACTGTACTAGACAATCCAGTAATGATTCACAAAGTTTTAACAGACAAAAAGCTTGATATCTTCGCAGAGTGTGGTTTCTAATAAACGGTCATGTAAACATTCAAAAATCTTCCCACTGTTATAAGTTTGTATTTACAACAACATAGCTGTCTAAATTTTATCTCTTGTTTATTTAAAATATGGCATGAACAACAATGTATAGTGGCACTGTTCGAACGGTTACCATGGATTTATCTTTGTTAGTAGATACCTCTCAGATAACGTACCGATTACTCCACATGGAGTGAACGTTTGTCATTCTTGATTCCTGCGAATTCCATTGACTGAAGTAATGCATTCATTGGTGCTTAGCATAGAGCCGGAAAGCGCCGCAGTTCCCCTCTCACTCTTTTACAAGAATAATCAGTGCGTTATCTGAGAGGTTTCTATTAACAAATATAAAGCCAGGGTAACCGTTCGAGCAGTGCGGCTATTATAAAGAACATTCTCATATAACTGAGGTTAACACTGGATGTAGTGCAGAAAGCTACTGACTTTTGCATACAATGAAAAAGAGGAAGAGATATGGAGAATTAAACCAGTTCGTTGAAGCACAGAACTGGGTACTGTATAACATAAAAGCCGAAACGTAAACTACTGCTTGACCGGCCAGGGTACAAAGCACTCCTAGTGATAAATATTAGAAACAAAATACACAACTTTTGATTAAAAAGGTGCTAAGTAGTTAAACTGAATTTCAGAATTATTTTAGTTATAAAACATTTAATTTTGAGTATCTATTACAATGTAGTGAAAAAACTGTATAGTAGAAATAGTCAGTATAGTTGAATTTGTTAATTCCTAATCGACAAAACACTTATTATATGACAGATAAAGTATATTCCCGATATTATGGATATAATTGTAATGTCCTAAACTAAGAATTACGACGTTACTGTGTAATTGAGAGTGTTGTTGGTACTGTTTAAGTCGTTCTTTAAACGCCTCTTTTTTCTATTGCAGGTGACACTGGGGACCACAAGATCTTGTACTTAGGTAAGAATTTATTACAAATACTTGTTGATGTAGAAAAAATATAATTTTATCAACTATTATCTACACCAATCGCACAAAATTTAATAATTTTTGAGCAAATATATACACAACAGAAAAGCAATGTCAAAGATTACAATTGAGCTCTCAAAAAATAGTGTAAATTACCTATTATGTTTGTTATCGACGATATTACCTTCTAGAATCATATCAAGGCCACCAGTAAAGTGAATTTTCGTTACGCGGGAGTTCCTTATATGCCAGTAAATTTTCCGGCGTGAGGGTTTTACTTTTAAGCACATCGAAAAACCATTGGTCTCAGACAGGTTTGAACTCGCGACCTTGGCATAAGTAGGCCAGCACCTAACCGACTGAGGCACCCAGACAGCTAACTTGATTCAGTATCCATTATTTCAGACTATTTAGAATACCATCATGCAATTATTAGGACAGATATTTTCTGAAGTAGCTAATGTTCATTTATCCATAAAATTTGCTCTTCGGTCCCTGTGTAGCAATTTACTACAGTTGGTTTTGGATAGTATGTCAAATTATTTCAATAATGTTATTCTTAAAGAAACTGATAAAATAAAGGTCCTACTCAAAAAACAAATCACCGCAATAAGCCTATACAAAAAAATGAGAGTTTTTAGCCTGAAATATTTCACAGCTAAGAAAAATAAAAGGCGTGTAAAATAAAAACGTGCAATTAGCTTAAACGTAACGAATTGTTTCCCACCTCGGTAGCATGTCTGCCTCACGTTCAAGAGGTCCCGAGTTCGAAGCTCGGTCAGGGTGAGTTACCTGGATATGGTTTTTCCTGGGTTTTGCCTTAGTCTTAAAGACGAATGTCGGGTAAATAAGCTCTATGGACCCTGAGCTCATTTGAGCATCATACCACCTATTTCATTCATCGTCTGATATAACTTAACGTTGGAGGACGTAAAATACAAAAAAAAAAAAAAAAAAGCGTAACGATTGTAATCAGGGATAATTAAACAAGCAGTAATTCTTTGGAAGACAATCCTGACAAACCGAGAGCTACGGCAGGCACTGCTAATTTCACCATATTTCCCGAAATGTTTGCTTTAAAGCAAAACTTAAGAAAGTGACGATGTGAAAGGGATAAATTCGTAATGCGATGATGAACCAAATAAATTCTTAATGATTACCCGGCAGCGGCAGAAGTCGCGATTCTGATGTTTTCCTTGTTCCATCGTTCTATGTGTATAAATTAGTTATTGCAAGTGTCATGTCCCTTTCGCCAGATTTTAGCCGCAGTTCCCTTCTAGCACATTGTATTCTAAGCCATGTTCCACAAATTGAAGTTTATTGAAACAAACCTAACCAGGAAATAAAAATGCTTAAATTGCGTTAAATGCGGCAATGAAGTTATTTATAAAATACTACTTCATAAGAGAATCTGTTTACGTTCCCATAACAACGACCTTCCCCTCTGACCTCTTGTGTCCCTTGCTTGATGACCTTCACGTATATTTAAAAAATCAGACTGTAGTATGAAAGTGCACCCATGAAACGAATACAAAACTGAGTTGTTTTACATTCAAAGTTCATTGATACAAAGTTTATATTTTAATGAACACTGCAACTAACAAAAATTAATAAATATATTTTGTCCTGCAAATTTAAAAATTATGGTATTTTAATCATAGATTTAGGACAATAATGCATAAAATAAGACGACATAATCCATGTACAGCATTGTTTGAGTAAGCATTCCTTTGAAAATGTTTAAAATGTTTTTCGTGAAACACACATAACAAATTTTGAGTTGAAATGACTATGTGCTTCTCACTACTATTTTTACGCTCGTATGGCTGAGAAAGTAAGAGTTTACATGGAGGACTTGAAGATTTCAGCGAGCAAATAATTTTCAATTAACAATGTTTCAATTGCGGTATGTTTATTACAGCTGCTGAATTGTTCAGATTGCAACTGATTTATTGTTGTGCTGAAAGCTTCAGAAAAGTAAGTCTTTCTATAAAGCTGTTTCGGAAAACATTTTACATTGTAATAAAGTTCTTCGCAGTTTTTATTGCTAACTGCATTAGATAATTGCCTTAAAAGAAGTAAAAGGAAACAGACATAATATCATGCATTTTTCTCTTCTTGGCTTACTACCAAATCAAATAAGATTTATTTTTGTTATAGTTATTCAAATTTCCCCGAATCCAGAGTATAACACATCTGCTTAGACTTTGTTTTTAGTGATTGTAGGATGTAAGCGCTTCTTGTTCTCAAGTCAGAGCTGCACTCTATCGCCCGCCGTCGGAACTTCATTTGTTTTTATGTGAAATCAATGTGTGTAGCTTGTGATGTAAATCACCAAAGTAACTCAACTGGCAGTGATAAACAGTAGGGGGCGTGTCTGTACATAGGGCCCCACATATCTTGCCCTAAGAGAGCCAACATTTTATTTGCTTAAAAACAAGTGAGCACCATACTGCGCTACATCGCATTTAGTCACGCTTACGAGAAGTAATAGTGGCATTCGGCCTCTCGCAGTGGTGCCAAACGTACAGTCTGCACGAGTGTACACATGCAGCTTTGATAAACGGTGATAAAACAGACACAGGAAACATCAACTCTTACATTGCTTATACGGGATTGAGAGAAGAAAACGATTTGCATTGCTTTGTGATATCGATTGTTCTACAATTTCTAACGAAGTTTGAAGCGTTTATTTGAATTACCATAAAATAGAAACATAAAAGCTTCTGCAGGAATAGATAACAAAAGTTATATAAGTACAAACGATTTAGAGAAGTAACACTAACAGTTTTCCTTTTACCTCTTTACTTTCAAATTCGTCCAAATGAAAGAGACCTCTTCTTTGTTTACCTACTTGTTTAATATTTTTAATACATAATACATGCAAGAATAAAGCCTACAAATTGTTGCCTTAACAATTAACAGTAGATGTCATTTAGCCCGAGCTAAAAACATTCTTGGTCTTGGAACGGAAATGCAAACTCTGTATATTTTAATATTGTCCCTTAGATAATTTATTTAATTTATCATTTTATAGTTTAAGTGATACTAAGATATGGTAGACTATCATGGAAAAGTTTTCAGTTCGGAAGCATCAAACTTATTTTGGCATACCCTTGCCTCGATGGACTTTGCGTGTCGTGTAACAGTATTTCCCCACAGACATCCTTGAGGACAGCTCTCTCTGAACGATGGGCAGTCAGGAGGAATAAATAGAACAACTGTACAAATATCCTTGATTCTGTACTTACTGTACTTCCAAATTACCTACTTAAAACTGGAAAAAATATAGCTCATATGCAGTGTTATGTTGCTGCATGCTTACGTTAAATAAGTTTCGATTTCAGATAGGCAACCTTTATACTTTTTTTTTTTTTTTTTTTTTTTTTTTTGAAAAATTCTGTTCATAAGTTTTTGTCCATTGAATATTTTCCTTTTCATTAGGAGACTGTTTTATAACTGCTAAGTCATATATAAGCAAATAAATAGTGAATTAAATACATAAAGAAACGTTTTTGCTAGTTTTTCTAAAACACAAACTGATAGTTGCCATATTTTACTTTGATAAGGAATAAATAAAGCAAGAAAGAGAAAACTGAAAAGCAATATTTTAACGTTTACATGCTAAAGATATACCAAATTAATCTTCGAGGTAACAACAATCATTTCAAATTAAAAGTAATCCAAAGCTTTAGTGTTCAATGTTTCATATATAAAAATGTTTGGCCACGCCGTGGCTCAGTGGTTAGACCGCTTGGCTCTCACCAAGGCGGCCCGGGTTCAATCCCAGGCGACCGCAAAGTGAGATTTGTGGTGGACAACACGGCGTTGGGGCGGGTTTTCTTCGGGACCTCCGGTTTCCCCCGCCATCTCATTCCACCGGTGCTCCATCTTCATCTCGTGCATCATCAGTGTCACCGCCTGCGGTGCCGTATGTAGTAAAAGCGGGCGTTAAACACTACACATTTATAAAAATGTTTAATATACATAGTTCATTCATCGCATAAATAAAAAGATAAACATAACACTCCTTATTAACTTTATATGTAACTATGTTGTTTCTCTATTAATATATCTCGTACATTATATCAAGTAGCCTAAAAATTAGTATTAACCTTTCGAGTGGGAAACGCTCTGGCCTTTCAACCCATTGAGCCCTACTAAACATTCCCTGTTATAGGGATGAATTTACTTCTATCGCCCCGTCCTAGCGTCTTTGGTTTTAGAAGTATGAAGGGAAGATGAACGGGAGCGTATTACATAGCAAAAATAAAGAGCTGTAAAATCTGCAGTGCGATAAATAACATCAGCTTCTTTTTTAAAGCCAAAGCTGCCGATATGATCAAGAGTTAATAAACTTAAATCAATTAGAATAACAACCGTATACTTAGGGTCAATTTCGACACCAAATCAAAAACTGAAAAGAAAAACTTTCTATTAAGAATTTGGAGCTCTACCGTAATAACCTCAGTGAATTTTTAAGACGGCTTATTAACATGGATGAAACTTTGATACATCACTACACTCCAGAAAGCTAAACAGTCAAAACAGTGGATTGCGCCAGATGAGCCAACTCCAAAAACGGCAAAGTAAATTTTGTCAGCTAACAAGGTTATGGCGGGTGTTTACTGGGATGCACAGGGACTTTCTTTAAATACATGATTACGATTATCACTGCTGACTACTACACTTAAGCTTACTGCAATGTTTGAGTGATGAGAGAAAAAAAGACCTCATTTGGCAAAGAAAAAATGTTGCTTCCTCACGGCAATACTCCGGTCAGTAATTAGCATATATAGAAAACAGAGCTTTTACTTGGAATATAATAAAAATCAGATAGAACACCCTTATTTGAATATGAGTTTTAAAGAAAGCATTTCTGGTGTGTGTGTGTGCGTGTGTGCGTGTGTGCGTGCGTGCGTGCGTGTGTGCGTGTGTGCGTGCGCGTGTGTGTGTGTGTGTGTGTGTGTGTGTGTGTGTGTGTGTGTGTGTGTGTGTGTGTGTGTGTGTGTGTCCACTCTCTACAAAGCCAACACACGTCCACGCAAAAATGCAATACCATCTGAACACAAAGGTGGCATAATACGAGTTACCAAAGTAAGAAATTCTTTGGTGGAGAATTCCTATCGTGAAAGAATTTTGAGATATGCTACTCTAGCACTTATCTTTCACAAGTGTATTCAACTCTCAAGTTGTGAGGAAGAAGGACAAAAAATGGAATCTCTGAAGAGAGCTTTATGATCGGATTTGTCTCGTTTCACCGATCTTATTGCGCACTTCCCAAGAACTACAGCATAAGTCTTTCTTGTTCCTTTCAGAAAAGACTACACTGCCATTGAATCCGTTGACGAACAAACCAAATATATTCATTTCTCTTTATGGTTTCAAAGCTTTCAATTGTCATCATTTCATACAGTGCAATACAATAGTTCTTTACGACTGTAACGTATTTTATCAAGTCATCTGTCTGCAGAGTGCAATAAATTCACAACACGTGCCGGAAAAACACGTCGTCAGTTGTTTGCTGTTTTCATCGACTAAATAAGAGAAAGTTACAAGGAAGTGTAAAAGAAAAAGGTATCTCTGCAAGGTTCAAAAGACCATTTTACCTGCTCTTCTAGTTATCGAAAGCAGGCATACTAAGAATCCCACACAGCATTTTGGTAGAGATACCACTAATAATACATGTTTAGAGCTCTACTGCCATTGCGTATAAACTGCATATTTATAAAACAGTTGAATGTGCGTGACTATGCCTCATCAGCATGGGTGTTTGTAAAATGAAATGTGTAGTGTTTAACGCCCACTTTTACTACATATGGCACCGCAGGCGATGACACTGATGATACATGAGATGAAGATGGAGCACCGGTGGAATGAGATGGCGGGGGAAACCGGAGATCCCGGAGAAAACTCGCCCCAGCGCCGTGTTTTCCACCACAAATCTCACTTTGCGGTCACCTGGGATCGAACCCGGGCCGCATTGGTGAGAGCCAAGCGGTCTAACCACTGAGTCACGGTGTGGCCATGGCTGTTTGTGTAAACACATATTTTGTTAAGTTGACGAAGCTATCAATTGCTAGGATCATGTCAACGCCGCCGGGCCCGTTGGATTAGTGGTGTTTTAGGGCCCGTCGACAACGAGGTCATTTGGGCCCGTCGGCAGCGTAGCTAGTAGCGAGTCTGCCTCACGCTCAAGAAGTCCCGATCCGAATCTGGGTCAGCGTGAGTTATCTGTATAAGGCTTTCTCCGGGGTTTTCCCTTATCCTGAAATACGAATGTTGGGTAACTCTAGGCTCTATGGACCCTGGGCTTCTTTGAATATAATTTCACCCTTTCCATTCATCGTCCGATATGACTTCACTTTGGAGGACGTAAATTACACAAAAAACGCCACCGGTGTGCCGGGATGTAGCACCACAGAGTACTTGTATAGTAATAATACATAATAACCCATGGCGCGACAGCCCTTAGAGGGCCAAGACCCACCAACCCGACTGCCGGCCTCACGCCCCTTAAGCACGGCAAAGGTGGACGATCATCCAAGCGATACGGGGAGGAGATGTGGTCAGCATCTTGGCATCCCCCAGCAAAATGTTGGTTTCCGTGGCCTGGGCCGCTTACATAGCGTAAGCTCCTCATTTTCCTCACGATAGTGAGCATCGGTCCTATACCCGGAACCTAAAATCACCACCACATGGGTGGGATCGAACCCGGGCCACTTTCCGTGACCAGGGACCGGCATGCTGCCTTAGCCCGCTACACCAGGGTGCAGGACAGAGTTCTTGTGCATGCCAGCAAATCTACTGACATGGAGCTGTCACTTAACCATACTTAAAAACCACCGGTATGCGCCAGCGAGTAACAAATGAACCACCTGATCGACATTGTCTGTGACTTAAATACGATTATGGTCCTTGAAAATCAAAAGTTGGAAAAGAATTTATGTGTGTGTCATTTTAAACTAAATAAGTTTTTAGATAAAACTTTTAAAGTTATACTTCAGTCCCCTCCTAAAGTAAATTGTTCACTTCATCTTGGACATAATGGTTGGCCATTTTGTATTTTGTGTTAAACGCTTGCATAAACTATAGCAGAAGAATACTAACGAGTTTACTTGATGTTTGTTTTTGTACTTGCCAACGAACAAAAGAAGTACGAACTAACTACACCTGCAACAAAAGCGCAACGTAAACGGGCGAGAGGATACAAAGCTGGAGACTCAAAGGCT
This sequence comes from Mantis religiosa, assembly GCA_030765055.1. Lineage (NCBI taxonomy): Eukaryota > Metazoa > Arthropoda > Insecta > Mantodea > Mantidae > Mantis > Mantis religiosa. The sequence continues at coordinate 207,910,003 of CM060947.1, read as the reverse complement.
TGAAGTTTGCTACAAACACTAATCCTTTGTCCACTCCAGTCCAGTTCCTGTAGGTCTACTATATTTAGTAAAGCTTATAAACATGCGTGGCACTAAGATAGGCTTGTACACAAAGCAAGGCTTACTCTGCTCCTTTTCCACTGCAAACATATACAATGCAAATTAATAAACAAAGTCTCATAAACAGATGACATTACAAGAAGATTTCCAATAACATATTCTATAATAAATTTGGTAATAGCTACTCGTACACAAGATTACCACTAATGCCATGCTAGTTCACACGTTTTTGCATACACCTGAAAATAGGGAATATAAGAGCTTGCATTCCTTAGGGCTCTCATTAAACCTGCCTGATCTGCGCCAGATATGCGTATATAGCCTGGTTCGCGATAGTCCTAGAACGGAAATAAGAAGGGAAACTGGAAAAAATATATATTTAAGCTCACAATGCTGAGAGAAGGGGAACGCATATCGAAAACCATATCGACAGAAAAGTGGAAAGTCTATTTCGTTCTTTTTTTAAGTTGCCTGCAGCATCATATAGGATGCTAGCCTATGTCAAGATTCGAAGGGCAAATATTTTCTGTTTTAAGCTGCAAAGCATAAAGTATCGGAAAGGAGAGAACAAAATCCAATGTTTTGCACTCAGATTGTATGCTACTCTCCCTTAACTATACTTTCTTACAAAAGTTTATTCTTTTATCTAGTTCATATTAATCCATAAAATATTCGGAAATAGTCTTATTGTAGTATTCTTGTGGCTACTATGGATTTAGGTGATACACAATAAGGCCGGACTGTTCTATTAAGAGTGGTTGACAGGCTATGGCATTGGAATTCCTCTCCAGAGAGAGAGAGAAGGTTATTTGTCACAAATTATCTGCATTTTATGAAGGAATTTGTCTATCTGTTTGTGTTTAGCAATCATTAAAAACATTTGTAATAAAGATCACTTCAAAGTCCAATCTCAATAAGACGAGATATAGAATGTATTTTGAAAACAAGTTAAAACTCCTGTATTAAAAAAATAAAAATAGAAAATTCCATGAGGAGTTTTCTTCAAAATCTTCGTGTGGGATCCTTGAAAGTTTCTAAACCTAAATACGAAGTTAGCCATTTAGCTGACACTTATTTTTTGAAGATATACTCACAAGGAACTTTCAAGTCTGATTATGATAATTTATATCAATTCCCTCTAAACGTAGCTGCAGACATATCTCGGCATTTGGATCAAGCATATATATTAGATTATCTATTCCAAAATTTTACAATTTATAACCGTTGGCTACATTTATTTGTCTTTACCTTGTTGCTACCTTGGCTTACATGACGCCCTGGTCTTCTGCTCTGTCAGGTATATATTATCTTCTTTCAAAAGCAACATAATATTATGTTTTTACTCCAATGGTCACATTCACTTATATTTGGTGCTTTCATATAATTAGATCACACGCCCGCCTCGGTAGCGTAGATGGTAGCTTGTCTACCTCACGTACAAGAGGTCCCGAGTTCGAATCTTGGTCAGGCTGAGTTACCTGGTAAGGTTTTTTCCAGGATTTTCCCTTATCCTGAAAGACGAATGTCGGGTAGCTCTAAGTTCCATGGAACCCGGACACATTTAAACAGCATTTCACCCATTTCATTTATCGTCCGATATGAAAACGTTTGAGGACCTAAATTACAAAAAAAAAAAAAAAAAAAAAAAAAAAAAAAAAAATAGATCACATATACATATCCTTTCTTTTCCTTCCTCGTCCATATTTAAAGAGTATGAAGATGAGGATACAGAAAAATCTCCAACCTATAGCTGGGAATTGAACTCAGAACTTCTCCAAACAGGCAGGTGCCCTACCGACTGAGCTACAGGACCAGCAATGTAACATTGTATCTGTGATTTATAGCAGGATCAACGACAGTAATTAAAACATTCAAAGCAATGTATTTTACGTGTTCCTAGTTAGGTACGTAGATACATTATAAGCAACCAAATTTTCCGTAAACATATGAACTTGTATAAGACAAACTTATTTGGAAAGGAACAAAAACTTCGCGAGGCCAGAATCCATGACAAGCACTTCATATCCAAACACTTGGCTCTGTAATTGAGGGAAGTATTCATCAGTGTCAAGTTATTTGCATACAATATACTTTTGAGATAACAAGGTGGTAGGCCATTAAATTTCGTCTTAATAAAAATATTTCCCTTGTCGAAGGGCTCCGCAGTATGTGCCTTTCGGTTAGAAAGTGAACCCCCTTCCAAACTGCTGATTAACCATAGGCTCTATAAAATATATTCCATACCACTCGAATCTCCTCATGGTCCCCTGATCCCCGAAAATTCACCTTGTTTGGGTCCACTCGGATGCGGCACCAGACGGGCACTCTCTGAATATTCGGCTGCCAACTCGGAGAAACCCGAAATAACTAAGGGCGAAAATAGGTGGTGCCCGGAGATCGAAACCAGACCTCCCGAATGAGAGTGGTACTCGTTACCCCGGCGGTAATTTTCTGGGCTTATTGGCCCTAAATATACAAGATAATGAGAGAATAGGAATGTGCCAACCTTACAAGTAACCATTTGGTACATCACTTTATTAAAATCAAAGAACACATAATGCAGCTATTTAGAACGAATTATACGTCTATCATATGACTATGACTCACTCGGAAATTAAGGTATGTAAAATCAATTTTTATAAAATATGGACACATAATAAACAAAGCTTTGAGTAATTTATGGTTTCTACGAAAGAAGCTACAGTCTGATTGTTTTCACACTTTTACATACTTTCAAATTGAAATTAATCCGTATGAATTATATAGAAAAATGCAACATTTTTGGTCAACATTTATATCATTATAAACATTTCATTATTATTACTGCTAGCAGCACCAAAATAAACTTCAGAATTCACCAAGGCATCTGATATGCAGGGTAGGGATTCCTAAGCAGTTGGCTTCAGGTTACCGACAATCAAGGAATTTTCACTAGAAAGAACGTGGAATACATCGTTAAAGTGTAATCGATAAGCAGATACAAAATCTCGTTCAGTGCTGTTTTACAAATACTAGAGGGTCTTACAAGGGTAGGGTGAGTTGGTTTATGGTATACCTACATGTAGTTCAGTAACAGTTCAATCTTATTTTCTTCCATCCTGACATATGCTTGGAAAATTTTACGCCTTCTGAAGACACTAGTGCAAAGCATCTTCTATTAATATTAAACGCTTAATCAGTAATACTTTCGAAAGCTGAAATTAAGAAGAATGACATGTTGCTTATGCCGATAACTCGTGTAATGCTACGATACAAATCAGCTTCTTTCTTGCTTTGAATCTCAATTAGATTGAGTCATCTGGATAAGGGATTTTATCTGGGTTTTCCCTCGTTATAAAAGATAAATGCTAGGTCTAAGCTTGACGGATCCTGGCCTCTTTTGAGCATTTAATCCATTTCACTTAAAGCCCGTTATGACAACGTGGCAGGGCGTTAATTAAAAAAGCTCTCTGCATTCCGTTTACATAGGCGATTGCTTCCTTTCAGAACTTCAATTCACGATCTTATGAAACTTTCATACAGGTTGGTTCCGTTGAAATGTTACGCCTGAAAATATTAAAAATACCTCGTTCTAAAAATCCAAAATGTTTAAACCTCTTCGTGACAGAAAAGTTGAAAGTTGGTGTGTAACTAGAGCAAGAGTATCATCGATTTAATTAACTTTCCCGAGTAAACAAATTGAGAGGGATATCCAAATTGACATTCAGATCTCAATTTTTAATCAGTCGAGGGAAGAAGAGAAATTATGGCATTATTTCAAAACAACATCTCTGTTCATCCTACAGAGTAATCCGTACGTAAACCTATACAAGTGTTTGAGTAATGGGTGTTTAGTGTTGACATGCAACCCTCTTAATACAATATCTAACAGTGAGTGATTTCATTTCTGCAGCTCCCCTCCGTATAACCACAGTGGCACTGACAGTCCTAGGCGCAATTTTCTGTCAGTTCGACTATCCCACTGAAGATGCCCACCGCAATTGTGGATGAAACATCTGGACTTTAATCTCCGGAGGTCATAGATATCACACAGGATTTTTTTTTAATTTGCGTCCTCCAACGTTAAGTCATATCGGACGGTGAATGAATTGGGTGAAATGATGCTCAAATGAGTCCAGGGTGCATGGATCTGTGTGTGTGCAGTGTTTAACGCCCGCTTTTACTATATACAGCACCGCAGGCGATGACACTGATGAAGAGATGAAGATGGAGCACCGGTGGAATGAGATGGCGGGGAAACCGGAAATCCCGGAGAAAACCCGCCCAACGCCGTGTTGTCCACCACAAATCTCACTTTGAGGTCGCCTGGGATTGAACCCGGGCCGCCTTGTTGAGAGCGGTCTAACCACCGAGCCACGGCGCGGCATGGAGCTTAGTGGATAAGCTTAGGATAAGGGAAACCCCCGGAAAAAACCTTATCCAGGTAACTCACCCTGACCGAGATTCGAACTCGAGACCTCTTGAACGTGAGGCAGACATGCTACCATCTACGCTACCAAGGCGGGCAAAATCACACAGGATATAACTTCCTCTTACACAAACAAAATAATTCACCAACTCTAATTGGATACCAAATTATGTACGTTCTGCCAAAATTAGGTAATAATATAGGATATTAGATGCATTGGAATATGTCTGTTCACTCAAATTGCGCATTTGAACCTGGTGATACCTAGCGAAGAATAAAATGCTATTTATTCCATCTGTAAGAGCTCAACGGGCGATCGATGCGTAATCTATCTCTATCTCTTTCTCTCACTTTATAACAATATTTGTTTTAAATGAGGTCTCAAAACGATAATCGTAAAGATCAAGGAACTAGTACATATGAACTGTCACGTGGAAGGACAATAGCTTTCACGCTGAATACAAATCGCATCAAGATCCTTTCCATATTTCTTAGTATCCCGGTAGTTGTGTGTATAGGATTTCCTTCCCGTATGCATTTATATACCTTTATCTTTCTCCTTCCTTGTCTCGTCTCGCCTCGTTGATTCAATTTCCAGAGAAATCCCCCAGGTACTTGCTTTAACGCACTCTTGCAGGTGTTGGAGTTGTCTGAGGCTCCGAGATTGGCCGTGTTTGCTCGGAAGGAACAATGGCAAGCATAATTCACCATTTACTCACCCCACCAGAGGAAATAATAAAAAGAAGTGAGGGGGTGAGATATCAATAAAAGACTTGGACCACACCCACTCGTCGACCAGATAAGAACCAATACTGCTGATGTCGGCTAATTGATTCCTAGTGATCGATTGCCTTTTCACTGGTCAACATTCTTATTCTGCCTTCAGAATAAGTAGCTGGCATTAACTTTCACCATTTTATTCCTTTTCTTCGTACGTAGTTTTAGTAAGTGTGTTTCAAGCTTACCAAAAGGTTTTGGTATTATTTCGTTGATTAATTGTTCTTCGAGATATTGGTTTCATTTAGTGTAGTTGGTTTTGTTCAAGGTGCTCTGATAGGGGAGAGATTACCGAGCGGGAGGCCTCAGGTGGTTTCGTATGTAACTCGCATTCGATTCCCTGAGCTACCTGATCCATAGGTATTTTTCGGGAATTTCCCGGGTCGCCAATTGAATGTTGGGTAGGTTAATTACATCCCCCAAATTTCCTGTTTCTCCATTATCATTTCACATCTCATCTGGTGGTCTTTTTATGGGTACAAGTACCCTCTGTAGGGGTTTTTTCCCCTGTCATCGATTGGGACTGCCGTCAGATCTCGCCTATGAATAGGTCCCAGGAGGGGTTAAGAGCTTGTGTGCATGCTCAGGTGGTGTCGGATGCGTTCGAACTGGAAACGTTTAGGACCCTATATATGCTTGCGCTTGAACATGATTCATCTTTCCAGTCTTTCCCCTATTCTCTCCCTCCCAAGCGTCACTTTATGAGCACTCTAGACTCTACCCGGACTGCAAAAGTTGGTTGTAATGCCTAGCTCGTGGTGTGTGCACATTACCTTTGCCTTTATGTACATTTTACCTAAAACTTCACTGTACATCTTACGAGATGACATGATAGATCCAACATCTTTTACAGATGAGAAAATGTAGACCCACATCGTCGCAACGTTCACTGGGTAGTTGACCCTCATTGAACGTCGGCCTTAATATTTTTCCAAAAATGTTCTCTGTGTGACTGAATTTTATTCAAGAAGGCTTTGAAAATAGGGCAATTAGAATAATGTTGTGGCCTACACGGTAACACAATTTCACATAATGGCATTTGTTTATGGAAACCTGAGAAATAAAGGGGTGAAAGCCACCATTAGAATACTTGCAAGGAAATTAATCACTTCTCATGATGAAATAAGGGATATGTAAAATAAAATGTTCGAAGACAACGCTAGAATTTGGTGAATACAGGCGACATTTTCAACATCTCTTGTTACGATTGCCTTCATTATAACTTAGTTCTAACGGTGAGAACTTGAATCGTCAAAGCTACTGGTCTGCATTGGGAATATGTTTTATTTAATTGCTCGGGAGTAGAAAATCTGTCAGACATGCAGCACTACCAGCCAACATTTATAAAAGACACTAGTTACATACATAGTGTGTTCTGCTTTAATGGACACGTTTCTCACAATAAGATGAATAAGAAAGCCTCAATACTATTTTCTGTGTAAGGCTCTGTATGGTACTAACTCAGCTTAATTGTTAACATCACATTGTCATAAAAAGCGTAAAAACTACCACTATTTTAATATATAACTAAGGTGTGATTTTAGAATCTTCAAGAAATGTTTTAGTGATTTTAAGGACTTCTTTTTCTTCAACAGATTTACGCCATTTAGACTGTTCGAGCTCCAAAGTCTTGTTCCTTTCATCTTTTCCTCGGTGTTCCGAGATTTCTTCGTCCTTATATATTATTTTAGGAATTCTACTGTCTTCCATTATATGTAGACGGTGCTTCCAGTTGGTTCTATATTCTATTATTGTTTTACTTAATTCTGCTATTTTAATTGATGTCATATTTCATTTGTTTTTTGTCTAGTCTATTTTTCTAAGGAACATCATTTCTGCTGTTCGTATACTTCTTTTATGTTGTATCGTCACTGTTCACGTTTCTGAACCATACGTTACAACTGGGACAGCCATTGCTTTATTCTTTAGGGTTCTTTTTATTGTATCTATTATTTAGTTAAATTTATTTAATATTTTATCTACGTCTGTTTCCGATATATGCATTATACTTCACAGCCGAGGAAATTAAATTTTGACACTTGTTCAGTAGTTTTATTTTCTATAACCATTTTAGACCGAACTGGGTGAATACCTCTGAATGCCAGTTTTCCTCTTGCTTATAGATATTTCTAATTTATATGCTTTTGCTATTTGATATAACTTATATTCCATTTTTGAAGATCATTCTCGCTTTTTGATATTAATACTTGATCATCTGCAGATGAAAGTTGTAAGAATTTTGTTTTAATATAACGTGATATTCCATTCTTCTTATTCACTTTAAGACTAATAGTGGCTTTTGCCTAGTCAGCAAGGTGTGTTGGTTCCTACAGGTCATATCTCTCTGCAGTTCCCTTTATCTCATCCTTTCCTCCCGGGATGCACACACAACTTGCAGGTCGAGGCACAAGCTATCTATTCCGTTACTTAATTCACCTCGACATAGAAAATAGTATTAAAATGTTGGTAATTACGCGAATCAAATAAATACTCATAAGTTGCAGTTGCTTTCATATATGCTGTTTACATTTCGTTAGCTTGTAACTTTGGTCTTCTTCACGGTTTGGGCTTCAGCCCGCTCCGGCTACAAATTGTTGATGCCATAATTTCTTCAGTCATTTATTTGGAGAGCATCTCGCACAACGTCCAACCTGGAGGTCCAGGGATTGTATTCAAAGTATCCTTCTCTTAGATGTGCAACTTTGATCTAAAAATATTATTGGATTTAAAACTACGAAGGAAAACAAATGGTGATACTCGTTATTTCTAACAGTAGTGGTTTTATCCTCCCCTTCATAAACAAAATTATCCTATTCTCTGAAATAGCAAATAGAAAATAAATTGAAATGAAAATGCAAGATATAAATAACGTCTCTAATCACATAATACGTCTTCTCTCAAAATTGCGGTAATTTCGGTACCATTACTATACAGTCAATTCTAGTATGACCAAGAGCAAGCAATAGCAGGCTGACTTTCAATGAACTTTCCTTCTTGCATTTCTTTACGAGTTGCTACACATACTGAAAAATACATGAAGCGGTCTGGGTTTCCAATAAGCGAGTTTGAAAATTTCATGAGAACTTTCATTCTGTACGTGACCAGCGTTATTTGTACTCTCAAACCCTCTGGTTTAGAAACTTTAAGTAAATTTAATCTGCGTTTAACGAAAGCACAACTTCAAAATCATTTACGGTTCCCGATTAGCAACCTGCTGCGGCAAACAAGCATACCATTGTTAATTTAATTGGGTTCTAATTGGAGCTTAATTGGAGCTATGAGTTCTGTTATCCTCAGGTGAATGATTGTAGGAAATGGATTTTGGTGGTTGTTGTTGGCTACTCAGTCGTATGAATAATACTTGGTTTGTTGTAGAATCATTTGGTTTAATTCTTGAATCTATGTTTCCTTATCGACTTGGATCGGTGACCACCTTTCAGACTTCAAAATCCTCGC
>CM060947.1:207866302-207896302 GCA_030765055.1 Mantis religiosa | reverse complement strand
AATAATAATCATAGTAATAATAATAATCATAGTAATAATAATAATCATAGTAATAATAATAATCATAGTAACAATAATCATAGTAACAATAATCATAGTAACAATAATCATAGTAACAATAATCATAGTAACAATAATCATAGTAACAATAATCATAGTAACAATAATCATAGTAACAATAATCATAGTAACAATAATCATAGTAACAATAATCATAGTAACAATAATCATAGTAACAATAATCATAGTAACAATAATCATAGTAACAATAATCATAGTAACAATAATCATAGTAACAATAATAATAATAATAATAATAATAATAATAATAATAATAATAATAATAATAATAATAATAATAATAATAATAATAATAATAATAATAATAATAATAATAATAATAATAATAATAATAATAATAATAATAATAATAATAATAATAATAATAATAATAATAATAATAATAATAATAATAATAATAATAATAATAATAATAACATTATTTCACTTTCTGTTACCTAAAATATTAACTGAGGTTTCATTAGCTCAAAGCTTTTAATTAGGGAAATGTTGGTATGGTCCAAAAAGATGAATAAATGGCAAACAAGCTTCAGATGCAGCAATTTTATCAAGATAAGGTATGGATTTCTCTGGATCTTTCCTTCATCCCACACAACACTTTATTGGTTAGCATGCTAACCATCAAAACAGAAGTCAAATGTTGGATTCTTGGCTGGAGGGTGTAAATTCTTCTTAACCATTATCATTCCACATCCTCACTACATTGTGGAAGTATCAATAAGAATTAATTTTGTGATTGCGTTTGTGTGCGAATGTTTTGTTTCTTTCGTTATTTTTATATTGCCTTTTAACAGAAAATAATGATTCCCTATGACAATCGTGTCCCCATCACACTCTTTTTGTCCCCGAAATCTCCATTCATACAGCATGTTTGAAATTGGCTCTCAACCAATTACAATTGTTTATCTTATAATTTTGTTTGCAATGATGCAATTTATGTAATAAAACGTCAACACATTGTCGTTCCAAAGTAGTTGCTATCCAATAGTTATTTTAATGAGAACATATTCAAATGGTATGTATTATGCTTGAATAACATTTGAGAACGCGTTTATGGTTTAAGTTTAAGGTTGTGGCTGTTATGTTTTATTCTTAACCCATAAATAGTTTTAGTTCAATTTTGTTATTTTAAATGTATTAAGGATGGCCGCGCCATGGCTGAGTGGTTAGACCACTTGGCTCTCACATAGGCGGCCCGGGTCCAATCCCAAGCGGCAGCAAAGTGGGATTTGCGGTGGACAACATTGCGCAGGGTGGGTTTCCTCCAGGTCCTCCGGTTTCCCCCACCATCATTCATTCATCTCAGGCGTTGAGCCGACCCCTCAACCCTGATTTCAACTCTCATGTCAGATGCTTCGGCTACCTCTCTCTCAGGGAACCCAAGCGCCTCCTAACGTCAGCATTGGCGAGAAAGGGAGAAAAGAACTTATTAAGAAAGTATATCATTGGAAATTATTAAAACTTCGGAGGATAGTGAATGGAATAAGAAACAATTGAAGATCTGCTGGATCACAGCAGCATCCCGTCACAACAGTCGCCTCAACGCGGTATTGAATGGCATCACTCCATTTTAAATTTTGTCGCAAGTATAATTACTTTTTCTTTCCTGTGATCTACTTTATCAAACCCAAAAGGACTTCAATTTCTTTCAGCAGGACAACATATAAATGAAACATGAGAATTTTCCCTTTTAATACTCGTTCAGGTCCCTCTTCTTAATATACCATATTATTAGCTTCACTGTCGATAGCATTGATCAGCATTTTGTAAAGGAATGAACAAAATATTCTCTTATCTATAGTTTGACAGTGGACGTTTTAAGTTTATACTAACGCAAATAAGAAAGTAATGATTTTTACACATTTGTACATTTTATTCTTGGAATACGCTTAATAATAACACTGGACAACAATGAAAGTGTTACGAGCTTAAACCCAGTGAATTTACATGTATTTCCATCTGCTGAGTTCAAAAATCACCATAAAAATGATAGATTAGCTCTTGGTTTGAAGATAAAGTGACATTTCAGTTCTTAGAGTGAAGATTTTAAACTTTGGGGAGTTGGCAGACCTGTCAAATAACAAAACACAGAGAGAAATTTTGGAAATTAAGTGATGCAAAAGTTAAGGAAGGCATCTTTGTCGGACCACAAATAAGTGAACTTGTAAAGGATCCTGACCAAATTTTGGAGGGGAAAGAAAAGGAAGCTTGGGAAGCCTTCGAGGGCGTTGTTCATGGATTTTTAGGCAGCTAAAGAGATGACAACTACAAGCATTTGGCGACACTGTTCCTGCAAAAATACCGTAACCTTGGATACAACATGCCCGTTAAGATCCATTTTCTCCTTTCCCACCTAGACCTTTTCCCTCCTAGTTGTGGAGCTGTTAGTAATGAACATGAGGAGAGATTCCATCAGGAAATTTCTGTTATGAACAAAGATATCAGGGCCGTTGGAATGAAGTAATGCTTACGGATTAATGTTCGTCTTTGTATAGGGATTCTGCGGAACTCCATCACAAGAGGCAAGTTAAAAGACGAAGTCAATAGGCCACCACAGGATTCTCTTCAGACACGACTATCTGCGAAGTATTTTTCCAGCAATTTAGAATTCTTAGCATGTAATTACCAGTTAAAAAATCAAATGCACTTTCATTATTGTTAGCATGTATATAATTAAAACATATCCTTTTTTCTCAATCCGTTAATATGTAATACTTCCACCTTGTGTATATCATAGAAACTAGAGCAAATAATTTTTCATTTTCATATTTGTTTTTCTCAACCCAGAATTAGTAGGAATTGCCTCATGTAGTGCTCGAAGCATTCAAAAATTATTTTTTTGGCCCAGTGTAATGGGACAGATATATTGCAATCATTCATGAGATTACCTATACACAGTAGTTATATTTATTTTGAACATCCCTAAGGTTTCATACAAACAGCTCACGCTGTTCAACATAAAATCATATCCATGCTTAGTAAATTACATCTGGTCAATTTTAATGGTAACGGTTGTTAATTTTAGAAGGAAAGCTGCAATGTTTGGATTTCCAAGGTTAAATCAATGTCTTATGTAGCACTTTTCCACTTAACTATGGAAAGTTAATTGTTACAACCATTAGGGAGGTGTTATATGGACACTTTTATGACTGCCATTCCTAATTAAATTCTATCCTTAGTGCTTCAATTGAGTGAGAACGTTTCCCGTGTCACACTTAAAACGATTTTATGGCATTCCTTATCGATGAGCCTCATTTAGTAACTTGCTGGTCATGTAACTTTTATCAGCATTTACATTTTAGTTTAGGCATTGGGAGTAGAAAATAGATATCAGTAATCAATTTCCATAGTTGGTAATTACCATATAAACTTTAATTTAAAACATTGGTATTACAAAGTGCTTTGAGGCTATTTATGTGATGAGAAACATATTTTAGGTTTCATAGTATTTATATACGACAGGCATTCTTTGAAATTATTATGGAATGTGTCTAAAGTAGAAACAATGTAATACATCGCCTGATCAACTGGGTATGTATTTACGCATTTTCATTTATATATTTAATTATTTTAGTGCACTCAATTGCATGTTACATTAACAGGATAAATGTAATTTATTAGTTTATACAACTATACATTTTCCTTTCAGATGAACATTAAAATGATATATTGTGTCTTTTCTTTTTGGAACCTGACTTATTTATACACACCAAGCTTCGTGGCAGTCTGTTTGATAATGGCCAAGTTGTTACGTAAACAAATATACGCAATAAAAAGTTAGGAATATGGAATTCAAGATAGCTCATAAGCAATCAAGAGAAGTACAGTTTAAACATGCTGTAAAACTTTGGCGATTGCACTATACTAGGTTTCTTTATATTATAAGAATTGTTTAAATGTTGTACACACAAAGTGAACATTTTAATCCGGTTTATTAATATATGGATAACTTATAGTTTAAGAACTCTTTTTCTCTGATATAATTTTCTACACCACCTATAATTTTTTGCACCACAGCAAACGTTTCGATTTCAAATAAGAGATTCAACCAATCGCATAATTTTTAACACCACAGGGTTTACTTCTTTTACGGAAAGTTATTCAGTTAAGTTGAAAAGAACTGAAAACATTAACTAGTGGAAATTTAGAAACCATAATAAGAACTTGTTTAAAATATAATTATTTAGTACCTTTCAATGTGTTGAACTGCAAAAGAACATATGATGATTACAACAACAATAATGACAATGATAATAATCATAATCATTATCATAAAATAATGATAATAGAACAATAACGACAGTTACAATAATAATAATAATAATAATAATAATAATAATAGCAATAAAAATAATAAAAATAACAATAATGCCCGCCTCAGTAGCGTAGATGGTAGCATGTCTGCCTCACGTTCAAGAGGTCCCGAGTTCGAATCTCGGCCAGGGTAAGTTACCTGAATAAGGTTTTGCCGGGGTTTTCCCTTATCTTAAAAGATAAATGTCGGGTAATGCCATGGAACATGGGCTCATTTGAGCATCATATCTCGCATTCCATTCATCGTTCGATATGATTTAACTTGGAGGATGTAAATTACAAAAAATAATAACAATAATAACAACAAGAATAATAAGAGTAATAATAACAACAATGATAATATTAATAATAAATTCTGATGATTCGACTATCACCAGTATGACCTTTTATTTGGCACCTCAAGCCCTAAGTTCGACATCACTGTGTACAACTGATAACCATAAAGTGGATATATTGGCAAAGTACCAATGAAATGTTCTCGATTTGCGGAAGATGTGTCGACGGCGAAAAAAGGCAAAACTCGCTCGGTAATGCGAAAGTTCTCCAGACTTTGGCAGGTGGTGTTGAAAATAAATGTTTTCCGTCTAAGACGGTCGTAAATAAATGCCCTGCCAACAACCGCTTTCAAACTTGGACAGTGAGGAAGGACGGTATATTTTGCCCTTTAAAGTCGCTAAATCTGTGCTCTGTTAATTTTTAATATTGAAGAGAAAATGCAACAGAATGAGGAGAGCACGATAAAGTCGAGTTTGACAAGAGAAATTTACAAAGCTGTCGACAAAATGTCATAACCAGCAACATCAGAAAACTTTCTTATCGCGAAACAGGAAGAGGCAAATAAGCGGATAGATGAAAACTCAGGGAAAGAAACTGACAAGCCTCGAGTCGTTCAAGCCTGTAGATTCAAATTTCGGAATACCACTTTTGTTTAATTTTCCAACTTAACAGATTGTTTTATAATAGAGTATGTCCAGTTCCTTGTTTATAGCAAGTATGTTAACATGACTTAGTTGTTCAAGTCATATCAGGCAGTGAAGATGTGCGACTTTTTGTAGTTATCCTTCTTAATAACATTTCAAGACATCTTGATGGATTAATTATAATTGATTCCCTGAAAATATCAGGTTTTAACGCACATGTGTAATATTTACTCTGCAGACACGAGTAATAATTCCTAAAATATAAATTTAAACTTGATATTTCCCTTAAAAAATATAAAAGTTGTGAATGCATGTTTTACATATAGGATTTTTGTACGTATAATGCAGAGAAACTGTGTGCAAAATATCCATTCCTTAACTGTAACAGTTACCTTGAATATTATTTTCAGCATTGTTAGTTAAGATTACAGCAAACTGCAACACAAGATTACGCAAAGCATAAATTATGAACAAAAATTGAAACTTGTAGACAGACATTCTAAACCAGCCTACAAAATAATGTAATAACTTAACTGGTTACTTTTCTCTGTGTGCAATAGTTCTATATGTGTCCTATTACAATCTTGATGATTGTGACACTCAACGCTTAGCGCTGATGTAAGGAAAAGCGAATGCACTAATTTTAATGAGCGTTCACACTGAAGATTATAGATACAGCGTTTTACACGATTTCTGGCATTAAAATTATAAAAATAACTACAAATTACTTCTATTTGCATATCTTATATGGTCTATTACTTCCAAAAAGTTCAAAAGATTTTTTTCTTTTGTAATTTACGTACTTTAACTTTTTTAAGCCATATCGGACGATGAATTGAATGGATGAAATGATGCTCAAATGGGCTTAGGGCCCATGGAGCTTAGAATTATCCGACATTCGTCTTTTAGGATAAGGGAAAACCCCGTAAAAATCTAATCCAGGTAACTCAGGAGCTGTTGAACGTGAGGCAGACATGCTACCATATACGCTACCGTGTCGGGCTCAAAAGAATTGTAAGACTAATGTGTTTACATCACATTGATATAAAATCATTATTTGTATATTCATCTGTAAATATAAACATTAAAAGATAATCATACAGCGTCAAAAGAGTCAATATTATGCTGCTGAGAAAATTATCAAAAATAATATAAAAAGCTTTGTAGATGGAGAAAAGGAAAATGTTCCTTCGATGTGAAAGCGATGTACCAGAGTAAGCCAAAATACACGATGTACAGCGACACAATAAGCGTATCTTAGATTGCATAGACATTACTTATACGATTACCTTTACCAATAAATGACGTCACACAGGCTATATAATACTATTTTAACTCAAAGCATCTCAGAACATATTTCCAGGGTAATCTTGAATCCTTTTTTGTAATACAACACTTTCAGTAGCTACTATAAGTAAATGCTCGACAAAATAAAAATGCTTGTTAAACTGTTTTTGCCTTTAGGTTTTGCACTTATGATCTGGTGAGATCACGCAAAGTGTGTATATAGCAAATGGGGACCTGCTTTTGAATATTTAACCACTGTGCTAGACATCTTTATGTTCCTTAATACCTAACAAATATAAGTTGTGTTATGTTGAAAATATTTGACTAACCTTTAGAAGAAGCATAAAGAAACAATTTTTATCAATTAACTGTGGAAAAGCAGATTAAATAATAGTTGCGTAAATTGCTTAAGAGATTTTCGTGGTGATTTATCGTGGTTTAATTCTATGTATGTACATTGCATTGTATGTGCAATTCTATGCAATTTTATGTGCAATTGTGTTATATTTAAGTACTGCAGAAATTCTCTTGCAACAATGTCTAAGTGACACAAAGCACAGTTTAGGCACGGGAGCTACGTCAACAAACACGCAGAATTTCTCCAGAATTTGTCGTATTTAACTTCAACTGAAACGGCCTCACAGCAAGCTCGCAGATACCCTTAGAGAAAAGATGGCTCTTCAGTGGCTGGGGCATAAAATAAGGAATTTGCTAATAAAAAGGACATGTAATAAAACTCCTCTCAGATGAAAACTTTTCAGCAGACATATATAAACCTGGGACCTCAATTATTTCTAAGAGTTTTCGAGGACACTCCACGGTTTAAACATCACTGAAACTGTGTTTAAACCCTGATGTTGCTTCCAGCCGTTGTCATGTAGAAAATAAGAGAAACGGTTGGTTTTCTCCCCAAATACGCCTTGACGGATGGAACGTCAAGGGTAACCAACGAGATGACAGCTGACATGTCCCAAGTTTCATTGCATTAGATTGCTGCCACAGTCTTGAAATTAATAACGTTGTACAAGCTGCATGATTAATGGCAATGGCCATTTTGCATCTATGTTACATCAGCTTAATGAGCAAGGTCCAGTTTTAATGACTTAATTGAAAATGACGTTAGAATATATCACAGAAACTTCAGATTATTATGGATTACACTGATTGCAGCATCTCCTTTGAGATAGTAATATTATAAAGCTGAAACTAAATTGGTGTCAGCGCTAGAAGAGATATAATTTAAATGAATATAAAGAGAATAGCATTTTATTATTGAAACATATGATATTCTCTAACAATTAAGGTGCCTACGAGGTAAGGAGCAAAGATTGCATTTCGGAGGGCCCCGGGTTTGATACCTGGTGGGCACCTACTCTTACCCTGGACGGTGAGGCGAATTTTGGAGTAGTGTGTCTTCTGCCACAGTGTCTTCTCTTTCCCATTTCCTCTTATTTCGTCTCCATGTTTTATGCTACAAGACTACTCCGGGTTGTGTCGGTCTATGGCGGGCAGATGGCACCGAGGCTTGCAATTTAGAGCTACCTTTTGGCTCCACCAGAATCGCCATCGAATTTCTTCTGCTGGATCCAGGTGTTCAAGATTCCGCTGGAGAGATCTTTTGAGCGCCTCACGGAGGCTGTGCCCGTAGGCACAGAAGGTCCAGATAAGGTCGTGGTGTTAGTTCTACTGTATTTCTCGAAGAACGCGACTGACAGCCCTCTGCTCCCACGGTTATGCTATTGGAATCTATTCGTGCAGCAGCAGTAGACCTGTCCGACGTTTCTCCCTAGATGATGTGGAAAACGACACGTTTGTCATTCTTGTCTTTAAGATTGTATTTCTCTGCTTCTGTATAAAGCTGCACTTGCACACATAGCATAACACTCCAAGAATTTCCGAAATCAAAATATTACAAACACCGCGACGTATATGTATGGAATTTCATGGATTATATACCTTAGATTTCTTTACAGATTCATGTGGAATTGGATCTGAGGAGCGAGCAGACCAGACAATTGTCTTATCCAAACTAGCAATGTGTATATGTGTGTGTGTGTGTGTGTGTGTGTGTGTGTGTGTGTGTGTGTGTGTGTGTGTGTGTGTGTGTGTGTGTGTCTCTGTGTGTGATGGTATCAAAATATTGAGTGAAATAAAGCAGTTGTTCGGTTACATGTGAAGAAAGAAGCAGCATGGTTATTTTAGTGCATCTACTATTAGTAGTCGCCTAGGGAATTCACAGAACCTGACAGCTGAATCAAACGAATGTCTCACATTCCACACGAAGCAATTGCAACAAACAGAAGAACCCAGTTCCCCAATACATTCCTTCCAATGAATGCTTCTCTCTCTGCATCAATCTCGCTATACAACTGTTTATGTGATGGGGGATTCCCGGAAACTAAGTTACTGACAACTGTTCAAAACATCGCCGCTGACATGAACCGTAATCACGTTGTCTGGAGTGATACTCCAGAAATTTCTGAACTTCATTCACAATTTAAATTCGTTCAAGTTGTCATAGGTTCTAGAATCTAAAATATCTCCAGGTTCAATTCGTCTTGTTCAACTATCAGCCTGAATGTATATAGTTATTCCCTGGTGTCCCTGTTTCTAACAACCCACATTAAAAGGAAGCCTACTGGATACGTTTTAAGACCAAAAGAAAGGAAAATTTCTAAACGTGCAAAGATCAATAAAATCGTTCTCTCAGATTTCAACGAGTTTTGGAATAGAGTGGCCTGCTCACCATTCAAATCAAATCTCTTGGATTGGATTATTCGGAGGGGATTCGCCACCTCGACCAGACTGATCTTGTGTACCTATGCCCCAAGTGGGGCACCCCCGGGAGGGAGGATGAGGTGAGAAGAGACAGAGGGTGGCAGACATCAAGGAGTCACTACAGTACAGAGGGCTAGGCCCCTACAGTTTACTAGATAGAAACTCCCCGGCGGCCCAGGACAATCGTCATTCCACCAGGAAACTATCACCAGGCCGGTTCGGATACCAGAGGCCGCTCCCCCAGAGGAAGAATCCAGGCAGGTTTGTACAACCGGCATCCAGCCACGTTTCCGTATGGGCCCACTAGGCCGACTCGGAAACCGAAGTCCGTCCCAACGTGTTCACTCAGAGCATATCATCCTGCCATGCACCGCCGAGACTCTCACCGACACTTCTACCCTGAAAGAGAACATCAGATGAGAGATGATATAAAATGATAAAGTAGTTGAAATGGAGGGACAGGAATTCGCAAGGTGTAATTAACCTACCCAGCATTCGCCTAACGATCCGGCGAGTCCCCAAAAAAAATCCACGGTTCAAGTAGGTCGGCCACGGGAATCGAACCAGGGCCTCCCGAATGCGGGTCACAGACGAAACATCTGAGCCATCCTTGTGGGTATAAAGATCCTTATTATCATCTGTGAAAATTACTTAAATATAAAGTCTGTGCAAGTAATATACACGCACTAGAATTAGAAGACAGTATACAGCGTGAGTTTCACAATAATTCAGTTGCAGAAATTCATGGGGTGTTTAGTAATGCGTTCAACAACTACTACAACAGCAGTTAAGAGTAACATATTCCTATTATTTCGTACCGTTGGCATTACCTAAAAGAGCCCGCCTCTGCAGTGCATGTGCTAACGTGTCTACCTAATTCAAGAATACTCAAGTTCGAATCTCGGTTAGGGTAAGTTATCTGAATAAAATTTTTCCGAGGTTTTCCCTTATCTTGAAAGTCGAATGCATTGTAACTCTAAGCTCTATGGATCCTGAACTCATTTGAGCATCATTTTAGACATTTCATTCATCGTCCGATATTCCTTAACAGTAGAGGTCCTAATTTTTTTATATCTATCTAGAAGAGAAACAGTAGCCGGTCCGCCACTACTGTACGCATGGTTCTGCATAAGATAGACGTGGGAACCACGGCCTGTCTGTCACCTCATTCAAGAGAAACTTATGTAAGCCTTATTTAATTTTGCAGTTTACAGGATGGCAGCGTTTTCAGTCCAATTATTTATTATAAATGAATTTTCAGTTTGTTTTAGACATATGGTTAAAAGTATATGAACCACACTTATATTAATTATATTATAATTTATAATACATATATATGGGGAGATGCGCCCAGTACCCCACACCTAAAGTGTTTTCAATATTGTGACTTTGTAGGTTCGTAGAATCAACAGGCCGAGTTGCAGAAATTAAAAATCTCCTTTATTTTCGTAGAAATACTCTTATAGATTACAGCAGCAGTACGTTACGTACACCATCAGTCTACCAAGGTCGAGGACAATAACAAACACTTCCAGCTGTCTTTTTTCACAACTGTTTCACAACTACAACTGTCTTACTGGCGTGTTACAGCCCCTTTAATATCTCCATTCTTGATTACTAGACTCTTCTGTCAATCACTAGAGGTTTCTAGAAACAAGGTATATAATTACATAATTTGAACATTCTATCACCTTCGAGAAACGTAAGTTAATCTACGCTGGCGAGACCTTTGACTCAGTTATCTTGCTTGCCGGCGTTATCTGTTTACACAAGTTCGTTATCTACGTGAAACCTATCCATCTATTATCTATTTGCGCCAAAACTTTAATGCCCGTTACCGCGACAATATTTAAAGAAATTACAATAGAGAACAAGTAGCATGTTACCAATATCATGAAGTTAATAACGTATTGAAACAGCATTAGTAATGAACATTCATGAACGCGAGTCATGTTGACTTTTAATAACTGGAGTAAATATTAGTGATAACTGCGCATCTCAAAAATGTTTTCCAGTACCAGACAGACGTAAATAAATAGATATTTCTAAATAAAGGAAGAGGAACTGCATAATAATTCACAAGATAATTATTCTTATCACAGTTGTATTTTTGAGATAGAACCAGAACATGGGAACATGATATATTTTTCAAATTGTTCTCTAGAAATTACCAAAACAAAATAAAAACGTCTTAGAACTAATGAAACATTTTTTTTAAACACAGTGATCACATCTATAAAAATCAATGTTCTCTTGCCCTGTACATTCAATATGTGCCCAACCCTTGCACGATATACACTGAACCCAAGCCTCGTCTGTGGTTTCTAAGCAAATGATACACTCTGTTAGAAGACTTCAATCGTCACTGGTTTTGGTTCCAAAATTTAATTTTCTCTTAGTCTTCTAAGGCTCTTCAGTATTTCCAGTTTCTGTTGGCACAGAGTTAGAGCTAGGTTCTCTGTTTATGGTTTTATTAATTTTAGTCTTGCGTCCCTTTGCTATTGTTTTTGTGCCTTTTCCTGCAACATCAACTTATACAGAGTCGATGTTAATTTTTGAGAAATATATATATTGCTACTTCCAGGCCCATTGACCTTTCTATCACATTCTTTATTGCTTGTTTAATATTTTCTTCTAACCATTTTCCTTTCTTTTTGGCTTCCATGTTGACAGAAGTGCCTATAAATAAAAATTAATCTAATGTCAGTGCAAGTTCAGGGGATAAAAATATACCTTCGCGTACGGTACTGGGAAGATTACTATCGTACGGTACTGAGCAACTCACACGCACGTATATATAACGCCATAACACGGCCCGAACCTTTTAAACCGACACTGTATTTTGTGTTTATGTAGTCTACTTAATACCAAATAGTATTAGTACAAATACTTAATCAGCTCTTCGCCGGACAAAGCAGCAGCAATGTCAACAAGATAATAACAGCACAGCTCCAGTTCAGTTCATGACTTATCTGAACAATAGAGAATGGAAAACTTTCCGTTGGTAACAAAGATAGTTGTTTGTCTAAATACACACCATGGGCTTCTACTATCTATCGGCAACTATGAGATACTGACCCGTGAGGTACTGGGCGCATCTCCCCTATATATACTTGGTTTGTGTGTTCAGTAACATGCGCACACTTTCCTAATTCCCTAATCATATTTTTTTTTAAATCAAGAGATTTGGAAACGTGTACTTTAGAACGTTTTGTGGAAGACCGTACTTTCTCCACGTACCGTAGATAAGAAGTATAGGGAAGTAGAAATGAAAACCGTCTTCTACGGCCACGAGAGAGAGGATATAAAGTGGAACATGGTAGTAAATAACAGCTGAGTGAACATATCAGGTCTCCAAGCTGTGCAGGCACGTCTCCAAATCTGTGTAACTTCACTACAATGGCAATAGAAATGTATCGTTAAACATGCTATTAAACACATGAATGAGCACGTATTGTGTTGATGGATGACTTCCGTCATGGTAAGTGAATAAGGAAACAAATGGGTGGCACACAAATGAGGCAGGATACGGAGTTTATTGCAATTCATCTTCATTAAATCGACAGAATGAGAGATGTGATTCTATGTCGACCTGCATCTAATGCTCCTGTCGATTGCCAAGTACCATTCACAATGAAAATAAATTATTGCATCCCTGTTATTTAATGAAACCACGAAAGTACTCTTTAGGGAAATCTCATTACTTCCATTTTTTGCCTATACGCTGCAGATAAAATCAATTTGATAATCTTAACATCAAGTATTGCTGATGTGGCAAAATGCTGAAGAGTTCTATACATGGTTTTTCTCAACTGTAAGCAAATATATTGTGTCGCTAAAACATACATCTAATTCTCAGTTGCATCAAGAATACTAATCATTCTAAGTATAAATCTTCATTATTTCTGATATCACAATAGGGACTCTACCTTCAATTACTCCAAATCCCTTACTGATTTTTTATAACATCTTTCAAATAAATTGCTTAATATAGTTTGGTGACAAATGATATATCTTAAATTTTCTAGAAAATTCTGCATGACTTTGCATGTCTGATGTATCGTAAACACAGAAAAAAATATTGCTCCACAAAAAAATTTACTAGGGCTGTTCAATAAAGAATGATCACAAATTTTTTGACAACTTACCTTTACTCATCCTCATAATTTTGATGGTCCTTCTCAAAATAGCCTCCCCTGAATGCGATATACTTGTCCCAGTGTTTCTGCCAGTCTTCAAAGACATGCTGGAAACCATTTTGAGACATCCTTCAAAATCACCTGCGCAGCATTCACCACTGCTTCTGATGATGAATAATGCCTCACACGATGGCGTTTCTTCAAGTTAGGGAATAGAAGGGGCTGAATACGGTCTATAGAGAGGGTGAGGGATGCACTTCACGTTGATTTTTGCAAGATATTCAGCAACAATATTGGCAATATGCAGCCGCGTATTATCGTGGTGCAGCATCCAGCCTGCTTCACGGAAATGTGGCCTTTTGCGCCTGATAAGTACTTGCAATGTTTTCAGGACATCCCTGCAGTGTTGCCAGTTACTGATGTGTGTGCAGGTACAACATGCTGATGAACTATTCCATGAATATCAAGGAATGAGATTACCATAACTTTCCCAGCATAAACAACTACTTTTGCTTTTTGGGGGTTGGTGATGAAGGAGATTTCCACACTGAGCTTTGCTGTTTACTCTCAGGATCAAAATGATGTAGCCAAGTTTCATCAGCAGTGATTACGTTTGAAAGAAACTCCGGATCGTCCTCTAACATCAACTTTAACTGCATGTTACCTCCATCGCAGCGGTAGGTGATACTAAACATGTCTGAACTTGCCTGGTTCTCACAGGCGGGAACCAGGAATACCAACAATTAAACTAATACGTCGCGTTTGTTTCACATTAAGCTAACAGAATATAATAAGATTGAACTTAAGTGCGAAAAATTATGAGCGTAAAAAAATTATGATGATTATTGAATAGCCCTGGTAGTTTGGTGACAAATTATATATCTTAAATTTTCTAGAAAGGCTCTAAATTCGTCTTCATTGTGATTGACTTTGTATGTCTGGTGCACCGTAAACACCAAAACAAAATTATTGTTCCACAAAAAATTTAGATATTGTCTAATATAATTTATCTCAAATATATATTTTTGTGGAATTATTCGTACACGATATATTTTTATTTATCTAAATTTTCCAATACATTTCTCTCAAAAGGGAAAGCATGGTCATCGCCATACGTTCTATATAGAATTTAAACATTTAGTATATTTCGCTTCTATTTCATTACCTGCAAAACCTTATTTCAATAAAGATGGTTCATAATAATGCTCCCCGTAATTTTAGCTAACACGGAGTATGATTGTTTGGGGATTTGTGGTAACCAAAAATGTACTGCAGTTAATATCAAAATGTTATTTTTAAGTTTTGTCTTTTACAGGAGGTTGAATAAGTGAAATAGGTGAAAAGATACATGTACCCGGTATTCATAGAGCCTAGATTTGCCTACCATAGTAGTCATGTTGAAATAAATATGATAAGATCTAGATTGAACTAGGGAAATGGCGGCAATATGAACGAATTTCAAGCTTAAAAATATACAAAGTTAAATCTTAGACGAATTAAATTAATCACGTAACCATGAATGGGTTCGAAGGGACGATTAAACACAATAATTAAAGCCTATTTGCACGTTTTGCTATTTTTTCACAGAATAATGCCACAATTATAAAATGACAGCTTTTTCCCAAATGTGTTTTTTGTGCTAAAGTTATATATGAATCGATTCCTACTGGATGTAAACGGAATACCAACATAATCTTAATGGGCTGGAGTAGAGTTGCTAGCCCTCTTCCATCCAGTAGGAATTGAATCATATCTAACTTAAGTCATTAGAATACCTTGCTTAATTGGAGTGTCCATATGACTGATAGGAGTGGGTTCCGCTTGACTGCTGTAAACACCTTACAGTTATACATTGGATTATACAATCCATTCGTGTGATTTTGAGTGGAAAAAGTATCATAAGTGCAAGCTCAGTCATAGTGAAATGATGTGGCTTATTAATTTATGTATTTCTGGTTTTATAGAAAGACGTATCTCTGCTCTTCTCCCTAACCATGATATCTGTTTGCCCTACCAAAAAGTTTTCCTAATTCTATTTTCTACATCTTTACCTGCCTGAATTCTGCGGTAAACATACCTACCTACAAGTGTTCGCAGAGATTTGCTATTAAAATCTCAAACGAACAATATATTTTGGGCCTCAATAATGAAAAGGTCTTTATTGTACAGATATTTGCCCATTACCAATTAATAGATGACTTATATACTTAGTGCGAAAATAAAATTTGCAGAAAATTGTGGAGCAGAAAGGATGTACCAAAATAAGCATTTTAATAAGGGGTTGCACAAGACTACCTACAGAGCTGCATATCTACGTGTTCGGCTCTTCAATATTTTTTGTGGCTTCGAGTGGCCAATTTACTGACTTCTCAGATCAGAAACTTGTTCCCGATTGGGACAGCTTTTCTCTGCCTGTTTATCAGTAAACAAAACCTTTATTATAGATTTAAGCAGGGCACATTAAGCTAATGTGATAGACATTTTCAAAGCGGTCCCTGCGTGATCTCACTGAAATTCTGTTCTACTTTCATGAACAGAATACAAAAAGGAACATAGGTAACCTGTGATGCAAAAGCACAATTTTACCATTCAAACCAACAACAAATAAAACCTCTAAACTGGTTAACGCTACTTGAAAGTTTATCCTGCATAAATTGCTTACTTTAACAAAATATCATTTTTGTGTGGTAATATCTTGTCCGTTTCTTATAGTATCTCAGTTATGTAGTCACCCATAATAAAAAGGACTTCGCAGGCTTTTCACAATAAATTCAGTATATACATTTTATTTCTCATTAAAATACCTTAAGCATATATACATATATGACTGGAATTTCATGAACATTTTCAAAAAATCACCTTTTCCTCATTTTAGTCTATAAAATAGTGTAAGCTTTCCTTATTGAAAGAATGCTTAGAGAGTATGCGCAAGCCATTTTTAAATGCTTTACTCTAATTTGAAAGTTACGTGAATACTATTTTCAGAGAGGAATTCTAATTTTTTATCCTTGTTTTCTTGTTATTGAAATTTTCAGAGACACGATGAATAGAAATAGTTCTGGATTTTATTGTTAGATGTATTTAAGCACACTTTCTTTACCTAAAAATACCAAAATTTCAAATGTTTGGCAAAAAAAAGCCATATTCATAGGTTTAAAAATTTCTGGACCCTAAAGTTACTGAGACACAGAGAAACCAAGCGAACCTGTTGTTAAAATAGTAGACCAAAATTTAAGTTCTATTATCGCTAGGGACCTTTCAGGTGACGTAACCAAAAATAAATAAATTTGATCATATTTTCCAAACTATCAAAGTGAAATTGGCAAACTTTAGGCTATATCATATTTGCACTAAGCTACATATGTGGTATAAATCTTCAAAAAGCTAGCGTTATTAGTTGCGTATTTAAAATTTTCGGTCGTAGGTATCTTTAAACAGAAGCTATTTTTATCAAAATTATTAGTCCTTTTTGAGAATATAAAAATAGCAAACATTTTCTATGTGAAGGGAGGTTTTAAATTTTGGTACTTTTCTATTTATTTCAATTTTTATCTATTTGTGTATTTATCAATCTATTCATTCATTCATTTATTTCAACACTTTTAAGGCACTGAGTTTGAATAACAAGTTTGATATTTAACAGATTTTGGTTTCGAAATTACATATTTTATAAAGAAATTATATGGAGAATAGATACTGTAAAATTGCAATATTTAGTTTCCGTGAGTTAAAATTGATGCAATGTATGAAACACAATTCTGTCACGGATTTGAGGTTGGTAGCAAGTTCAAGTTGAGGAAAAAGTATAAGTCAGTGTAGCTAAAGCGATTACGTTTGTAATAATCATTCAGCAATAAATCCATTGGCTCGGGGTTCAGGTAAACAGAAATCAAGAAGCTGCAAAGTCTCGTACACAAAGTTCTCAAAATTTGAATGAGAAATGAAATTCTCAGAATTCAGCATATCACAGTAGAGCTTTTTTGTTAATTAGTTGCTTACGATTTCACAACACATAAGCAGGTACGTTCGCGGGCAGTCATGGTATACACAGGACCTAGGTCGATAAAAGAGCGCGTACCTCTCAATTTTCAGTATTAATTTTGTGACGGTCGGCCCAGGTCACGCACTTCACACCTTAACACTTCTTACACAAGCTAAAATTAGGTGAGGAATTTAGGCCCTACAAACCCTTAAGCTCAGAGGTCCAGGTAAGGGTACACGACATACAAAGAACTGATTCAATGTTGCCCCCAATAAACAGTTCAAATGCTTTAATTCATTATTACAATCCCTGATTATAACAACATAACTTATTCATTATAACAATATGTGCTCCCCTTAAAATAGTACAAAGAAACAACGAACACTACAATCTTTATAAAATTACTCTGTAAATATCATTTACTCCTGAAAGAAACAATAATAAAGTGTGAGCAAGGGTCCCAAAAACATTTAAATTGCCGATGATGTTAGCCAGTCACTACACAGAAAGCATTTACCCAAACAAATAACTGAGTAGAGCAGTTACATGAATAGCATCCCAAAACCATTGAATACAAAGTGACTTCAGGGTAAGCCGACAGTAAAATTCCATCCCCCACTTAACGATGTAAAAATTCTAAACAGCTAGCAGCTACACTTTTGTTTTTAGACCCAGAAACATAAAAAGGGAAAAGTAATAAAGTTTCTGGACCCGGAACTGAAGGGAAGAGTCCATAAAACTATCACGGCTCAACAAAGGCGATCATCTAGACACAAAGAATTTTTAGCAAAACCCAAAACTTACAGCACTTACCCTCAGACTTAAACCCGTCGATTACCAAGCACCAACTCCCTTCCTAATTCGAGGCAGTGCACACAAGAAGCTTCGGGAACTGCAGCGCTCCCAGCGAGCAACGGCGGGAAGCCGAAGCGAAACCCCGAAACAGCAGCGCCTCGAACTGGGAAGGCGAGGAAAAGATAAAAAGGTGCCGTAGGAAAGACAAACGGCACAATTTGAGTATCTTACAAACTTACAGAAATGCTTTATGTACTTAGCGTTTAGAACCGCGCTCGGATTAGCACATTATTGGCGGTCGCCACAACAGGATCCTCCGCTTAATATATCGACTTAAGCATCCAACATTTATTACGGAAAAATTATTTTAAATTAAAGTATTGATATGTCAGAAATTAGTAGATATAATGTTTTTACAGTTACAATTCTAGTACTCAGAAATAGTTTAATCATACAGAATTAGACAGCAACTAACTTCAAACAGTCTTTATTACGTTCTCAATTAAAATATATCACTAAATTTACTGGTGTCATTTTCACTCACGTTATACTAAGAAAGAGATTTCGAAGGCCAAGATATTCAAAGGCAGCCTCAAAGGTGTTGCACGGTGGGAGACCTTATTACGCTGTCACTTTTAAGTGTATTTAAATCACCAGTCTATGCGGAATTTGAATCTATGATCTTGGGATCAGTGGGCCAGCACCTAACCAATTGAGCCACCCTGAATAATATTTCGTTTGAAATATTCAGTTTACGATACAAACCCACGGACATGTTTCATGAAATCTATCGTGTTCCACTAATGACCTTTCCTACCCAGTCTTCTACGAATTATTATAACAATAACCAGTACTATCTACTTCTTGTTAATGCAGCTTAACTATCAAGAAGATAGTTTGGCCAAAGAAGAAGGAAAAATTATGAAATTATGCATGAGACAGTAAAAAAGATTAGCGAACTCAAATAGTTGGTGGGCAGAGATAGAAAAAATAGAAATGGGAGGGATATGGAGAATAGAGGAAAGGAATACATGCGATGTGGATAAATTAGTAAAATGCAGAATAGAAGATATAGAAAGACAGGAAATATGGGGAAGTCTAGAAAATATAAAATCATTACAACTTTACCAGCAAATAAAAAGTAATTGGGGACGACAAGATATGTAGATTACTGCAATAGACAAAAGAGAGAAGGGTTAGCATGGATGAGAACAGGAATCATATTTCTAAGAGGGATAAGAGGTAGAGAAAAGGGAATGTGTGAATTTTGTGGGGGAAAGAAAGCATAGAACTCTATGTAACAGAATTCGAGGAGGTTGCAATGTGGAGAAAAAAGGTTTGGGAGAAAAATGGGAGAAAGTAGAGAAGAGGATAATAGCTATAAAAAAGTTAACAGACCAGGAGGAAAAGAAGGTAAGAAGCATTGTTGAGTTTTGCAGAAAGTAAAAAAAAAAATGGGCCAGAAATGTAAAGAATATAAGAAATCAAGATGAGGGGGAAGAATGGGGATAATTAAGTAATCAAGGAGGTATGGAGGTTAAGAGCTACCTGGCAGAGCAGAAGACCAGAGTGTCATGCAGGCCAACGTATGAACAAGGTAAAGACAAATAAATGTAGCCAACAGTTGTAAATTGTAAAATTTTGGAATATTCACAGTAAATATATCAAATATATCAATTCGCTTTTACACATTTATGTAGCTTCACAAAGAGGCAATTCCAGCAACTACATCGCAGTTGAGAGCAGTATAAACCATTTGAATATTCAGGAATATATGTGAAATAGACAACAGCATAAAAAGAATGTATATGACAAAATTAAGTTTTTATAAAAATAATTAGCTTTTCCTTTACGTTTGCACAATTTCAGAGGCTATTACCAGAAAAAAAACAAATACAACAAAGAAATAACTGTTGTGATTGCCTTTTAAACAAACCATGTTGTAAACAAAACGTTAGGCCTTTTTGAGAAAATTAAACATTTTAAAAAGTTTTGCACATAAGGGATAGTTTCACACTGGAGGATTTTCTTCTAATCTTCCTAAGCTTAACAATGTTAGTATTCAACAGTTTTTAATAGCACAGACGAACAAAGACAGACGGGAAGTTCTTTGAGTAAAAGTAACTTATTTTGAGTTCAGAAGCGTCAAATCATGCGTTCTGGCGAAACCTGGTTACTGGTATTTTACGTGGGATACGATGCTTGCTCTAATTTAAGTACATAGGAAAGTAAAAACTCTGGATTTGATCAAGGAGAGCCCGAAACGGTATTTTCAGTGTAATCACAATTAAATGTTAGGCTTAAATTCAATATTTCCTCTATTTAATATACGAGTAAGCAGAAGATAATGTACAGGAGTTATATTATGTTTTTCTAGATGCTCACTTCATTTTGTGAACGACTTAAATATATGGCGTTTTAAATCAAAATCGTTGGATCTAATTTTGGGAAAATGGCAATGCTCAAAACTTTCCCTTATGAGAGGTCGTTTGAACTTGTATGTAAATCTATACAACGTAGCTTAGTAGCTTTTTATTTATCTGAAATTTCTTTTTTACAGCATGCTGTTCATGCGCGTACTTCTAAATGATTTTCTTAGTTCCAGAGATCTCGAAACAAATACAGTGTGACCCGTACAAACCTGAACCATTTCATTGGGCCATAACATTTGAAGCAATAATAGGACACGCGTGCAACTTTGGGAGAATATAATATACAATTAGGAGATTACATTACACTATTTACATCTCAGAGAAAGTGTTGGAAGTGTCCTCCACCAGCAACTATACGTGTTTGCACTTGTCTCACCATATTCTCTGAAGTTTTACGGAGAGTATCCTCGCCAATGTTACTTATTTCGGTTCGAATGAATTCATTCAGAACATCAATTGTCCGTGGTCTATTCTTATACACTATTTTTATATACTCCCACAAGAATTCACCAAACAAATAGTTGCTTCAATTGAGCTGGGAATTAGTATTTATATGGAACATGTCAAAGAGCTGCGAAGAAATCGGGATTACGACCTTACAGAGTGCATATGGTGCAACAACTGAAAGCAGATTATGATAACCAAATTAGTTACTGTCGACGGTTTCAGGGTAGTCTTATTCCACGACCAGACATTCTCTCCATAACGTGGTTTACAGATGAGGCATGGTTTCATCTGTCAGGCTAAATAAAAACACAAAACACCAGATATTGGGCTGCTGTAAACCCCCAAGTAATCCACGAAACCCCACTGCGTGAAGAGGTTGGAGTATAGTGCGCTTCCAGGATCGTTGGTCGCATTTTCTTTGATACGACTGTAGACACCGAAGTTTATATGGGCATTGTTCCGTCGTGATGTAAGTTGTGGCCGTCAAATTAAAGCTCACAAACTAAATAGACTGTATTGCAGAAGAATCGGCCAATTGTCAGGAGAAAATGTTTGACGCTTATATTGATGTATTTAAGTTAATTTCTCAAAGCTATACCTTCATACTTATCATTTGCATACATCACGTATGAAGAACGTTGACTAACTCTTACTGATTTCAACACTAAAACATATTACAAAAAAAACTAATTGCAACTGCCATTAACATGCTTCATGTTTCTTCACACAGCGATTCTCTACTATCTTTCCTTTTAAAACAGGTCCACCAGCTTCCTTGCATACAATGTGACCAACTGTCACTGAACAGGCATCTTCAACATATCTGTGGAGCAGCTGGATGATATTGAATTGAGAGTTATTTCCAGCAATATAGGGCAACGTGCCATACATCTAATGACACCACCGAACTTGTAACAGTTTCTTTGATAATCAAATAATCTCTAAGGTCTGTGGTCCCCCAGATACCCTGAACTTACCTTACAGGAATTTTTCTTGTGGGGGTATCTAAAATAGAGTGTACAAGAAAAGGCTACTGACAATTGAGGTTCTCAATAAATCCATTGGAACCGAAATAGAAAACATTGGCGATGATACTCTCCGAAAAAATTCACAGAAATGGTGAGACGAGTACAAACATGTGTAGATGCTGCTGGAGCACACTTCCAAAATTTTCTCTGAGATGTAAATAGTGTAATGTAATCTTCCAATTGTGTATTGTATTCTCCCAAAGCAGCACGTGTGTAGTATTATTTGTTCAAAAATGGTTCAGGTTTATGTGGATCGCACTATATTTCCAGTGATACCTCAAATTGTTGGAATGAATAATACTTTCTCTTCTTAAGTAGAGATAGAGAAAGTAAGTGTTTATATAAAATATTTTATCTCAAGGAAAAATCTTTACGGATAATAATTATTTTCCAAGTTGATTTTACATAGCAGTTATTTTTAATACACGTGTAAAAGCTTTATTTTACTGAAAAATAGAAATGGAATGACTATGTGACAAGTGGTACCTAGTCACTTCGTGAATTGCTCCATCCCTTTACCAATGGGATACTGGGACGCATTACTCAATTCATAAAGCAGCCAATTTCGCAATTGGAATTTAGACTCCGACATTCCAGGCAAGGAAATGGTGTGAAAGCTGACTAAACAGTCGGTGAGCGAGTGATGCCATTAATTAAACCGCAGAATGTTCCTAGAAGCAATGTCTGCTACAGAATAGCGCAATAACTTCAGTCTGCCTCGCTTTTTTAGGTCCATACAACTATAGGACGACTGGGATTTATCTCCGAGTTATACACAAAACACAACCGCTACCATCTTTTTTTGTTATGGTCAGAACACCAAGTTGGCTCGTTAATTAATATATCACTAGCTCATTTTATCCCGAGGAAGACAAATGGCTCTTAACAATGTTGAAATTAAACGAATGAGGTATATTTAAATTAGTTGCCACATTAAATCAATTAGCAGAGAGTTAAAGAGCGAACGTTAAGTAGATGTCAATAGTAGCTTTACCTTTTAGATTTTGAGAAGTATTTTATGCATTTTCATTACATGCATGAAAATCCTCTGACATTTTATGTTTTCTATTATGTTAGTAGAGTGTTATGTACAATCTTAGTAGGAACACAAAAGCACCAATCGAAGCAAACGTGAGGCTGAATTTGGCTTGCACTACTAATTATTTGAACATAATCTCGCTAGATATAGCTGCTAGAATATTATGGATACTCTTTACACTCCAGACAGAAACACTGACGTAAAGCAGTCCACTATTTGAATTATCATTTCCTTGCCTAGTTCACCTTTCATTGATATTTCGCTAAGCTGTCATATTTCTCTAATATGAATTAGCTCGAATAAAAAATCGTAACCAACGCAAAGTGGGCCTGAGTCTGCTAACCCGACCTCACGCCCACATATTCAAGGCAGAGTTGGGCGAATATCCAGCCGATACGGAGAGGAGGTGTGGTCAGCATCTCGTCACCCCCAGCCGGGTTGCTACCTAGACCAGGGTTCACCACGTAACGTAGCTCCTAAATTTCCTCACGAGCTAATCATTCTTAATTTTAGTTTAATCAGTATTTCTCAAATCAGAAGTTGTTAACCTCCCTCCTTTCCTCCCTTCCTCCCTTCCTCCCTACACGTTCAAGGAAAGGCATAGGAATAATAAAATATTTCTAAAACATTTTATAAAAATTAGCGTATTGATGTTATGTATTTAAGGCGATTCAACTACATGTTCATTAGCGTCTTTAAAAGATTATTTCTTAAAATCCCAATCATGACAAAACCCGGAGATAAGGATGAATAAAATATAAAAATTTCAGAAAATGTTACAAATGTCATACAGTTTTGACGTATGATAGTGATAGAAGGCCGAATCAAAGTCGAATTTATAAAAAAAAAGTCAAAAGCTAGGAGACTTAGATGTATACATTGTGAAATCTTTAACCTGAGGTTCACTACAGATAAGGATTAATGCGAATTAGAAAAAATACATTTAATAATCCTCTCTCTCTCCCTCTCTCTCTCTCCCCCTCTCTCCCTCTCCCTCTCCCTCTCCCCCTCCCTCTCCCTCTCCCTCTCCCTCTCCCTCTCCCTCTCCCTCTCCCTCTCCCTCTCTCTCCCTCTCCCTCCCTCTCTCTCTCCCTCTCCCTCCCTCTCTCTCTCCCTCTCTCTCCCTCTCCCTCTCCCTCTCTCTCCCTCTCCCTCCCTCTCTCTCTCCCTCTCCCTCCCTCTCTCTCTCCCTCTCTCTCCCTCTCCCTCTCCCTCCCTCCCTCCCTCTCTCCCTCTCTCCCTCTCTCCCTCCCTCTCCCTCTCCCTCTCCCTCCCTCTCTCCCTCTCCCTCTCCCTCTCCCTCTCCCTCTCCCTCTCCCTCTCCCTCTCCCTCTCCCTCTCTCTCTCTCTCTTTCTGTCTGTCTGTCTCGGGCACTTTAAGGCAAGGCTACACTGAACATTCGCCGAAAATGTTTAAAATCATGGAATTTTCTTTTTTTGCATTTTTGGTAAATTAGGGTTTGTAGTAATAGATGGCATGCTATTTTTATCATTTGCACCACTTTAGGCCATGACGTAACAATTTAAAGGGACCTTTAACAATCGTGACTTTAAAATTGATTTTCTGAAAAAACTTTTTTCAAACACTTTTCAGTATACAAAATGCCTCACGCGTCAAAGTTTTCCATTTAACTTGGTGAAACTTCCAGGATAGGTCCATAATATGTAAATATGAAACTTCACATTCCCCCTTTTTTAATGCTCATGTTTTGAAAATTATATAGTGTTAAGTAATAAAATAAGTTAATATTTTCAAAATTTTGAGAGCTAACACGTGGAAAATATGTTAGAACAAATGCTTCAAGAGTATTCCAAAACATAAGAATGTGGGTCTTTTAAAATTGCTCTGTACTAGCCAAAAACAAAGATTCAACTTATAATCTCAATTTTTTTGACGCGTAGAACATTTTTAATGTTTACAATATTTTCACAAAAATAATTAATAGTTAACTATTTGGTGTAGCAACATAAAAATTTGCATGCAAGTTTAAAATGATACTCTAATTATGTGGCTATATTTTCATAATGATATGTTTATTATTATAGAAGTTGAAATGTTCAGTGTAGCATTTGCCTTAAGAAATGTTTTTGAAGTGTTCTTTTTTAGGAGAGCTGAAAGAGATTTGTTTGTTGTACTACTTATAATTCGTGGTTGACAACAAATATCTCTACTTATTAAATGTCGCGCGAATAAAAGGTGATACAATCTGTTCATTTATAGGGATCCAAAAACATTACATAAAATATATTTTCTAAATAACATAAAATAAATATTCAAAACAGTTAGTGAAGCTCAACAAAACATTATGCCTCTATATTTAATTTAATCTGCGTCCATCCTGAATACATATTTTGTCCTTTAACGAGGCGCGTAAGGTTTTTCTCTTTTTCAGATATTTCGAAACATTTGGATTTAAAGAACTGCGAGGCAAATTATAGTGAATATAATGCATGTGTAAATACATATAATGTTCTAGATATTATATCGAATTTCTTTTTACTTCAACATCATACGATAGTGATATAACAAATTAGCATTACCTTTCATCAAGTTTTCTATTAGTTAACAACATATTTATGGGTGACGTTTGACTCTCCTGTTTATTGGAGTGGAACGACTAAAGAGACCGTTCCATGAAATTCTAAAAAGCAAAATATAGCTTTGAGATTGCTCATGGGTAGTAAGAGCAATTTAGGTTGGTCAGCAAAGCTACAGATGATAAGCACAAAATCGAGAAGGCATCATTATGGTATCCGGAATAGCAATATGCCAGGTGCTCTAATGCAGTGATGTGTGACTAATCATACAACTGGGCTACTGAGTAGCATGTTGCTCCAGTGGCACGGTACAGTGCTTTGCTAAGAAATTGTGAGAGCATTCAGTAAGAAAATTACGGATGAATAAGTTGGCAACATTTTGTTATGATAGTTATGGGTGTAACGTCAATAAGGGGTGAGTTGGCAATGCGTTTTATGTTATTTATGCTTAAACAGGAAATACAAGTTATTAAAAATAGTCAAGTTTAGAATATAACTAGCGTCTCGAAACAGTGTTCTGCTTTAAAAATAGAGCGAATTATTTTATTCCCCTACGGGTTTAGAAGTATATTGGGTAATATTGCCCGGAACGTGGGTCAAACTTGCAGGATAATTGCATGTTTCAAGAAGCTATGGAAAATATATTTCGCTACTGGAACATGGCGACTATAATTACCACTAAATTAAAATATTTTAAGTAAATGTTTTAAATGCATATACGTGCCTACATTTCTACGCCATTCCTTTCATCATAAGACAAAATATTATACAAAAACCATATAAACTACACAAATTATAACAAAATATCCTGCAACTTCATTTGCAAGATTACAATATGCTAATGACTACCAGTAATTAACATCTGCGTTTGAACATCCTGTAGTACGAAACAACTCTATGTTCCATAGTTTTCTACGTTACAATTTATTTTATAGCAGTGGGTATTTTTAACTTCCAGTTCTACTCTCAATACTTAATGCCTTAAACATATCTTACCCAAATTCTAATGCAGACGTCTCTAGTGTACATCTTGCACAAAATATTCTGCTGATACAAATAAAACGGGTAAACAAAAAGAACGAAATAAATATTGATATGTGAAAGAACTACCTCTATATTATAAATTAAAGTTTATCAATCATCTGATTGAGAGGAACATATTTAGAGCGTATTTTGCTTAAAACGCATGTTAGAATTTACAAACAAATAAAAGGATCGTGTAAATTAAATAAGTACTCCAAATAAACGATATTTCACACTCATGAACCTACAATATAACTTTATATATTTTATAATATACTAAGGCAACTTCCATAGTAATAAACTTAGATAAAAAGGAACCTTTAAGCTATTTCGTAACTTGCTGGAATAATAATTCAACCGTCACAAAGGTAGCCACTCCATGTGCAGGTTTTTGCTATCGGCTCTATTATGTCAGTGCTAAATCACAACGAACATGTTCGGAACAAAAACGCTCTCTTTTTATAAATGACTAGCTGGATTACCAGACGTTTTCTAAACTCGAATAAATGTTTAATAAAATGGAGTTATTTTGATCTCTTCGTTTTTATGACATTATTGATCATGTGAGTGACTGAGTGGCTGAGAGTCTGAGGGTCTGAGGGTCTGAGTGAAGTTTAAAGGTCCCCGATAGCTAGGTTATTTCGGAGCTTATTGAACGATGATGGTCCAAGGTAATATTCCCCATAACTCCTGTGATTGTATTTCTTTACAGCTCCGGATATTCCTAACAATGGATGAAAACTTCCCTGATACACAAAACGTGCAATATCGATAGAATGTCGGATTTGCATAACCTCCTCCCAACGGTGTCTCGGTTCTCTTAGAATTGCCTCCCTGATACAGTGGTCAGCGAGCTGACAACCCATCTGAAGGTACTGAATGCAAAGCTAGCAAAGGTGAAAATTGTTCTAATTAAGATACTTCCCTTTCATCCTAGAGCTAATGTGAGTGTGAATCTACTGTGAAAATAAGTTAAAAGCCATTAATAACTGCAGTGTTGAACCTAACCTATAATTCAGATCCAAAGAAGTTCAAAGAATAAAAATAACCCTTTTTAGTCAAAGCCCTCAATGAGACAATAGTAGAAACTAACCGAAAAGGCCTAAATGCTACATATTACATATCCAGCATTTTGTAGTGGAGCAATCGTTCTTCGAAATGCTGGGGTACTGTAGTAGGTGAAAGTATATACCCATTCTTCTCAATAAGAAAAGTCTACAAAGTTTTGTAAATACAAAATACAATGTAACGAAATGGAGGTGAACGAATCAAATATCAATATCCCCCCTCCAAGGCCATCAAGTTTAACATCCTCTTTGGAAAAAATGCACCGCCTACGATCATTGAGAGAAATCATCAGTTGTTAATCATAAAGTTCAATTCACCTATTTTTTATGTTAGCTGATCATTGTTCTCATTCTCTACGCAGTTATTTAGTGTACTATATCAGCGAATTTTATACAACATACAAAAGAAATACAACAAAAATTTCATAAATGTAGGTCATTAAAATATTTTGATATTGATAACCAAACAAAATGCAATGGTAACGTGATATACCACTATACACAGATTGCATTTTCTTGTTTTGGGGTGTCTTACATTAGGTGATAAATCTGATTTGTATGTTCCTTGAAAAGAAAGAACGAAGTATGAATTGTATTTGGATTAAAAACAATATTTGCTGTATGTACGTGTGTGTGTGTGTGTGTGTGTGTATGTGTGTGTGTGTGGTGTTTAACGCCCGCTTTTACTACATACGGCACCGCAGGCGGTGATACTGATGGTACATGAGATGGAGATGGAGCACCGGTGGAACGAGATAGCGGGGGAAACCGGAGGTCCCGGAGAAAACCCTCCCCGGCGCCATGTTGTCCACCAAATATCTCACTTTGCGGTCGCCTGGGAACGAACCCGGGCCGCCTTGGTGAGAGCTAAGCGGTCTAACCACTGAGCCACGGCGCGGCCTTATTTTCTGTACTTGACATTCTCAAAAAATTTAAAGAGTTTTAAGCATATTTTTATAACTCCAATCCATTTTATGTAGTATGTATTAATACGTTTTGATCCTTTACTAATTTATGACTTGAATCTAGGAGTTCTATATCCCATGTCTATAACAAATAAGTCATTTCAATAAATAAAGATATTATCATACAAGTTCATAGTTTTTAAAATTCACAAACAACCTACACGCCCGTATGCGCACTTGTTCTATTAATATTATAATAGATTATTACATATTAATCTATCTAATCCTGTACACAGGGTATTAGCAGGGTAATCTAGCAGGTTAATCACAGCTATAAGAGGATAATCATAGGTATAACAGGATAATCATAGGTATAACAGGGTAATCACAGGTAATCTGACAGGGTGTTGACTTTGTTTAAAACGGAGAAGGAATCAGTTCTGGCCAAGATGGTCCTACTGCATCTACTAAACCCCAGGAGGAAAGAAATAGTCTAAATAGTACGAAGGGCAAGATTTGATGGCGGAAGGTTCATGCAGCAGTGTTCTTAACCTTTGCAGATGAAGTTGATCCCCCTGCTGACCCTTTCATACAACTTATAACAAACAGGTTTGGAAAAAAATATGGGAGGAACAGTCTCCATCTTTCTTCCACATAAGGAAACCTCCAGAAGAAAACCAAATTTAGGAAGGCAGATCATGTGCGACTCGAACAGAGAACTCCCGAATGGACAATAGGATGTTTTCCCAATAAGTTGCTCCGTTCGTAAAGCCACATAAAGTGCTTTATTACCATTACACGTTACATTAGATCCTCAATAGAATAATCCTTTCTCAAATGTTATAATGCCACAGGGAACATGTCTAAATAGCACAAGACTGAAAAGAACATTACCTAGAACATGACGATTATATTATCAGGAGTGTTACTTTAAGAGATACCGCTAATTGGCAACGGTGTTATCTCAATTGCTTAGTTTTTGTTTTTTCTTTTCCTTGGTTTTTGTACATTATAATACACTCCGCAAACTCACATCCTCAATCATATTTCCACACTATAAACAATCTTGGCTAGCGAAAAACCACGTACTTCAGCAAACACCTTTTTTCCTTCATTTCCTCATGTTGACTAAAATACAACTTATTTAACAAAAATACAATAAAATAAAAATGTATATACTAAATGCTTTGCGAACAACCTGTGAAGTCCTGTTTACTCTGAACGG
>CM060947.1:207623802-207861302 GCA_030765055.1 Mantis religiosa | reverse complement strand
AATCAATAACTTCCCTTGCAATGTACGCTTTCAACTTGGATTTCTCATCTTTTGGAAACAAACTGTAGAGTTAGAAGACAGCGCCGAACTTTGAGCTTATTAGCCGCACATAAGTTCAATAGAAGAAAGACAGAACCTATTTTTATGGCTGTCTGATCGCGTTAAGTTGGTACTCCTGTCACTGCGCTGAGCCAGAGGCACATCAAAGTCTCCCACGTAGCAAGCGTATAACTTTGGTCTTCATAAATAATGCCTCGAGCCAGTGCTGCAAGTCCATTTACTACCCTAGTCTCTCGTTTAACTTTGATTTTCCAGAGCAAGTCAGTTTTATAAGAACAGCTTACCTTCTCCAGAATCTGATTTCGAAACTCAGTAGAGCTAAGTCACAAGTTTCACGTACTAGATTTACTTCCAGAACACAAATATTTCGGCTCCGAGGGAACTTACTTGAGCATTTGTCTTCTATCAGGATTATTAGCAGAGAGGGGCGAATACAAATTTCATGCTTCATGACGCTAATCCCACAGGCTTTCGAACACCTTCCTACTTCTAAAACAAGTGTTTTATCCCTTTTCTAGCGTAACTCTTGTTTACTTCAGGTAAACGTGTTCATATTGAGTATGGTTGGCTAACATTACTTTACCTGCATTTAGTGCATTCTTTCCGAGTTATTAATCGAAATTTTCAAGTCTTTGGGTTGGGTTTATGACATAAGTGTTATTTATGTAATTTGATCCGTTAAGTGAAACGTTTACTGCAATATAAGGTGAATAATGGATTAAAATAAATGTTATTTATATGGACTGTTATTGAACTGTAATTTTAAGGTGAATTTAATTGTAAATTTATGAATATAATTAAAATGATTAATGACTCTGTAATATGCAGACATCGCCCGATACTGGAAAGCCTAAATTTTGAGTTTTACTATAACAGAAATGTATTAAACAAAATTTTGTTTTCGCCTTTACATCCCTCACCCTGTATTTCACGGGTACGACAACAGTAAGCATACACCGACTATTCCACACATTATCGGAATGAAATGGGTTTTCGAAAAATCTGTGTTTAAGTTCTATTATCTTCCAAAGACGTGACAGGAGAAGCTTTAATTTTTCAAAAATGACTAAAGATTTTAAATAAATACACAAGAAAAATAAAATTAAGCCTTAAAATGTTCTGGGGATAATTTTTGACATCCTCTTTATATGACAGAATTGTTTATAATTTTGTGTAATCAGTAAATGGATAAACAAAAGATAGACAAAAGCGTAGATACTACCCAAGTATTTAAAAATGTTTGAGAGACGCAATTTATTACGAATAGCTTGTTTTGGCATTAGCTATTTTTTAAATTTTAAATACTATGGTAATTTTAAATGCTGATACTTTTCCATTTTTTTCTTTCACGATAACAGAAAACGTGTATGAAAATTTAAAGCTAACATACAGCATCCCAGTTTTAAAAATTGAGCTACTCACTTGTACCTACAATAAGTATGTTATGTAGCTACTTCTGCATAAGGTTATCTCTATTAATATGAAGTAAGAAGACTAAGCTTCTTGTATGTAGAACTAACTGTAGCTTTGTGAAGTCTTGACTGTCACTTCGCTAAGATATCATCTTTACCTTGCCGTTTGTGTCGAAGCAGCCACTTCTTCAATCCACTTAACTCTCTTTTGGAGTTCAAGACACCTCTAGTTTCCAGCAGTAGTAACACCCACTGTACGTTGCGATGTCGTCATTAACAGCCTTATAGAATCGCTCTCGATTCAGCTTATATACCGTTGAACATTCCAGACGGCATAAAGGGACACCTTCAGAAGATGCTGGTTATGTGACAACACTTTTGTCTCCCAAAGCTATGGCCATAGGTGTCATATTATTCAGAAATACACGAGAAAATCTTGTTCATATTTGGAAAACGTACATTTTTCCTAATGTTTGCGTTTCTTCTGTTTCATTTTCTAACGGATTCATATGATTGCTGAACTAATGTGCTTATTCAGTCACTACAGTGAACAAGAAAGTTCAGTAGTTACCTACTTCAAAAATTCATGTATACATAGCAGGACGTAGAAAGAAGAGAGCATCGTCTTTAGATACGGAACGAAGAGTCACAAGTTGATGGAAACGAATCAGAGTAACAAGCAACAGTAAACCAAATATCTCGGTAGTACTGATCGGGATGGCTCAGGAGAGGCCCTATTCGGGAGACAACGGAATGAATAACATACAGTTAAACCTGTAGAAAAAAAAATATAAAAAATATATAAATATATTTAAATTTCTTATTGATACTACTTCTAAAATTATATCCTTAGAATAAAATCCTGCTAAAAGTGGTATTCCACACAAAGCAAAATTTGATAGTGGGTTCGACTCCTGTGTCTGACCTTCCTGGCCCATAGGCATTTTGGCGGATTTTAGGATCGCTGGGGGGCTGCTGAGAAGGATGACTTCATCCTCGAATTTACACGGCTGATTTTACTCATGAAGCACTTATTAATAACATTCGCCGTGAAAGTTCCAAAGTCCCCATTTTCATCTCCATTCTTATTTCATTTTACCTGATTCCCTTAGCTATTTCAGGGTTTTAAGGATGGCTCTCTGTAAATCCTTGTCTTCTAGAACGGGGAGTTCTCCTAGTCCTGGGTCATTTCGAGAAAGTGTGAGCCTGCAAGAAGGAGGGATCCCGTTGTACAATCCACCAATGGGGAGTTAAAATCTGTGGACGTTAGGGACCCTGCCCTCAGCTATTATCTCTCCTCATTCCGGCCACCGTTGCTCCCTCAATTAGGGATACTGGCATACAAGATATTTCATTGTTTGAGATGCTATCTCTCCAACTTCAATCTTATCATAGGATAATAGTGTCATCTTGTAGACTAGTATGTCAACATACTTGCCTTTTATGCAGTGGAACACTCGAGATGTCACTGATAAATATCCATGGGCTTTATTCCGCTTCCTTTGAGAAGCCATCTTCTATCTTGCCTTTGATTAGTCCCTTCAAATTGAGGTGTTCTCTTTTCCTCTCTATAGTAAATTTATATGAAGGGTTTTCCTTTTTCAGTTCACATGTCAACTGCCACAAGGGTTTGGCTTTATACGTGAATTAAACACAATACCAATATGTTGAGGTTCGCTTTTCGAGAACATATGTCAGCTAGTTTTAAAATGCAGGTACACCTCCTCTAGTTATAAGTACCAAGCTGCGGCAACAGCAAGTTTCGTAACAATGCGCCTTAAGAAACACCCTCCATTATTACCGATAACAACAAGCAAACACTCCTCGGGAGATAAGGTCTGCAGAAAGCAACAAAGGTGACCCAAAGTGTGTCACATAACTTTCAATTAATATCCGCTTTAAAATAATACAGCACACATCGTGCGACTGCGATCGTAAAACACCTTATGTGCCATGTGCATGGGTACGATAACAGCGCCATTAGTGTCGTTAACGACCGTACCAACGCCTTTACTCTTTTTCCCCGACAAGGGAATTCCCTATGGCCGCTTTTATTTTCACTACAGCTAGTCAACCGAAACAGAATTGCTTGTACGTATATTTTACAATAATACTCAGGTAGTAAAATATAAAAACTGACAGTTTTAAATGATGTAGGTGCTCTTGTGAAAAATGTATTTTACTTTTCATTTCGGAGTGTCTGTGATGATGCACGGGATTGTAAATCGCTATCTTTAGTTGCTTACGCTCATACTGAAATCATTCATATAAGTACACTTTAAATTAGTATTTTCCCACTGATTTTAAAGGATGTTTTGTAATTAACAAAGACAATACATTTTTAATACCCGGTTAAGACTGCACGAAAAAAGACGTGAAGATGTTTAGCCTCATGTGTATATCATTATATTTACATTTTTTACTTTAATATTTAAAACACTAGAAGAAAAAGACGGTGCATCTAGGTACTTGTTATGTATATTAGCGTATTTGAATTTCGTTACTACTCACAAGTTTTGAATCCTAATAATGAATGAAAAATTAGGTGTTACGAAAATAAAATTAACAAAAGTGTTATCCAAATACTGTCATTAAGTGTTATTGAAATTGAAAATACCTTTCTGTATAGGTTATGAATTGGAGAAAACAGTTATTCAATGTGTTCGTTATCAATACTTCAAAATATTTCATACATTATGTAAAAATAACTTCTTCTTCAACTTCTCTCTTCAACTAGTTTTTTTTTTCAGCGTTTCAGACTTTTCCGGGTACGCATCATGGCTTTCGGGCACCCGAGGTAGCAGCAGCTAAAGCTGAACCACATATCAAATCTTCCAAGAGCTGTTTTGGTATCAAAA
Source organism: Mantis religiosa (assembly GCA_030765055.1). Classification (NCBI taxonomy): domain Eukaryota; kingdom Metazoa; phylum Arthropoda; class Insecta; order Mantodea; family Mantidae; genus Mantis; species Mantis religiosa. The sequence goes on along the minus strand of CM060947.1, from coordinate 207,856,972 downwards.
TTACGCTACAGTATTTAAAACTGATAAACACGAGGGTATGGAAAAATTGTTTTGCATCCTGTTCAAAATTAGAGGAGCATATGATCCACCTCATAATCCTTCATCCTAATACCCCACACCTTCCTGCACACACCAAACGTTTCCAACCTGTGGTAAAGCCCAAAAATTGGGTGGGCACGCAGCAAGAAATCTTCGGGTTATGAACAGCCTGCCAGTATCTTGACGTCGTCTCTTTTACCCCTATCATATTCTTAGGCGATTTGTTTCTCCAGCCCTATGCTTTTGGGCATTAGGTTGAGGAACATAAAATCAGAATGAGATAGAAAGCGCAGAATAGGTGATCAGCTCGACGTCTGGTGCGAGAGAGAAATAGATGACAGAATCAGGCGACATAAATGAAAGGTAAGTTGATAATGAAGCAATTGCGGAATGATGGCAGGGAAACCGGAGATATCGGAGAATATTCGCCCCTGCCCTTGTTGTCCACCACAAATCTCATACGCAGTCGACTGTGAACGAACCCGGACAGCCTTGATAAGTGTCAACCGCTCAGCCTAGGCGCGACCTATTAAAACAGTTCACCTATTATGACCATGTAAAAGAAGTATCTTAAGCAATAACTCCTGGTATAAAAAGATCTTTCTAAAACATAAAGATGGTGAAATTTCGATGATTAAAAAGGTAAAATCGGTTCACTGGATATGCATTTTTACAGTGAAAATTTAGCTTACTTTTGAAGTTTGTGCTATAAATTCAAAATTTCGCATATTCGTGGAAAATGTGTAGAGATCCTGGCGTCTATAACAGAAATTCTAACTTCATACAAAGTGAAGTTGCGACTTCTGCAAAAGAGTATTTTCGCTGTCTCGGAAAATTATAAAGAGAAGAGAGCATCGAGCAACAGATACGAATTAATGCAACGAACTCGTCCACTCGTAGATAGCACTGTGTTTTAATTCACTCAGTTGTGAAGGGATAATCTGCGATGCAATTTATCTAAACAATGAATGGATGAACGCGCATAAACTACGAGGGCTGTTCAATAAAGAATGATCATATTTTTTTACGGTCATACTTATGTTAGAGGAAGATCTGGGGTTTCTTTCAAACGTAATCACTGCTGATGAAACTTGGCTACATCATTTTGACCCTGAGAGCAAACAGAAAAACCGAGTGTGGAAATGTCCATCACCAACCCCCAGAAAATCAAAAGTGGTTGCTTCTACTGAAAAAGCTATAGTCATCTCATTCTTTGATATTCATGGAATAGTTTATCAGCATGTTGTACCTATACACGCATCAGTAACTGGACATTACTACAGGGATATTCTGAAAACATTGCAAGTCCATATCAGGCACAAAAGACCACATTTCCGTGAAGCAGGCTGGATGCTGCACCACGATAATGTGCGGCCCCATATTGGCAATGTTGTTACTGAATATCTTGCAAAACTCAACGTGGAGTACATCTGTCACCCTCCCTATAATCCGTGTTTAGCCCCATGTGACTTTTTTCTATTCCCTAACTTGAAAAAATGCCTTTGTGGGAGGCATTATCCATCATCAGAAGCAGTGGTGAAGACTGCGGAGGCGATTTTGAAGGATCTCTCAAAAATGGTTTCCTGTATACCTTTGAACACTAGCAGAAATACTAGGACAAGTGCATCGCATTCAGGGAAGACTATTTTGAGAAGGACCATCAAAATTATGAGGATGAGTAAAGGTACGTTGTCAAAAAATATTGTGATCATTCTTTATTGAACAGCCCTCGTACTATGTTCCCCGTCTACACTGGACGTGACAGACCGCTGAATTTTACGCAAAAGCCTCTTTAACGTACTTTAAGTTCTTTTCATTAATCTTAAATCTATTACACAGAAGCACCAATTTTACTTAATTTCCCAAGTAGAGATTTATTGCTTCAGAAGGAAATCCCTCATCCTCTGCCGAGTTTAAAGCCTTGACCTCCAAAACCAGAGGTTAGCGTGTTACTCTTGATCATGGAGGACGACATGGACGGATGGAAGGATATCTTTATTTGTCATGACAAAACAGTATATTAAAACAAACATGTTACATAAGATATTCTGTTGTTACAAAATATATTGAGACTATAAAAAGTGCTACTTAACACTATAATATAATTTCCTTCGTTTGGTAAATAATTGAACAAGTTTAAAGACAGGGTTTCAAGCTATGTTTAACCTTAAAACATGATCTTTCATGTATATAAAAGCAGATTCGAGTAAAGTGGGTGCTTACATATGAATGCCTGAAAATGAATAACTGTTAAGATTTCACTTCACATATAAAAACATTCCGAAGTGAATATCTATGCTGAAGTTAAAAATGTAACTTTGAAAACGATAGCTTACAGTGAGCACACTGTGGAACTTCACACATAAATCTATTACCTTTTCGGTGCAAAATTAGCAATTCATTTACTGAATATTGTTGTCCCACAAGAGTACAATGCGCAACATGATACTATATGTGTAGGTAATTAGGACTGTAAGAGCAGATACTACCTTAAAATTCTTAAGGTGTATAATCCTTTTCTAATTTTATGCAGATATAAATCGTGCATTCTTATTCTATGTTACTATGAATGTAAATGCAAAGAAATTTGAACTATTACCAGGTTTAAAATGACTTAGATTAACAGTTGAACTCACTGATTTATTATTTGCTTTACTCCATTTTTGTTATAATGTTCAATAAAATATTTATAATTACATCTGAAATGCACAAACAGGGCAGTGTAATTAGTAACAAGATCTGCAGGATCTGCAAGACATTCTTTTATAAGGTATCAAGGAGAATCTTTAACGTAAAATATAAAAAAAAGAACCAAGTAAATTCATTGTGGAACTCAATGCTTCACTAATTTCATCTCCAACTTTTAACATCTTTAAAATCAGATTGAAGCCTATTTTACAAATGTAAACTAAAAATTAAAATAGAATTATTAAAACCACAAACTAACATTCTGTACAGGAGTTCTATGAGATACGGTTTCGAATACTTTAGAGAAATTAAAAAAGTCCTTTTACTGCAGACCAAAATTTCTTATTACTACTGTAAACCATTGTAACAATTGAGCTATGATCAGCTTTGAACCAAATTGGCATCCAAAGAAGAGCAAATATCCATAAAACAACCACTTTCTGTTTGTTGACAAAAATTAGACCTTCGATTTTCTTGCAAGTCTTGAAGACTGCAGGACTGTCGACCGATTAAGCGCAATAAGTACTTATCTCAGTAAAAGGTTCACAATTAATACTGATTCTACTTTAAGAATACTAGGATGTCTAAATATTCATGCAAGAATAACTTTTGATTCTCGTAATTCTTGTATGAACATCAACACTTCAAATTTGAATGCACCAAGACTAAGCTCTTTTATTAAATGATGAGCTCTTTTTAAACTGACAAGAGTATTTTGTTTTATATTTCTTCAATTTTATTTATAAACTATACAAATAATCTCTGTTCAGTATAACTGCAACCGTATTCGTTTTTGATTTAGTGTTCAAAATCGATGATGCCATGGACCAAGTCCTTTTTATTTCTGTTCTTGGAATTGATAAATAGATGAGAATTACTGAGCTTTTTTCTAAATTTAGCAATTGTTCATACAATTTTACTAGCAAATCGCATTTGAGCTCTAAACGAACTCCGGTAATGATGAGCATCGTAATAAAACAATTTCCTTTCATTATACGGGCAAAAACTATTTTTGTTAAAGTGTTTTTGCCAACTGAACCCTAATATCTCTTAATGAGAAAGCTCTGTTTAGTGAATCAACTTGTTATGAGAATAATTTTCTTGCTCAAACTATATATTTCAATGTTTTTAATATTCTTTAAAACAGAAATAAATGTGGATTACAATCAATTTGCCTTATCAATTTACACAGTGAACATGTATAGGACCTGTTTTCTGTGCCATTAACTGAGAGAAAAATAGTGTCATGTTCACACAAAGTGCAGTATTAGCTGAATGTTTCCCCTTTGAAAAGAGGTCAGTGTTACTATACATCCCAAGCCCTTGCAGGCACATCAATATTTATTTTCACTACAAAACATAGTCAAACTATTAATATGGTTGCAATTCTGATAATAATCGCATTAAGTGCGGTTCCCTACAGGACTTGTTGTCACACCAGTTCATGCGATTATACATTCAAAAGCGCTTTAAAAAAACAGTGATGCTAATAAACCAAGTACTACTGAAGGTAAAACGATATCAAATTTAATTTAACGCGTGATGCAAATCCTTCTAATATGAGTGTTTGAGCTACAGCATACATCTTGAAGGAGATTTTAACAGAAAATTAAAATATTTACAGGGCTGCATATTCTCGGATAAAAGTACTAGTAGTATATTCCCTCACAAGAAATCTTATATCTTTTACGATATGTGCAGGAATCCCCGCAGTGAAAACAAATTGGCAATAAATATTTGTTTTATAAAGAAAGCTGTGAAGATTATATTTGAAGCTCTGCCAATTTCTCATGTAAACCGCTCTTTATACAACTTACACATTACTCGATAAAATACATCATAACTATATAGTTGTGTAAAATTTTATATCACAATTTCTGTCATAATTATCTTCCCAGGACCTCAAGTTATGTAAACCTCAATATTTCCTAAATTATTTAATATTTATCTAATTACTTTAGAAGCTTTTTCATTTACTTTAAAAGAAAATTTGAATTGTTTTACCTAGAATGTTGTCTGAAAGAACTAGGGATTTATTCTGCTATTGAACTTAAGTCTTTACTGTCTTTGATACTGTTAAATGTGTCTTTAGTATAAAACATAGTGATTTGACTACTGACGTTTCACTGCTCTTAAGCAAAATACTGATAGTGCTTTCAAATATATTTAGAAACTATGATCTTGACTGTAAATGCAATCAGAAAGTGATATAAAATGTTCGTTTGAGAGGACCCATGGATTGGACAAAAGCTAATTACAATTTTCACTTTCTAATTCACTATGTCCCATTTCCTTGGATTGCTTTGTTGTGAATATTTTGCTATCGGAATGTAAAAGTGTGGTTACATAAATACTTAGATAATTCTGACAATAGGATATTGATGATATCATATTTTAGCAACCTTTTTAATCAAATTTCCTGCACATAGATAAACTATCTAAAGTTTACAACATTTCAAAACATATTTAAGCGGAATTTCAGGCCAGTTTTATTGATATACTGCCCGGTACATTTTTCTCGTTTGCAGTATTTTTATATACCTATTTTTCAGCACTTAAATTTTTCTTGCAATGCAAATTTTAAGTTAACAGGAAAGCTTTTTTGTCAGTATATATAACACATTTTTTATAAGATAAGGCAAAAGTCTTATGAAAATGTTCATTATTTACACTTACATTTATTTACAAATTTCGTGCTTTTGTACTTTCGTACAAATTTTTACTTTTTTAATTTACGTCTTCCAGGTTAAGTTATAGCAGACGATGTATCAAAATGGGTGAAATCATGCTCAAATGAGTCCGGAGTCCATGGAGCTTAGAGTTATCAGACATTTGTCTTTCAGGATATGGAAAAACCCTGGGAAAAACTTATCTAAGTAATTTACCCGGACCGATATTTGAACTCGGGACTTCTTGAACGTGAGGCTGACATGATACCATCTACGCTTCCGCGGTAAGCTACAAATCTGTAGTATACAATTCTCAACAGCCGAAACTCACAGTTGAATAGGAGTTGTTTTTAAAAAGAATAATTTAAAAGTAGACTTCTTAACAAACCTTTCTAAAACTACGTATCCAGCAACAACTTATGTGTATATATATATCTATATATATAGATATATATATAGATATATATATATGCACCAAAATGAAAAAAATATAAATATCTAATATATGATAAAAATTCAAAGCACTATGGTTTTGCAAAACTAACAGGTCGGTCCCGTTAACGAAATTCCACGAAATTGTTTCTAAATTGATCTTCTAATCAATCAAAAGTGGTTTGTGAGGCACACTCGCAACTCTTAATAGGGTTTTGGAGGATTATCTTCATTATTTAGCACTTAAAATTGAGTAATATGTTTATCGTCAACTTATTTAAAACCCATTTTCGAGTGGTGCATTATATTTGCACAGTGTTATTCCACAAAAGACTCGTTTAGGTAAATGATGACGCAGAAATATTATTCGCCTGGAGCGTATTAATTACGTTGCCAATTAAACATTCGACGGGTTACCTGCAGCTTGCCTTAGGACAGCTATGTCACGCTGCGTATTTTCATAAAGATTTCCAAATAAATAACATTAGAAGTTCGCTGATGAGACCGCGTTTTCACAAGAGGTAAACCCTTTTAAGCCCTGTGGTGCTTTTAGGCAATGGGAATATTATATGCAAATATCCATTGGGGCAACTTCAACTCAAACCGTGTAATGCGAACCTACGATAAAGCGTATTTGCATTTAGACCATTAAAAGTGTACAATATTCAACAATGTCCTTTATGCCCTTTATGTCCTTTAATATTTATATTATCTGTAGCAGCCATGCGAGGCGATACACTGCGAATCACGACAACTCCAGGAATAAAATGTATTCCGTCATACAATAACATTCATGAATATTACGAGGGCTGCTCAATAAAGAATGTTCACATTTTTCTTCACAACGTACCTTTACTCATCCTCATAAATTTAATGTTTTTTCTCAAAATAGTCTCCCCTGAAAGCGATGCACTTGTCCCAGTGTTTCTACCAGTCTTCAAAGACATGCTGGAAACCATTTTTTGAGAGATCCTCCATAATCGCTTCCGCAACCTTTACCACTGCTTCGAAGATGGATAATGCCTCCGACGAAGGCGTTTCTTCAAGTTATGAAATAGAAAAAAGTCACATGGGGCTCAATCCGGACTATAGGGAGGGTGAGAGATGCACCTCACGTTGATTTTTGCAAGATATTCAGCAACAACATTGACAATATGCGGCCGAGCATTATCGTGGTGCAGCATTCAGCCCGCTTCACAGAAATGTAGTCTTTTGCGCCTGATACGGACTTGCAATGTTTTCAGGATATCCCTTTAATATTGTCCAGTTACTGATGTGTATGCAGGTATAATATACTGATAAACCATTCCATGAATATCAAAGAATGGGATGACCATAGCTTTGCCAGCAGACGCAACCACTTTTGCTTTTTGGGGCATTGGTGATGAATGATATTTCCACACTGAGCTTTGCTGTTTGCTCTCAGTAACAAAATGATGTAGCCAAGTTTCATCAGCAGTGATTACGTTTGAAAGAAACTCCGGATCTTCCTCTAACATCAACTATAACTGCATGTTACCTCCATTGCAGCGGTAGGCGATACTGAACATGTCTAAACTTGCCTGGTTCTCAAGGTCGGAACCAGGAGAACCAGCAATGAAACTGCTACGACGTGTTTTTTTTTTTTTTTTTTTTTTTTTTTTTTTTTTTTTTTTTACATTAAGCTAACAGAATATAATAAGATTGAAATTTAGTGCGAAAAATTAGTTAGTTACTAACACTCCCCACATGGCAACGTTGGCCTTCGGGGTAACCTCACCCCACCAAGTGATGACCGGACCCATTTCTCAGGTGGAGGCACCCAGAGGGCGGTGTCCATTACCTCCGATGATAGGGTGATAGTGAAGATGGCGGTGAGGTGAGAGGACCTACAGTTTTTACCGTGGACTCCGAACCACGTTGGGCATAGGGGATACTTCACGTGTGCTAGACAGAGGTGAAGGCGTGGATAGGGCCGACTTAAAATCGCCAACCCCAGAGCCGGGAATCGAACTCGGGACCCTTAGAACGGGAGCCGCGAACGAAACCACCGCGCTACCCCGGCGCCCGTGCGAAAAATTATGACCGTAAAAAAAATATGGTCATTCTTTATGAACAGCCCTCGTACATTATTACAGAATCAAATGAAGATTTTGAAGAAACAGAACGAATTCATAATTTTCTCTATTTCCGAAATGCTTCTTATTCATTATATATTTATAATGATGGTGTATTTTATTATTTGAATGAATTATTAATAAACTATTTAACAATAAACTTAACCATCGTCACTTCAGTTTTTGGCAATGCAACTCTTTCGATTCATTGCACATAAAAATGCCATGTCTTGGTAAGTTACTATAATTTATGGGGCTTTGTGTAGTTATTAAGCTTATAGAGATGTCCGTGAGTAATAATATGGACAGTAAAAGAGATTCAGTACTTCAATAAGCATTTAAAATCTGAGACATAGATTATCAAGTTTTACTTCCCGACCGTTTTACTTTGCTGTGTATGTAGTGTTTTATGTTCATATACAAGTTTTTTTTTAAACGAGTTTATGTATTGCAGTTCAATTTTTTTGCATTGGTATAGTCCGGAAGAAATAGAAAATACAGTTCCATGAAGAACTTAGAGGTTACTTGTAAAGAAAAAAGCAATAGCACATATATTTCCAACTATAAATTATTCCATGTTATTGGTGATCCAAATATCCAACGCCAATAATGCTGAAGATCAATAAATAATTAAAATAACGAAGTCGTTAAATCTAACATATTTTCTTTGTTAGGAAAATGTAATTAAATTTCCAGAGAGGAGCTAGAAGCTTTATTCACATGATTGACTAGTCATATAAAGCGAAAGCGAGTGGAGGAGACTTCCGAAAAGCCTTTGCGAGTCAATCGGACGGCAATGTATCAAAGGCATGGCCCGTCAGTAGCAGATATCTGAGACGCCATCAGCAGCCTCATGGGAGTATCAACTTGTCTTATCGCTAAGGATGGAACACACGCGTCATCTGCAGCTTTCATGGAGAGAAGAGTTCTTCCGCCTTCTGCCAAGATTATCCTGCGACTTCATAGAAAGTGTTGTCAAGGCTGTCCAACAAATAAATGCTAACCTAACGCATACGGTTCTGATTTGGCCCATAAGTCCTGGGAATTTTTCCCCAAGTTTCTTTCTTATATTATTATTTTCTTTTAAGTAAAAGCTTTCCATGCAAAATTCATAAAATGTTTTGGCAATGTGTTTTATATTATTTTACAGATTTATGTGCTCTAATAAATAGTGAGATTACTTGTACATGCTTATGTACTATTTGTTCCCTTTAGTACCAAATCAACAACAAAAGAAGTTTCTTCACCTGCGTTTCATCGAAGTGCCAAGGCAACAAAAGCTGCTCACCTAGTCCACACGCGTACACGAACACGCACACGCCCACACACTTGTTTCTTTGACATGATTTTTGAAAGCCTGATGCACGAAATCAGCCTACGATTACCTGGACTGATAAAACACCATAGTTTATTTCAAATGTAAGAGGGCTGTTGAGTAAAGAATGATCACAATTTGATTTTACAACGTACCTTTACTCATCCTCATTATTTGGATGACCATTCTCAAAATAGTCTCTGAATGCGATGCACCTGTTCCAGTGTTTCTGCAAGTCTTCAAAGACGTGTTGGAAACCATTTGTTGAGAGATCCTTCAAAATCGCCTTCGGAGCCTTCACCACTGCTTCTCCCACGAAGGCGTTTCTTCAAGTTAGGGAATAGAAAAAGTCACATGGGGCTAAATCCGGACTATAGGGAGGGTGAGGGATGCACTTCACGTTGATTTTTGCAAGATATTCAGCAGCAACATTGGCAATATGCAGTTGCGCATTATCGTGGTACAGCATCCAGCCTGCTTCATGGAAATGTGGTCTTTTGCGTCTGATATGGACTTGCAATGTTTTCCGCACATCCCTGTAGTATTGTCCAGTTACTGATGTGTGTGCAGGTACAACATGCTGATGACGTATTCCATGAATATCAAACAATGAGAGGAGCATAACTTACCCAGCAGAAGCAACCAGTTTTTTTTTTTTGGGGGGGGGGGGGTTGGTGATGGAGATTTCCACACTGAGCTTTGCTGTTTGCTCTCAGGATCAAAATGATGTAGCCAAGTTTCATCAGCAGTGTTTACGTTTGAAAGAAATTCCGGATCTTCCTCTAACATCAACTTTAACTGCATGTTACCTCCATTGCAGCGGTAGGACATACTGAATATGTCTGAATTTGCCTGATACTCACAGGTGGGAGCCAGGAGTACCAACAATGAAACTACTACGGCGTGTTTGCTTCACATTAAGCTAACAGAGTATAGCAAGATTGAATTTTAGTGCGAAAAAGTGTGTCGGTCATTCTTTATTGAACAGCCCTCGTATATTATAACACGTGTACGAACAGACATTCCTAGAAATTAGTGCTTTTGAAGTGTTTAATGCTATGGAATATGTTATCAGCCAAAATCTACCTTCACATGTGAATCTTGCTGCTTTAGGTATAAGCTGCTACATAGTTTTATAATATTTAATGTGCCTGGTTTACTTAAAATACTAAGATATACTTTCAACAATACTAGCATTTCCTTGTACTACAATACTGCACTATAAGATCCTCTTTACCTTTGGTTATTTTTAATGTATAGTTTTATAGTACTTAATGTGGTTTACCTTCAGTATTAAACATACATTTAGCATTTTCTGAACTGCAGTATTACACTATAAGATACCTTTTAGCTTTTGTTATTTTATTACGTATTTTAAACGTAGTTTTAGACCTGTGTTGTGTTGTGAAAGTCTCTTTAATTTTGGAATTTAGTCTGCATTACTTGTGGTATAAAAGGATTAAGTTATGTGGGAAAAGGATAAACCTTTCAATTTATTTTCCTTTTTTAGTTTAATCATGGAGTACCTAAGGAGCGATTCTGTAGACAGAACCCACTATTTGAGACAAAGTAATAAAATTGTTAGTTCGTTCAAAAAGTGTCCTATTTTTGTGAGAGAATCGCCAATTTGAGGAATATTGCCAGGATTTGATGATCTTTTAAACTTCTTAAGCCATGTCAGTCAAACAGGGAAGTAATAGAAAGGATAAACTACGAGTGCGAGTCCCTCGTATGCGTATTCGGACTCATATTTTCAAACAAAAGTATTTGTTTAACATAATTTTCTTTTTCTGAAGTTCCTGTCACTCTTAAATCCTCCAAATCTGAGATTGTTGTCAAACTCTCTAAAATACTCCCGTTTGACCTGTTATATTGTTTCAGGTTGGGAAGAAGAAATAAATCGCAAAAAGTAGGTCTGACAAATATGACGGCAGCAATTCAAAATTTAAATTGAGTATTTATGAACGCTGTGGTTCTCAGTGTTCTATTTACATATATTGAGCATGGAAGGACTGGTTACTTTCGTCAGAGATCTCTATCTCACTTAAGGTTCCTTTATATGGCCTAGATCGACGAAACAAGTCTACCATCTTTACTTCCCTTGCAAATAAAACCACGCTAAGGACTTTTATGTCCGAAAAAAATTCATCGTACTCTGCCTGGCCTGCACCCATTACCTCAAGAACCAGATCCTATCATGTTACCCCTAGACCATGCAGATTGATGGAAATTCATATTGAAATTCATGCAGTTTGGCGGTGACAATCTGATGAATACACTAAAGCGATTTTGTGGTAAATTAGTACTTTCTTCTTCGCCCGAAGATACTGCTTTTCCAGCTTTTTACCGAATCGGGCAAATAAGTCACTGGAGTATTGTTCAGCAATGCTTTTTTTCTTTTACCAAGTCAGTGAGTATGACAGTCTTCGAATTCCAGAAAAATGATCCCATTTTCCGAATCATAAACCTTCTACTTTTTTCTGAAGTAGATTCGCCAGAAGCAGCTCATTGATTTGATTGCTGCTTGGCTTCTGGGGTATAATGATGAATATAGGTCGCACCGTGGTGACAACTTGACGCAAAACTTCCATTGGATTTCAGTGCTTTAAAAGCAACTTTGAAGTTGAAAGACACACCTGCTTTCTGTCCAATCTGAACTAGTGTGAGACCCATCAGGCCAACAGTTTTTCTTCTCCAACTTTTGTAAAATGTGAAATGCCGCTCCGCTCGACACAGCTAGGACTCTAGCACTGATGACCTTTCGTTCGACGATCAGTGAGAATCATATCGTAATTTTCTCAATGACTTTCTCATGAAACATAACTTTCTCATGAAACAACTTGCAGGACTTTAGAGTATTCGTCGAAAACGGATTTTCGGCCGTGGTTGAAGTCTTTGAACCAATATTTAAATAGTAAAAAGTGAATTACTGAACGATGCTACGCCTTTTACGTTTCAGCTAAAACACTTCGAAAAACTAATTAAGATAACTACCAAATCTAAACTAAACTAATGGATCAGTACCAAATTTGTGTTGATAACGTGTATGACAAACAATTATTGAACTGCCCTCTGCATGACCTCTCAACGGCTGTGTAATATTTCACGTTAAGTTCAAAATACAAAATTTTATTTGCTTTAAAGATTCTTGTATATTATGGCAAACGTTTAACTCTGCATCAATTTTGTATGAGAAAAAAACTACACTAGCTATGTTGGTCTAACATGTTTTAAACAATTGAAATAATTTAAATGAATTATATTTTAAGATGGTTACAGGAGGTATATACCAGCAATAAAAAACCTTTTATTCACAGACTTCCAATTCAGCTACTTATTTCAGTGATAACTGCAAAACGATTTTTTTTGGTAATTTACGTCCTCATATCGGACGATGAATGGAATGGGTGAAATGATGCTCAAATGAGCCCGGGGTCCATAGAGCTTAGAGTTACCCGACATTCGTCTCTCAGAATAAGGGAAAATCCCGGAAAAAACTTACCAAGGTAACTCACCCTGACCGAGATTCGAACTCGGGACCTCTTGAACATGAGGCAGACATGCTACCACCACGCTACCGAGGCGGGCACAAAGAGAATGGAATTAAAGTTTATAGCATATGAAGATGTCACGAGTAAATTAAAGGGAGCGAAAACTTATGACATATAAAGCTTATAGACATAGAGATGGTTTCAGGAAATGAGACCGGAACAGGCTTAAGCCTAATCCGTGAAGTAAGAAGACATTTATTTAAAAATTATAATATGCAGAATTCTACTGGCGTTGGGCGTTGCTTATCAAAACATAAATATGTACAAGTTACAACAAAAAAAAAAAGGTTATATTGAATGTGGCAGGTTATTTCATCTCTGTTGGCTGAATCTAAATACTCGCCCACTGCTCAGAAAGTGAGCTTGGTTGAGATAAATGACAACCAGTATAGCACTGAACAAAGGTCAAAACCAAAGTGCTTGCGCTTTCTTTTAACTCATTCAGCCGAGACGCCAGGCTGCCCTCAATGCCGAGCTGTATTGCATGCTGCAGGCGGATTTCTGCGGAGTACTCCGCTGCCCACTCCTCGTTTTACAAGTTGAACAAGTAAGCTGATTGTTTCATAATAATAGAGCTTCTCCAATTACAGAAATAATGTTATTACATATTTCCTTGTAGGTACAAGGATAGAGGAAGCTGAAGCGATAATTTTAAAACGTGAATCACCATATGTAGCCTTTAAAATTAAATATTCCCGAATGATGTTACAAGAAAAAAATAATGGCGGTTTATAGGTAGAAGATGTATAACTATTTTCATTATTATACAATTCAATCGAAGTACAAATAATATCTCGCAAATGCCTAGTACTTAATTTAATAAATGTGGCGTTACAATATTTATTTTAGTTAAATTTTGCTGGTCCCATTTGGTTTGCATACTATACATTATAGAAACGGCATCCAGTATAAGAACTTCAAAAGCAGAAAGATCAACGTAGTTATGTCAATATCTAAGGAATTTTAATGAGAATCATTAAAATTCATTGTGAGCAATATGTAAAAGTTTCATAAAGAGGTACCTTTGATTATAGCACTTTTTAGCTTCTTATATGACTTTGGAAGATAGTAACTTTGAATTAAACTCAAGATTAAAGTACTATGCTTGGTATTAATCCAATGTTCTGCCTTAAGTGTTGCTGTTAACACATAGAGGATTATTTTCTTTAAAAAATTATTTTGGGTTTACGATAACAAATTTCCGTATGAAATGTAATGCTTCCTCTGTCTATCCTGGAGTAAGTGAAATAGAAGTCGCTTAAGTTAGCTTTGAAGGTACTTTTAAACCAATCATTTGGAACTTCATCAAACCGATAAGCAGCGAATGGGTAAAATTATTATATAATAATTTTGTTCTCCCTTTGTCGCCAATGCTAGCGTTAGGAGGCGCTTGGGTTCCCTCAGAGCGGGGAAGCCGAAGCATCTGACCTGAGAGATGAAATCAGAGTTGAAGGGTCGGCCCAACGCCTGAATTATATAATAATAAATTATTATTTTATACTAATGCTTACCTCTATCAGTGCACAGTAAATAGAGAGGGCATTGTAATCCTCGCAAAAATTCGAAATTTAAATTTTATTGAAGCAATTTTTTAGGCCCACAGAATTCCTAGATAACGGTCAGAGTGTTCTCACTGGCAAAGCAGAAAACAAAGAAAAGAAAGTTAAATTCCAAAGATGTGACAGGAGGATTTTAAAGACTATCTCCAAAATCTCGAACTATCTTTTGCGTGAACTTTTTTGGAGACCAACAATACATCAGAGATATTTGAATATCAAAGTATTTTGCGAAGAATATACATATCCTTCAGTTTCAAATTAATATGTTCTCTATTTCATTTATTTTTCTTGTTAATTTTATATATAGTAATATATTTTATATGGAATTTGTCAGGTTGTATACCTTTAACCTCTGCTTGATTAAGAGTATCTAATTTTATGTTATGTGGAATACCATTTTTGCAGAGGTAATTTCTAGTAAAGGATGGAAGTTTTTCTAGCCAAGATTTCCTATTGATTGTTAATTGTTAATGTGGCACTTTAAATAATTAATGAAGTAATTATCTTCGAGAAATTATTTCCATAAGTAATTCGTCCACAGGCAAAGATCATCAGTGATTTACGTTATGAAAAGTGCGTTAATAACCGAGATAGTGAAATCATTAACTTAAAGAGAATTCCAGGTTCAGTATGGCGGTTCAGTACGCTTGGAAAGTCGCGTAGACTGAAATTCTTAGGATTAGAAAGGCAGTGAAAAGTTCTTGGAATCTATCTAGCGCATCTTGGAAGCACATGCTCAGATAAAAATTACGTGCTTGATTATTAATAGGCTAACACTAGCATTAAGGTTTATAGGGATGGTAAAGTATAGTCAGTACTTAGGCTGAAAAAAGTGGTGAATTATAAAATCACATTACTTGCTTTGTGACTGTCTTAAAATGTTTGGGTACGATATACGTGAGAGCGATTCGCTACAGATTTAATGCCCATTGACCCACTTGATTTAGCAGCTAACAAGGAACGTTCCCAGTAAATTTCTAGAACGTACCGCTTCTGATATTTGTATCACTATAATAGTGATAATGTAATTTTTAAGTCAATTATCGGCGAGCCTAAACAAAAAGGATCCTTTCGTGCTATATGTATTATATCTGTGTGTGAAACAGAGTTCTATGAAAGACATTGAAGCCACATATCCAATAACAACTGTATACGAGTTAAAACTACTGTCGAAGGCAGTTCGTTCCATTGTAGTTAAAGCCGGAGTACAAAGGGAACAATAAAAAGTAACTCCCAGGTAAATTGTGAAGGAAGTAATTACATATAACCTAGATTATATGAGCCAAAAGCTTTAGAGAATGGTAGGGAACAACAATGGTTGTTATATATATTTTCAGGTTCATATACTTGGCAATTGGATCCAAGACTGTCCCTGGTATACAGGTAGGGCAGTCTAAGTGTGACTTTACGAGTGCCTGTCGCTGACAGCTCGGAATTTCGTACACTATTTGAATAATTTATCCAGAGTGATAGATGTATACACGTCCGCCTTGTACATGGGCACGTCACATTATATTACTCTTTGAATTTCTGTGACATCTGCACGGCATCTTCAGTCACTCAAACATTGTAACTCTGCCAAGGGAAATGAAACAGAAATAGCTTTCTTTCATCGCTGCACGAGATACAATCGGAACCTGACAAATCTCCTTTTCAACCAAGGGAAAGCTAATGTACTTTTTAAAGACAATGCGTCTCAAGTTCAATGCCATAAAATCTGATTGGGCTTTTCTCAAAGTTTCTCAAATTTGTCAGTTCATGTGTAGCACTAAGATGATTTACTCTATTCACCTTTACTAAAATCCTGTTCTTCAATTTTTGTTAAAGTAGATAAAACTTCGTTACATATTTCTTTGCTATGTAAAAAATACCATAATATGAAGCGACAGTCAAATCTCTTCAAAGCTGTGAATGCCTTTCAAATTCTGTGCTGTTTGTATGGCCAAGAGAGAAGAAAAACAACTTCTATTTTACTAGGTATAAATAGGTATTTTAAAATACATATCAATAAGATGTAAAGTACTAAATCTGCTAAAAATGACAATTGGTTTAACCTGTCTTATTCTTTTATTTAGTAAAGGTTTATCTATCTCTTATGTTTCGCCAATTATGTAGTCATTGAGTGCGAAGAACACTTAGATATTTCATGAATTTTCAAAACATATCTTACACTTCAAATGTGTGATAATTTAACGAAAATCATTAAAAAAAGTTTTTGAGGAAATCAAAAATAATAAAAGTGTTTCCATATAAAACTTGATTTTTATAAGGTGACTTTTTGTAAAATCGTCATGTTGCATCCTCGGAAGTAACTGAACGTAACACAATGCAGTTTGGTGTCTAATCGTCTATACCTTTAGGAGTTACGTTATTAATTGTTGCATACGTTGGCGTGCAGGCATTTTTCAATTTCGTCTTTAGTTATGCATTATCAAAGCAATCACATGGGCTAAAATCTTAATGTCTAATATAGCACTTTTGACTGGAATGTAGTTTTCCTTCTACTCACTATAGGTTAATTGTGATTTTCAAGGGTGTTTAAAAGAAACAGTCTCATGCTATTAAATTCACTGGAATGTAAAACGGGTTGAAATTTCGCAACCGGAGGCATTGACATTTCCTGCAAATTGACATCTTAACATAAAAATCTGTTTTTAAAATCTTTAATTACTTTGGGTAAAATAACTCATTGTCAGAATTTAACATCACTGGACAACGTATTCCAATAGGAATTTGATTTATAGAAAGAAAATATAGCATATTAATTATAACTTTATTGAATGCCACCTGAAAGCACAGATCTAATAAGAAAAATTATGCTTACATATACATTGTTTCAAAATTAGTTATTCGAACATATTTACAAGTTTACACGTGTTTACAGTAAACTAATTAGTTTATAATCTTACGAATTTCATTTTTTAAATCCACTGTAGAAGCTAATACAGTAAATCATGATTTAAAATTTAAATATAAATGTTGTAAATGCATCCTATATACACTTTCCTTTTTCTTTCTTTCCTTCGTGCTTGCCTTTCTTTCTTCCTTTATTGCCTTAATGTCATTTGTTCTCGAAAGCCATTGGCCGACAAATTAATGAAATAGCTGAAATTATTTTCAAATGAATCCAGGGTATATTCAACTTAAAGTTACTCGAGTTTATTTCCTCAGAACAAATAAACCATAGAAAAGAAATACTTAAATGTATAACTTGCCCTAAGCGAGATTTGTACTCGGGACATCTGGAAAGTGAGACACAGTGAGACCCTCACACTGCAGGGGCTAACAGGTGTTTTCCCTACAAAATTGATGTTGGATGTCAAAATTGTTAAACCCTTTAAATCATACTCGTCCCAGTGCTTAATGAAAACGTAAATAGAAATTCATTTTGGGCAATTTAAATTGGTTCGATTACCATTATGTTTATTATAATGCGGTATCAATATATTTATGAAACTTCTCTCGTACTGCGATTCCGCTAGTGCTTTTAATACCAATTCAACTATCTGGAGGCTCTTTTAAGAAGAAAAGAATGCTTGTTTTTTAAATAATAATAACGGGTTACTTTACTGACTTAGGAAATATGCACTACTTGGATAAATGTTTACATGAATATTACATTGACAAGTAAATGTATGTATGAATAGCCATTGGTTACGTGTAATCTTTAATAATCGTGTATGAAGTGTATTGTTACAACCCTTCAGCTTTAAGTTTGGTTAATATATCATAATGCAAAATATTGGCACATGATAAGAATGTACGTGTAAGTTTGCTTAAAAGAGGAATCAAGCTCTTTAATAAAATCGTATCGGAATACTGTACCACTATAACATAACAAACAGCTAATGTTATTAAGGAGAAAAGAACCGTGACAGATGTATAACTGTTTCTTTTTGGATGTTCAGTTCGTTTGATATATTTGTACCCCTGTTAAAGGGAGACAAAAACCCCGCTCCTGAAGTAATATCTTCTACACCCGTGACCTCTGACACTCTGTAGTAAATAGTCTGGCTGACCCTTTTACTGGATGTATTGCACATTGACTCGTTATGCAATAACCTTATTTATTGACAAGGTTGGGTTTTTTCCACTATTATGCAAGCTTCTGATTAAAATAAATTAGCACTTATTTCTTAAAAGCTAACCAACCATATTATGAAAAAATTACATCTCCGCGACATCTCTTTGGTTTGATCTCCTAAATTTTAATTTAATTTCTTTCTAGTTTTGAGAAAACCTGGCAGCTATATCACACGATATCGTTCACAGAAAAGGCTGTATTAAACTAAAATAGAATGAAAAAATTCTATATAATTACAATAAATAGAACACGTAGCTTAAGCACAAGGAAACTGATATGTTTAATATTAGTGCCAAATTGAAGAGCAAAACATCTTCTTAAAGATGGGCTTAAGTTTACCTAACTCTTCCAAAATATATAAAAGTTGTGGCTTTTCTGTGAAATAATGCAGAATTTTAATTCGTGTTTATTTACACATATATTATTGCCATTTTAAAAATATATTTATAATATATTACTCTACACTGATATAACATGCATCAAATTAAAGACGAGATTATTTCTAGTGATAAAAAAGGAACTAAAGAAGTTACTTCGTAATTTTGACACTTCATCTCCTCTTAAGTATTGTAACCCAACTTTGTTGCACCATACAAGTCGACTGATAAAGCCTCCAAAACGACAAATGGAAAATCAGCCTAGGTTTCACTACACAAAAGATGTTTGGTTTAACTTCATTAATCTATAAGTATTCTGCATAAAGCATAGAAGACTGTCTCCTACGATGCCTGATGCATTATAGCTGAAGTCCAACCAATAGACTTAACTATAGATGCAAAGATAAACTTATATAGAATTACTAATGCAGAGACTATGATGCATCCTACAACCAATACACTGACAACACCTAGCAAGATACATATAAAAGAACCTCAAGACGCAATGCCATATCCTGTACAATTTTACACCGATGGAAGAAAAACAGGGGAGAAGGTAGGAGCAGCAGCCGTCATATTTCAAAAGGAAACTATAACCCAACGACTAACATATAAATTAAGTGAAAAGTGTTCGAACAACCAGGTGGAGGTAGTTGCTATTTTAAATGCTCTGGAGGAACTCCATATCATGCAAGATATGCCGAATGAAGACAAGCAAGTAGCAGTGTGCACTGACAGTAAAGTAACGATTTTACTGCTAAATAACAATAAAAGACAATTAAATGATAGATAATCCATATTGAGTTTGGAACAAAACCAATGGAAAATTCATATAGCTGAAAATTAACTAGCCTTTTCTTCCATCTGTCAAAATAAAGCTCTCCATAACCCCAGAATTTACAGCAATACTCTCAGGACACGGATATACAAAAACATACCTTACCGATTTCACATCATTGATGATCCAACTGGTCCATGCAACGGAGTAGAGCAAAACAGTGAATCATATCATCTACCAATGTTCAAACCGGAACAACAGAGAACACAGTTAATAATCGACACAAAAAGGACGGGAGACGTTTGGCCAGAACTCATAACAAGACATCCTCAATCATTTCAGCGATTCGTTCGAAATATTAACATGTGACTTTGTAATAAACTATAAGAAACATTAGTGCAAGCGCACGAAACTCAATGAATTGATTCAATATACTATTGTAAATAATATATTCACTATTGTTATAAATTATAGTTATGACAAAAGTAACATATGCAAAATTGTACCATTCTAAGATAATGTTATTTGAATCGTTTATTTCAGAAACCACCTAAGTACGCATTTTTCAACTTTTGGAAAACTAAAAGAAAAAGCTGTTTCGCAGCTTAAGTCTAGCCTCCTTCAAATATTTGTTAAAAATCAAAACATGCTATTGAAATAAGCTATTTGTATTTTATTTTTTGTCCTTTAAGTTTTTGAGTCATACATTTTTAAAAAATTGCACTTGAGTGGTTTCTGCAATAAATGAGTATCCAAAGTAATTTTTTAAAAATTATTATTGAAATTAAGTCAAACCATTTTTACCTGTTTTGGTATCAAAGGTAAGTAACAAGACACACTTAAGTATAAAAAAGGGTTTTTGTTACGCCTAAATCAAAAACTACAAGTATACTACAGGATAACGGTATGTCTATGTACAAAGATCTGGCCTTATTCACTTATTCAGCTTCTGGCAAGACTTCTGCCAACTCCTGATCAGTTGTTGGCCATTGGATGATAAGGATCATAGAAGTTTTTTTTTTTTAAATTGGGACCCAAAACCAAAAATCTGATACCGAAATTAAGGTTTTCCAGAAGTAAAGTGTCATGATGGATGTCAAAGGAATGTTGGTTCTTTATTACGACAAGGGCAAGGCCAGTTGAGTTGGGGGAAAGTGTTATAACAAAAGCAATGTAAGAAGCAGTGTCCTTAGCCCACTTGACTTGTATGAATAGGAAATTCTTTGGATCATTTACAATGGCGACAAAACAGCCACAAAGGGACTTTGGTTCAAAAGGAGTTTTGAGAGTGAAAGTTACATATACACACGCGCAGCTGTGGTAATTCAAGCAGTCTTCGGCGTGGAGCTGATGTGGCCAGCTCGTGGCTAGGAAGCTATTAGAGGAGTCTTCGGCATGAAGCCGATCAGACAGTCTTATGCGTGAAGTCGATGAGGGCAGTCAGAGGCGTGAGGGCGATTAAGGCAGTCCACTGGTTTTGTTTGATAATTGTCGGTTCGTATATACGAAGGCCGTTCAAAAAGTAACCTCCGGTTGATTGCAAAAAATTCACCAAGTTAAATAAAAATATTTTAATATATACATCTTACAACTACATCTTTGCACTATTTTTCTACATAGTCTCCATAACGATTGAGGCACTTATCGTATCTGTTCACAAGCTTTGAAATTCCTTCTGCATAAAAATCACCCGCTTGTGCCTGGAGCCAGCCTGTGACCACATCTTTGAGCTCTTCGTCCTCATCAAACCGCTGGGACCCGAGCCATGTCTTCATATGCATGAAGAGGTGATAATCGCTTGGCGCCAGATCTGGGCTGTAAGGTGGATGGTTGACAACGTCCCACTTGAACCCAAGAAGGGCTGTTGTTCTGCGATCAGAGTGAGGACGGGCGTTATCGTGCAAAAAAAACGATACCAGAAGTCACGATGAATAGCTGCTGCAGAATATCCTTTGGCTGTAAAAAACCTTATAACAGCACGCACTTCACATTTGGCGGGGTTTTCTATTGCAGCACACATTTCAAACGGCCACAAATACTAAACTATCGCACATACGACGTTCACTCGACCACGGCTTGATGCCGACTGACCTGCTGAGTGCGTGAATGCACAGATGGCGTCGCTACTCCCCCCACTACCCGCACTGTGACCGATCGGAGGTTACTTTATGAACGGTCCTCGTATATGAGGAACGAATAAATTTATCGAGTAATAAACAATTTGCATTCAGTAACTCTAAACCGAGATTGGTAACCCTCGGTCGGCAACTTTCATTTCGATGTTTGAAAAGAAGAAGCAGTAAATAAATAAGTTGGAAACGGGCATTCCAGTGTTATTAAAATCTCCTTCTCACACATCCACGCATACCCTGAGAGAAACCTTCTTGCTCGCCGACTTATTTGTTCGCCACATAGTTTTGCATATTTTTGCATATTTTTGCATATTATTTTTGCATATTTTGCATATTTTTTCATGTCATTGTGCAAAACCCGATAAAATTTAAAATTTGTCATAGCCTACAAAAATGTTTAGCTAAAAGTAAAACATAAACCTTTAAAATAACCTTGATAAAATAAAAGTAAACATGCCTTTCTCTGTTCGTAGTTCCGGAGGGCTGGCAGTTTTTAGCAATGTGAAGATAGATGTTAATCCTCCAATGAACTCACTTGCTACCACTTTTCCCGGAGTATCCTTGTTGTAGAGAAACTGCTTGTACTTGGGCACTTTGAATGACTGCTTAGTTTCTTTGGGTACCTTCCTACCTGATGTTTCTTCCAAATTTGGCATTTTCTTATATGATTTGGGCTAGCACTTTTTGAACATCGTCTGATGTAAGGTGATATACAGTAAATCGACCAGACTTACTAGCTTTTAGCATGAGCTCTGCATATTCATCAGGAGTATAAATCCTGTCCATCTTTCTCAAGAGACGCTTTATGCTTCCAAAATTTGTCACATGGGGAAAATGAGCGAGTCACAAAACACAAGATATCAAGGCTGCCAACAGTCACGAGTGAAATTTACCGCAGAAAGAACCTAAGCGACGGCGCTTGGATTCTTTCTGAAATAAACAGATTATTTTCAAGGCTGAAGATAGCATTGCTGATATGAAACATAGGTTACCTCTGCACTAAAGAATGTATTTACCTTTAAATTGTACAGTACCACCAAAAACACATTTTTTGATATTTTGTCTCTTAGGTGGTTTCTGGAATAAACGATTCATTTAAAGCATGTAATATTACTCCGGTAATAGGGAATACTGATTAACTATAATAAATAAAAAGGTATCTGCATATAAAATCCAAAATAATCTGTATAGTTGATTTTGGCAAAAATAACTTTTAGTTTTAGAAACTTCCGAGCAGATATCTTGACTTTTTCAGTTGCTTTCCACGCCACATTCAAAAACTGAAAACCACAAAAAACAAATGCACAAACCTAAACAATACTATGATCGCCTCAGAGAATACTCCCATTACAAGGGTAAATTGAGAAAAAATTTTAACTACCAATTAGCGATCAGATTTTCCAGACTGAAAAACATTTTCATGGAAATTCCGTTTTCCTAATGAACGTGGAGACTGTAAAACGCTCTGATTATTAAATGTGTGGGAGATTAGCGCATGTATGCTCATTTACAGTTATTTTTATATTTGTCTTAATTGGCGTTGTAAAGAATAGGTATGGCTGGCCCCGTAGCTCAGTGGGTAGAGCACCTGCCTGCCGTACTAGTGGTCCCGGCTTCGATTCCCTGTGGTGGGGTGGGGACTTTTCTCCAACCAAGATAATTCCTCATCTTCCCCAGAGTCTGGAAGTATGAATGAGAGTGCGAATGTGTGCGTGATCTAATGATTAAAACCCAACGAATACGAGTTTACATCTTCGATTTGTTCCAAAGGAGAACGGCCGCCAATATAAGCATTGTTGTTAAAGGCGGGGTATAAATGGAACAATTTAAAGAAGAATAGGTTTCGACTACAGTGTCTCTTATGTATAGTCCATTTCAAAATTATACTAACATTACAACCAAAAACTTACACCCCTCCTACCATTATCACTTTCATTGATTTGAGTAGAGTTCTATGCTACCGACTTATCATCCAGTAGTATTTAATTTATACCTAAATGTAGCCATCAGAATATCTTACCTTCGTAGAAGAAATCACGTGCTACAAACTGAATCCACTAGTTTCTATGACAGAAATTTTAAAATTGACTATACTGGATAATGTTTGAGACAGTTTTTTTTTTTTTTAAATAAATATAACGGGGAGAAAAGAGCAAGTTCCATAATTTAGATTGAAAAACCGTTAATCTAGCTTACATAGGCGAACTATTTCTGCTTATCTCAAGCATATTAAATGAACTGTATTCAGATGTAATTTTCATAGACACCATTCAGTGTAACAAGATAAAGCTTTAGAAAATGCAATCAATTCTTTATGTTGCACAAAACTTATCTTGCATTTACTTTTCTCTTTCTCAAAAATAATTTAATAATCCCATCTTTGTTTCTTAAAAATATGGAATTTGAACTTTTTATTCAGGTTTTCAATTATTTAATTTAAACACTCAGTTTATTTTATAGAAAACATTTAGGTTTGTAAAAGATATTCTAAAATGTTTGTGCATAAAATGTAGTCTGTATCTACTAATTTATTTTTATACTTATGGTGTCTGTCATTTTACTCGGAAACTATTAAACAAACTGACTACTAATTAATTTGTATTTTTAATTTTAGAAACTTTAATCAATTTAAAATGAAGAATTTTGATATTTCAATGATTAAAATACAGAACAGAAGTTTTAATTATCATATATTGTTAAAAATAGTTTTGCAAAACACAACACTAAAATAATCTAAAGTTTAGTTCAATGTAAGCAAAACCAGTTAATAAAATCTTTCAAAGCTGGTATCATTGGGATGGACACATTCTAAGAGGAATATGTATAGACTTATAAAAAAATGTTAATCTCTAAGGTATAACTGTTCCTCTTAGGTACTGAATAAACCGAATGTAGTTTTAATCATATTAATGTCAAATAAAGTATATAACTTAATTTTTTAAATTAACCACAAACCAAAACTAGTTACATAATTAAATCCTACGTAATTCTGTAACTGCTTAAGATGCATTTACAAATTAATCAACCTTTTCCTTTTCTTCAACGTACCTTCCCCTTCGTAGGATTTACATTCCTAAAGACTTATAAACCAATATATTGAGTTACAAGTCGAGAAGCAAGCTTATAAATAATGAAAAATAAAATAAGACCTGAAGCTTTCCTGGCGACGAATATATCGCTCTTATGTTATATTCATATTTTATAAATTATGTTATATTCATTCTAATCGTCTTTTCATTGGACTGTTTCCCGAGAACATTTAATATATCAAGAATGTTTTATCACCCTTACATCTGGTTGATGTGGTTGAGAAAAAGAAAATGAAATGTAGTGATGAAAAGATTGCTAAGCAAATTCATGGATCAAATTATGCAACCCATCTTTCACCTAGCGATCGCAAAAATGCCTTCGTTCGGCCCTAAATGTTTCAATCCAGAACTTACCGAATACGAGTCCCCTACGACACTATGACTTCATTTTACCCCGTAATTCATATGTAAAAGCAACGTCAAAGAATATTTCAGATTTACCAAACAGCCTACCTCAAAAAGACGAAGCTCCTTCTATCGTAAGTAGGTCAGCACAACGCAAAATACACTTCGATGCATGTAACACACCAAATTTCTGATGGAATATCATTAAGATGACGGGAAAAGTAAGTACTCAAGGTATTCAATAAACAACGTTGAAAAATACAAGGCGAATATTCTTGGATGTAGCTTGTAGAGCTTACTAAAGCTATTTGGTGAAATATCTACTGGATAATCACAACGCAAAACATAAAATATTATGAATTTTTAAATGTAAATAAATATATCTTGATATTAAATAAAGGTATTTATACAAAATTGTGTATTGGTCACATTGACTATATATGCATAAGATACAAATTAAATTAGAAGAAAAGAAAAAGATTGGAGATGCATTACCTGTAAATAGCTAAACAACTTTGATCCAATTCTCTGAAGTCTGATAGTAAGCGAAAGCGTAAAGGTATGTGCCAACTGAAAACCCAAAATAAGCAAACCAAAATATTAACAAAACAATTTACTAACCCAAATATTGATATAATGGTAGACGAGTGAATAGCAAAGCCAAAGAACAATAATAAAAGGCCTAAGATCCATATGACTATAACCTATGTAATTGCGGTATCTAAATAGAACAAAAATTTAGTCTTGCTTTTCTTGTTTGTTAGTTACTCTGGTCAACATACCAATCGGGCTGCACTAGAAAACTTTGTGATTTTAATCTTTGGGTGGTTCTCCCACTGTGTGCATTACAATAATATACAGGATGCTTCAAAATATTAGTGAAAAACTTAAGGAACAGAAAGAATAGACATAACAGAGTATAACTTTCGACTAGAAAACCATGGATACAAACAGGAGCCTTATCAGTACCAACGATATGCTATTAAGCCGTAATACACTATTATGCACAGGGTTCAGTGTAATAGGTTACAAAAGATGTTAAAACACACCACCACAGTGAATTAAGATATTTCTCCGTCGAATAAAGCTTAGGCGCTCTCGTTCGAATACCCCAGATTGTGCAAAATTTCGTGAGATGCCGCAACTACTGTGGCTATTGGTGGTTCTGGATTGTCCAATGGTGTCTGAGATACCACAGCTTCGATATGACCCCAAAAGAAATAATCAAGTACCGTTAAGCTGGACGCAGCTGAATGAAGCGCCAGCACATTTTGAAATCAACGTGTGGCGCTTCAAAGATCGCACATCTACTGAACGTTAAATCAGAGGATGAGGACGACTTGTATGGCCACCCCGGACTTATTATATGTAAATCAATGCTCAAATTGCCCATATCTGATAGTGTTTGTTTCAATAATTTATACACATTGAGCCTCTTATTGGATGGTAAAAAGCATGCAACTAATTTTCTGAAATTATCTTCCTTTCATCTTAATTAGGACATGTGCACAATAATTCTCTAACTTAAGGAATCCATTCAACTATACCTCCATTTTATTTCGTTCTTAAATCTGTGTTTGTTGTTTTACGATTTTAAACACTATATTTTGACCACTATAAAACATCCGTTTCTAGTTTACTAATATGTGTATCTGTCCAAATGTATCTGTATATATTTTTGTTTCTCTATTTATTATTACACAACATATAAATCATAAACTCTTAAACTATTGTTTCTAAATAATGAGTAACATATTTACTCTTTTATGTTGATTATCATTCTTGAAAACAGCAAAAGCAAAACACGACCAAATGTATGGGGTAGGTTGTTGGAGTCTTCCTTTATACGTTCTGGAACCTTTCACGGTTACGACATCTTCATAGCCATTCAACTGTAAACAGAATCAGTTTGAAACAGACGTTAACAAATGATTTCGTTTCCACCACTACTGTGAAAACTAGCTGTGGTAGGAAACAATCTCATGAATAGAATAATAAACAGATTCTAAACGTTCTCTCCCTCTCACAAAACCCGGCTAAAGTGCTCTTATTTTTCACTTTCCTCCACAGCTGGTGTTAGAGAGGAAAGAAAATAGGCAGCAGTGTAAACAGCACTAAAAGCAACATTTATAAACCAAAACTGCCTTCTGAAAGGATATGGCTGCTCATATATTTCACAAATATGCTACATTATGTGCACTGTTTTAGTTCTCTAAGTGTCTTAAGCACCGTAAATGGGCAGGTTCTAAGAAAACTACAGGAAATTTATAGCATGAAAATTCCAATTCAAGATTGTTTTATTTAGGTATAAACAAACAATAATAGGCAGAGCGGTTCTTGTGGTCGAATAGAAAAATTACGCATATGATCTCAAAGCTGCGAAGAGCTGCTCAAGGGAAACACTTCATCTGTTTCCGTTGTGTTCCAATTAGTGCTTCTGCCTGATGTTCTGGAGTAACTGAAATCGAAGCTCGGTTGACTTATTTACCTGTACGTCTTTTCACTATTGAGATGAATGTCATTTATGGGTGCAGTTCACTTGTTATACTAATTTACTCTTCAATATGACTTTCCAGATTAGCCTTCAAAATCGTTAATATTCCATTTAATACAATTTATTGTTGTTATGTTTCACAAGAGCATATATTTCCATCTTATCTATATAATTCGAGATAAACATGCAGAAATAATGTTACTACATATTTCGTTGTAGATTCGAAAGGGGAATTCGAAATTGTCTTTGAAAGCCATGTTCTTTCCAAGACAACACAAAAAACCAAAAGTGGGCGCTCTTGGCACTACAAAAATTCAATAATCAAAAAGCATTAAAAAATCGGAAACAAAAGAACGATGTCTCAGAAATAGCTAATGCTGAATAATATTCACTTTACAGTGATTTGATAAAATCTATATTGTTCGAATCTCGGTTAGGGTGAGTTACCTGCATAAGGTTTTTTTTCGGAATTTTCCTTTATCCTGAAAGACGAATGTCGAGTAGCTCTAAGCTTCATGGACCCCAGACTCATTCAGCAGCATTTCACCCATTTCATTCATCGTCCGATATGACTTAATGTTGGAAGACAAATTGCACACACAAAATTTACATTTTTATGGCATGAGGTTTCGTCTCTCTCTTGTAGTTTATCACTTACCCAATATTATCTAAGATGCATCCTGAATGAAGAGGATTTCACTCCCAGAAAATTCAATTGATACAGCTTATTAGGTAAATAGCTTAATCACAATAGGTTTAAACAAAATCTTTAAACCTATTTTTGGTAACATTAAAAATTATCATACATTTTCACAGTTCGGTGATGGATATTTTGTTTAATATCTTCATGCTGCATCTTCAGAAGACAATGTTAGGGAGAACTTGCGTGTTTATACGTTTTGTTTTAGGGTGATATTTATCTCTCCTTCCTCATCATACACACATACATGTGCACCATTTTAAAAATATTCTCTTTAGAGATCTGAAAAACGCTTCTACTTAATCATAGATGTCGAAATGTTGGTGCAAATATAAGTAACATTTCCATCACTTAGTGAAGTAATAATAAAGTTAAAAAGAAAGAAGGAGGGAAGCAGATAAAGAGGGAATAAGAGAGGAAAATGAAATACAGTTTTATTTATGGACGCCCTTTGAATGTTATGGTTTAGCGTCCTATTTTATATTGGACGTGAAAGACCAGTAAATGTTCTCAGAGATAACTATCAAACTTGAAGTTCTATTACGTTTCATAAATCTAAAGCATGGGACTACCTATTTTACTTACCTTCCGAAGGAACTCATCTAAAGAGTTTTGCATATAAGAAAAAATGCATCACCCTCCGCGATTGAATCCCCGACCTCGGGAACCAGACTACAGAGGAAGGAAGAAAGGAAGGGAGGAAGGGAGGAAGGGAGGAAGGGAGGAAGGGAGGAAGGGAGGAAGGGAGAAAGGGAGAAAGGGAGAAAGGGAGGAAGGAAGGAAAACAGTGTACATGAAAATACTTGAAATAGTGACACAAAAAAACAAAATCCTTTCTTGTGACGACTTACTATTCTGTAAGCATATAAGTCTCAGGCTTCATAGTAAAACCATGTTCTTAGGTAAATTGATAGAAATAATCAATTCTTCCACGCTAGTCGTGTGTTGGCTAAGGTTTGGATGAGTAGAGCGAGACTGAAAAGTTCAATGCCATAGCCGGGATTTCAGCCATGGATCTCCCAGTCTCCGTCCGGTTGCTCTATAGCCAACATGCCGACATGGCACTTAATTCTCCGACTGATTCGTAAGTTTCCCGGTAGACCACTAAACCAAAAAGGTGCGTGTCTCGTATATGAGAACCCCTAGTGGTTTACCGGGAAACTTACGAGTCAGTTGGAGAATTTAATGTCATGTCGGCATGTTGGCCGTAGTAGCTAAGTGGTTTAGAGCAACTGGACGGAGACAGGGAGATCCGTGAATCAAATCCTGTCTATGACACTGAATTTTTCAGTCTGGCTCTACTCATACAAACCTTATCGCACGTCATTGCATTTTCTGAGGACTTAATTACGGTGTATCGTACAAGTAGAGTAACTTCCTAAAAACACAATAAAGCCAAGTCAACAGCTATGTTATAATCCAAGAATTCAATATGTTCTTACCTGAATTGTAAACTTATAATGAAAATGTATGAAATGAAGACTTATGAATGCATTTCAATTACAAATTATGTTTTGACAAACGCCCTGGGCGTATCAAACAAACCCATAAACCTTATAAATATCCTAAGATTCCTGTAGGGACTGTGCCATATAGCATTAAAAACTGTATTAAGCTATAAACTATATGAAACGGAGCACCCATACTATGTGAACATATGGAGGCCCAGAATGACCGCACCTTTATGAAACAGAAAAAATTAAACAAGCTATAGAGAGTACATATTATTACAAATGTCATTACAGTAAATGCCTATAAAATATTATTTTATCTTAGCTAGCATTAAACACATAACTAATAGTGTATATTAAATATTATATACAGGCTGCCCACCTAACTCTGCGACCTCAAATATCTCCGAAATGAAACAAAATTCTATTTGTCAGGAATATACCTATGTCAGGGGCTCACACAATGAGAAGCTAATCACAATCCATAAAGGTAAACAAATAACACATCCAACACCAAGTTGCGTGATTTTAAATGGAACATGTATGTTTATTCTTGCAATGTGACAACTAGAGCTACAATTTGTGATAACACTTGGTTCCGCTTTTCTAAACACATTTACTGGTGGCCTGTAGCCCTCAGAAACTTCATTGTTGTGCATTACATCCAACATGGAAAATGCACCTGCAAATCCCCAGTAGCGTCTTGTCCGATGAAACCGTGTCACTTCAACAAATGTTCGAAGTGCTCTCCGTTTGTATCAATACATCTTTGGAATATGATAACAAGAGAGTGCTGCACGGATTGCAATGTTTCTACAGATATTGCCGCACACGCCGCCGTAATATAATGTTGCATATCCTCTACTGTCGTTGACGGTTCTTAATAGACTATCTTTCACTGTACCCTAAAGAAATAAATCTAATGGTATCACCCCTGGGGACTGAGCTAGCCATTGCACAGGACCTCCCCATCCTATCCACCTATTTGAAAACTTCACATCCACAACGTCTCTGTGGATAATGTGCGGAACGTCCGTCATGCTGGAACCACATTAATAGACGCGTTTCCAATCCCACATTCTCCACGAGGAGGGGTACACGAATGTGTTGCAGAAATGAGCATATCGTTGTCCGTTTAATGTTCCCTAATAAAAACATGGACCTAAAATATGACATATCGACTAGATGACGGAAACTGTTACATGCCACACGAAAACACGGTTTAATGTGTCAATATGGAAAGCAGTATCCGAAACGTACATGAACTACGTTACAGTGTGACAGCAGACCAGATTAGGAGACTGAAGCTAGAACGTGCCGAACTGATATCGGTTTGTTTAAGCAGGCTACAGGCCAGCGCAAGCAAACCCTGCTCTGAGCACAGAAGTACATGCATTACATTATGTCAGAAACGGTGGCGCCATTGTCATCCTCTAACAGGCACGTTATTTCAGAACCTATGAGGTTTAGAAACGTGAAACCAAGTGTGTTATCACTAGGGCCCGGAAGTTGTTGACCTAACCATTCTCTAAAAATAAGCTATAAAATGCCCTTAAAATATAAAAAATGCACATAAAATGTAAAACGTGACGTAACAAAAATTAACAATTTATTTCATAATAATAAATTAATAACTGTCACAGACAAATGATGAACATATGGTTGGAATAACCATGTTTTAATATTAACTTTCTTAGTAAATAATGCAATTATTGCTACTAAATAATAAATAAGTTCAAAATTCATCAGGTCATTTTCAATTTTATAAAATATGAAAAAATAAGTTAGTGTACTCATTAGCCAAAAATTACCTTACTTAGCGTTGGTTATCTTAAAGTTATCAAAAGTAAAGGAATGGTGATTGTCAGCTAAAACTGTTCTATACTTTGAGAAACTTCTCTCCACTTCCACAGATGTTATAGGTGCATATTTGATAAGCACTATGTAACTGCCTGTTAAATCCTGTTAAAAATATCAGTTCTGAAGTTTTCTCCTGATAAGATATTGGCAATCTGACAAACTGTTTGGTATCCTTTATTTTTGTGCAACACAAATTTTAGTTTCTGTCTAATTTTGTCCCCAATCTCACCTTTTTAATTTTGTATTCTCTCTTCTGCAATCCTTACTAACTGAATTGACTTATCCAATGTCATGCCACTTTCTTCAAGGCGAGTTATGTTATCCGTAAAAAAATACAAAATTTATTTAATGAAAGCTAATTTACCTTGGATTTGAGTATCAGAAAACAGATCCTGTGCGCCCAATTGCCTTAGAATCTACCCTATCAAAGCTATCCACCACTTCTCTCACTATTTGAATGTTGCATGTATATACCAATATATATATATATATATATATAAACATGGGTCAGGGTCAGGTCAGCCACGGGAATCGAACTCGGGCCTCCCGAATGCGCGCTACAGATGAAATTCCCCAATAAATTCGTGAAAAAGAAAGAAAATGAGTGCATCTAAATGTTAAAAAATGGCTTTATTATACAAATGTCGGAAAAATGCATTTTGATGACCTATAAAACCATTTATATCCAACGTATTTGTTCCAGAATGCACTTGATTTCCAATAAGCATCTTTGTGACTACGCAGAAAAAAGATGACTTTTCATAAAAATCCGGGCCCTAGTTATCACTAATTGTAGCTTTAGTTTTCATTCTGATAGAATAAACATACATGTTCCATTTAAAAATATACAACTTGGTGTTGGAAATGTTATTTGTTTACCTTTATAGATTGTACATACCTTGTCATCGTGTGAGCCCCTGACATATGTACATTCCTGGCCAAATGGAATTTTCATATTTTGTTTCATTTCGGAGATATTTGAGGTCGCAGAGTTAGGTGGGACACCCTGTATAAAATAAAGATTCATCCCCCACTGGCTAAGGAGCCATATCCTGTAAACAGAATTTTGTGGATAAGGTTGAAGAATAAAATGACTAAAATATAAATATTTACTATAGCAGCTAAATTCAGGGAATGGTAAAGACTGTATCGGCTATCTTAAAACGTGTACAATTATTTCACACACTTAAGGCCAAATTACATGATCATTGTTCAAATAAACATTATAATCCTTAAAATCTTAGAAGCCACATCATACATAAACAACTTTAACTGGTTGCGGTATGTACAGATAATCAACTTTTTATTTACTCGAAAATAGCTATAATCAGGTATATATAATATAAAAAATGTTGTTTACGATAAAAATCGATAATACACTTTGAATGGTTAAAGGCCCGTGTAGGCAATCAGGAAAATTAAATGGCAGATGGATCACCAAAGGAAGCTGCGACAGAAGCCGATGGAACTGAAGTGTACACAAGAAAACCTTAATCTTCAAAATTACTCAAGACAAATAGAAGGAGCCATAAAATAGCAGAATGAGTGGAAAAACATAGTAAAAGGAACCACCTGTTAGAAATTCATTCCATTAACTGGAGAAAAAACAAATTTAAAATGTTAACACAACTTACGGCACCAGTAAACAAACAAGCAGTAAAAACAAAGCACATCTCCAAAGAACTGAAATCATTAATGACTCAACCTACATTTGTTATAAAACAGCGGAGACTGTGAAGCATCTCCTCCAACTGTGAGTACAGCAAATGGCAAGAAATATTTTAAAGAATGAAGATTGAAATGAAGGCGAAACATGATCAGTGTTACGGAAGAACGTTGGTTTAAAGTATATAACAAGTTTTCTATCAGGATAAGGGAAAACCCCGGAAGAAAAACTTATCCAAGTAACTCACCCTAACCGATATTCGAACTCGGGGTCTCTTGAACGTGAGGCAGACACGCCACCATCTACGCTACCGAGGTTGGCTATAAAAAATTGTTATAATAAAAAGTTAAAGTTGATGAATCAAACAAAACACTAAAGAGTTGATCCTGGAGTAATAGAAGTGGTTGAGATTAACACAAAATTAAAGGCAATATTAAAAAGATACTCTTAGAAAGGCATTTTAAAAATTATTTTCCAGAATAAATACAATACATTTTTTCAGTGATACCCCATTGTTTCCAACATATAACGAAGGCGTTTTTAGTTTAACGCCATGCGTGCATTTATGGACTGGTTTTATTTGAGGAGTTCATACACGAGTTTCCGGAATATCTCGATATTCAGTTGTTTGGTATACAACACAATATTCTTCAGCCTTAGGTGACGGATACAGAAAGTAAACAAATGGAGATGATGGATGCTCCATTTCGTCGTACTGGAAAAACAAAAGAAAACCAATATCACAAAAATGTATAGATCCATAGAAAATTGGAATATGCGGAGGAAAGGCAGCTAAAATAATAATGAATGCAAGCAGGGCGTATACTGTGTCAGTACCACTTCTATCTCAGTAAATATTTCTGAAACGGCGTTATTGATACGCTGCTTTCGCATAGTTCAAGTAAGAGCGTATAAATTTTGGCCATATATTTCAACAATTATCAGTAGACGTATTTCTAGCATTAAGTTGTAAGAAAATAAGAACCAGTAATATCAGCCAGTATTCCATGTTGCAAGGTACTTTGAATACTTATTGTGATACATCCAAATTGTTCTTTAAAATAAAAGATTTTATGTTCCATTTAACTTCCACACTTAGACTTGCAATATACAAATGACTGTCTTTTTATCAATTATGAGCTAGTTGTGAAATCTTACAAGTCTATAAATGGCATAAAATCCACTAAGTAAATGCATGTTTGGGCTTCTTCATAAATATACACATTTGGATTTAGAGGCAAAAACGAGATGTCAATTACAATATAATTTATATCTAATAGACTTAAATGACTTCTCATGATCAAAAATATAAAACAAAAATTTTGTAAAATATGAAAATGAGTCAATTTATCTTCCTTCTACACATGCAATGTTGAACAACTACTTATTAAAATGTGGACTTCAAACAAAGGTCGGTTTACTTGCAGCTGCAAATGCATACAATGAGTAAAGGTGAAGTAATCTTGGCAAAGACAGTAAGTGAAAGGGTAGAGACAGACTGAAAAATTCAATTCCATAGCCGGGATTTGAACCACCGATCTTCTGGCCTCCTTCCAGCCACTCTAACCATTGAGCTACTATGGCCAACGTGCCAACATGAC
Source organism: Mantis religiosa (assembly GCA_030765055.1). Taxonomy (NCBI): domain Eukaryota; kingdom Metazoa; phylum Arthropoda; class Insecta; order Mantodea; family Mantidae; genus Mantis; species Mantis religiosa. The sequence continues at coordinate 207,822,046 of CM060947.1, read as the reverse complement.
ATTAAATTCTCCAACTATGGCATTGAATTTTTCAGTCTGACTCTACCCTTTCATAGTGCGTCCTACACGCGTGTGAAAGAACAATTAATTTCTAAATGCAGTATGTGATGTCCCTTTTAACGTTATAACGTAAAGTATTGTGGCTATTGTAATTCATCCATTAAACTTTTTTATGACTCATCTGAGTTTCAAGAATAGAATTAATATTATCAGATTTCAATTTATATTTTGAAGTTATTCTTAGTAATAGATCGCTAAAGAGGAATGTTAAAATACCTTAAAAAGTAGGATTTAATCTTGCAGTCCTTTAAAATGTAAGATCCATAAATATATGTTAATACTGTATCCCTTTCTTATTTCAGATAATTTGGTAGTCTTTTAGAGCGGTTAACTTGAGTAGAAAACTCTGTTCAAAACCTTCAGATAGCCACATTCACTGCTGGGTATTCATATAATATCGGTACAGAAGGTATTGCCGCTTCTCCGACTTTGTGCAACATATTTATTTTCTTGTGAAAAATGAGAAGTGATCGATTTAAGAAACCGTAATAAAGTCAAGATAGTTAACTGTAATTTAAAAATTCAAATACACAGTACATAATGTTTTGAAGTTTGTTCTATTTTAAATAACAGAATTCATATTTATGAAGGGTAAACATATTTTATAAGCATAATAAACGATATCCAATCAGCATGAACAAAGTAGTATTCCTTTTGCAGAGTTAAATAAAACTTCTTTCATTCCTGGTTTTAATTTACATAGGTCATTCAAGAATTAGTGGTAACACTTCCTGAATTTGGTGCTATCAGCGGTAAATAATGTAAGCCGATAACAATGAAAAATAAGAGCACCTAATATTTGTTAGCTGTGAGTTTGCAGACAATTTTATTTAAAAATACATTTTAATAAGTTTAATTGAAGGCTGTTTCCTTAGTGCTCCAAATATGTTTAGTAAATACGAACAAAGATGCTTCATTGAAGTTCAGGTTGTAAGAGGTATCAATGCTCGATAATGACTTGCAGAATTATTGGAAGCTTGTGGTAGACACTCACCAAATCGTACCATGGCTAGGTGGACGAATGCATTTTGTATAGGAGGGGTAAACATTCATAAAAAAAACTGGAGCTGGCAGACCGCAATCAACAAGTGAAGATGTGCATAGATGATGTTCCTAATACGATTTTCCACATACTTACGAAGAAGTTAAAGATGAGGAAAATCTGCGCTCGGTGAGTTCCATACAATGTGACAGAGGATGGAAATAGCTAAGCACACGAAGGCGAGCGTTTTCTTCGACTTACGTAGATGAAACTTTGGTTTGAAGCTACCAACCAAAATTAAAGAGACAATCAAATGAGTGTCGGCATATCGATTCACCTTGGCCAAAAATGTGTCGACAAGAATAGGATCCACTTAAAGTCATGTTCAAATGATGCTTATGATTTTGACGGTTTTCTTATCACTCATTGAGTTCCTCAAGGAAATCGTGTGAATGGCGCACATTGCAGTCACTTTTGGAACACCATTTACGACCAGCTGTGCGTCGTAAACATTCAAAACTCCTGAATATTCATCCCATTGTTGCATGATGGGCTCGCTCTCACACGTCTGTCCCTATTGTTAATTTACTTCGCAGATGGAACTGGGACATTCTAGAGCATCCTCCATACTCCCAGATAATTATGAGCCTATGGATTTCGACCTTTTTTGCGAAAATGAAATAATCACTTAGATGAGTTTGCTTTAGAAGCAGATAGGTAATTAGAGCAGCAGTAGAGCAGTCTGTTCGAATAGAGGGTAAGACAGGTAGTGGCGGTGTGACGTCAGCTCCATCGGCTCTAACCGCCAAATATGCCGCGAACGAAAGACAGGTTAGCGGTGATTTCTGAGCGACAAGAAACGTATCGGTTATTAATGTGTACAACTTACACCTTTAGTGTTGTAATATTAATGCTGACTGCCTTAATTATACAATTGGTCACAGTTTATAAACAATTGCATTTTGGCTCTGTGCTATGAGAAAATATATAAAACTTCAACTCGTAGTTTATCTGAAGGTCAGGCATGTTATGAATTAAATAACATAAAATGAAACAAAGTAATTTTCTCTGCCAATTAGAGAAAACTCTCTCAGAACAGAATTACGTGGACATTTTCCGATACTTTCTGTTTCGTTTTTCTTTTAGTAGTTTATCAATGTCAAGACGTAAAGTCTGGGAAATTCGTAATCGTAGGCTGCATGTTAGATTGTGAACCGACAAGGTATTTCGGGGATTGGACTTAGCAAATTTCACACACATCTGTCGAGCCAAACATACACAATGTCCATGCGGCAAGTGAATACAACCCCGGATATCTGGTTTGGGGGACATTATTGTTAAAATTGGCCAACTTTTCTTGCGTGTATAGTTGTCCTTCAATAAATCGTCACATTGTAAATTCAACAGTTTCATTAGGTACGTGATAGCTACTTTATTGTCATGGAGTGTGCTACATCTGACTGAAACTCCAGTTTGTGTACTCACAGCGCCATTTATATAGGCAACTTCCTGCTACACGGATCTTGCCTGACGTCACACGCACTACAGGATTCGCTCCTGGCTGAAAACGTCACAACTCTCGAAGCTGTCTTCCTCTGGAATATTAGGACAAGAAGACGCTGTGGATGGCATCCGTCAGCTCCCTGATGTGTGGAGGCTAGTGTTTCATGTTGGAAGAGATGACTTCGGAATTTTGTAACTAATTATCAAATGACCTAAGTATATTAGATTTAAATCCAGTAAACTGTCTCACTGTGAGGAACAATATTTATTGCAATATCAGCTTCACCCGATTTTCGCGCTGAACTATGCTTCGTCCAGATTTCTCAATGGTCCAGCTGATTAATCTCATATGTTGTACGCTCTCCTTGATGTTGAAACAGTTGTTTTGTTTGGCCCTGAACATATTTACTGTATATATATTTAGGATTTCATTTTTATTATTTTATAGTGACATTAAAATTTAGAAATTTTAAAGTATTTAAAATGTTTATATTATGATTATAGGAAATCAGAAAATCACTGAGTAAAAGAGAAACTGCAGAGTAGGCTATGAATTCTGAGGAAAAGAACGGTATCCAGGAGTATGAAAAATCAATAATCTTTCTTCTATAAGGGCGAGAAGAAGTTGTGAATTTCGTGTATTTATGGAAGTGAATTTTTAGGAAAGATTTTTATAAAAATTGTGTTCTCTTTTGTAACTAATGATCACTTAAGTAAACATTATGGACGAAGAATCTTATCTATTATTATTTTGAAAATCAACCGTAAAATATCACATTATTCCTAGATCACGACTCTGAAGCAAGAGTCTCCTACACTAAAAGGGGCACCAAATAATTACAAAATAACTGCATCAAGATTTTGAAAACTGACCATCTTCATACGCAAACAATAACAAAATGAATAGAATAAATTTAAGATTACAAAATTAATTAAACAATAATGTTCGACGAATTAAAGTTTTTAACGTGCAACTTTCAAAATTTCACTACAAGTGACTTCCCAACTATGAATTCCCATTCAATGATACTGTCCAAATAACTAAGCACAATGAACGGCTTACCTTCATGCCGTTCTACAGAAATAATCTAGAAGATATTTATGGTGAATCATTCCGTTAACCTCTTATAACTATAATTTCGTATAGGCCCTGCCATTCCCAAAGTAGATGAGAAATTTAATATTCATGCATGTGTACCATCGGTGGAATGTCTGACTTCCTTTTAACCTGCACTCCCCAACTCTCTGAAAACTCCACATAACCTATACTGCTTGCAGCGGGAGAATAAAGTAGATGTAAATAAAACCACGTGACCGTTGTGTGTAGCGTGCCTTGTACACAATTTACATGATGTCTCCGCCGTGTAAATAGTCCCTTGAAAAAGTACTGCTAATGAGGTGTGGAGTCTTGAGTTCGTTTGGCTAAAGAGTACAAGTGCGTACTAAGCATATTTCAACTATAGAAACATACTACTAAATAGTTAAGTTAGTTGGAAATTAAAGTAAATCATGCTGCGCGCGTACATTGAAGCTGACAGGCGTATCCAGTTGTCAATCATGGCGGAACTGGCAAGTGCTGTTAAACGTTCGCTCGGAAAGCCCTTGCGAAGTGGTGAAAAAGTAATAACATTGAATGTACGTGGGCTGTTCAACAAAGAATGATCATAATTTTTACGGTCATAATTTTTCGCGTTAAAACTTATTATATTCTGTTAGCTTAATGTGAAACAATCACGCCATAGTAGTTTCATTGTTGGTACTCTTAGTTTCCGTCTGTGAAAACCAGGCAAGTTCAGACATGTTCAGTATCACCTACCGCTACAATGGTAAAGTTGATGTTAGAGGAAGATTCTGGAGCTTTTTTCAAACGTAATCACTGCTGATGAAACTTGGACACATCATTTTGATCCTGAGAGCAAACAGCAAAGCTCAGTTTGGAAATCTCTTTTATCACCAACCCTGAAAAGAGCAAAAGTGGTTGCTTCTGCTGGGAAAATCTATGGTCATCTCATTCTTTGATTTTCATAGAATGGTTTTCAAAATATTGTACCTGCAAAAAAATCAGTAACTGGACAATACTACAGGGATGACCTGAAAACTTTGCAAATCCATATCAGGTGCAAAAGACCACATTTCCGTGAAGCAGGCTGGATGCTGCATCACGATAATGCACGGCCGCATATTGCCAATATTGTGTCTGAGCATCTTGCAAAAATCAACATGAAGTGCATCACTCACCCTCCCTATAGTCCGGATTTAGCCCCCATGTGACTTCCTTCTATTCCCTAACTTAAATAAATTCCTTCCTGGGAAGCATTATCCATCATCAAAAGCAGTGGTTTAGGCTGCGGAGGCGATGTTGAAGGATCTCTAAACAAATTGTTTCCAGCATGTCTTTCAAGACTGGCAGAAATCTGGGACAAGTGCATCGCATTCAGGAGAGGCTATTTTGAGAAGGACCATCAAAATGATGAGGATGAGTAAAGGTACGTTGTCTAAGAAATTGATCATTCTTTACTGAACAGCCCTCGTATTTAACAACTTCAGTCAAAAATTTCCAGAAGTTACTATCGATGAAATGGTGAAGTTAACATCTGAGGTTAGCAGGGTGTCGGTTTCCAGCATTTGCAGTGCACGCAGTAAAGTGTCAAATCCCGGCAAGAAGACACCATCCAGATCAGTGTTGAATGTTGTCTGTGATGGGTTTTTGAGGTCAGCAATCCGCCGAAAAATTCATCAGTTTCCCAAATTACAGCCGAATAGCATTATTGTAATGGACAATGCCCCCTGCGACAGTGTGAGGATAGAACGCATACCAAACAAGTGACATCATAACATGGCCACAGAGTAAAAATATAATTTTCCAGCTCGCCTCGGTAGCGTATATGGTAGCGTGTCTGCCTCACGTTCAATAAACCCCGAGCTCGAATCTCGCTTAGGGTGAGTTAACTGGATAAGGTTTTTCCGGGGTTTTCCGTTATCCTGACAGACTAATTTCGCGTAACTCTAAGTTCCAGGTCATGTTAAGCCGAAATTGATGGCAACTGTCAAGTATAATGCTAAACAGTACGAAAAATACCTAAGTAGCAGTTAATTTTCATGGATATTAATAGTGTGCTACATGATAGCCCGCCTCGGTAGCGTATATGGTAGCGAGTCTGCCTCACGTTCAAGAGGTCCCGAATTCGAATCTCAGTCAGGGTGAGCTATCTGGATAAGGTTTCTTCCAGGGTTTTCCCTTATCCTGAAAGACGAATGTCGGGTAACTCTAAGCTCTATGGATCCTGGGCTCATTTGAGCATCATTTCACCCATTCCATTCATCGTCCAATATGACTTAACGTTGGAGGACGTAAATTACAACAACAGAAAACATGATCCTTAGCCTGAAAAATATGCCTTTAATGTCGAAAATTTATATTAATATTATACTTAAACAATCGATTAAGTGTTTGGCTTGAATAAATACGTGTTTTTGTGTAGAAAATGCATATTCATATTATTAATACATAGTAATATTACACTTTACAAAGTGGTAACAGTACTGTCACTCGATCGCATGTGGACGCGGAGTGATACGGTACTTTATTCTCTCGTTGGACATTGTATATGTAGAAGGATCTTTAGTGGTGGAATAATCACAGATCGCAATAAATGATTAGTTTAGATAATTACAGTAGATTAAATTTAAACCTTTGCACATTTTCTTTACCACTATAATTATGCAATGGCAACTATGCACATAGTTTTCATATTGTGCAGAAACCCGTAACATTAAAGAAAGAAATAGAAGTGAAACTAATGAATAAGAAGAGCCTGCACTTCTAGGTCATGAAGTTAAGCTGTTTCTGATAGACTAGTATATGACCATCTACAAAAATATTTTCAACGATGAATATAAAATATCGTTCACTAATTTCTAATGTTAAGTTTTTCCTACTTAGCAATTACTGAACATTCTTGTCTGTGACACCTGCAAAGGAAATAAAACTTTCTTATTTAAGAGTTATCAGTAATTTTTTGCACTTAAAAATTCAATGTTTATAACCCTAGATTTAGACTAAGGGCTATGAAAACATTTTGATGCATTCATTATTCATAATCTAAAATATCTGATGAGCAACAAACATAGAGCTAAATATGTTTACGATTATAAACAGAATCCATTTTCGCTTTGTAAGTTTTCTTCTGTTTCGTAAGTCTTACGCCATTATCAGCATGTTTTGCTTGAAATAAAATGTAACTGTATAGAAAGGTAGAGTCAGACTGAAAAATCCAATGTCACATCCGGGATTTGAACCACGGATCTTCTGGTCTCCGTCCATCCGCTCTAACCATTGAGCTACTATGGCCAACGTGCCGATATGACATTAAATTCTCCAACTGACTCTTATTTTTCCCGGTAAATCACTTAGGAGTTCTCAAACACATGAGACAACTACCTTAATGGCGACTTACAACGTGTAAGTACTTAAAGGCCCGGACTTTATAGTTAACCACTATTAGGTCAATAATTAATTGTTCTTTCAACTAACACTGGCCGTGTGTAGGCTAAATTGTAGAAACGTAGAGTCAGACTGAAAAATGTAATGCCAATGTAACTGGTTTGTGTTTCTACTTGCATACTCTGTGTAGTACAGCTGTTACGGCTATTCCGTGAACATTCTGGGAAAGACCAGGGAAGGGCTGAGGTCGGGTCATCCAATAGACACCCACTCTAGTTGCTTGCTGTATAATCTTTACTTACATATTAAGATAGTACATTTTTATTTAATCTTGCACAACTCCCTTTGTCTTATTCACTAATTGAGAACATAGTTTTCAATGGCCTTCGGCCGGACTTACCGAGAGGCGGCGAGCTGGTGTAACAGGGTTCAGTCTGACGGCGTTCTGAGTGACAGAGTCCCCTAGATCTGCACTTTGAGTCCCCCCCCCCCAACGTTCTGTTCCCTACTATTATATACTAATTCCATATCCGGCAAATTCCCCAGGCAATGCACTAATGTGCGTCACTAGGTGTCTCCACATCCCCTAGAAAACCGGAGAGTTCTTCCGGTTGGACTGTCCTAGCCGGGAATGCGGTAAACCTCTAGCTTCCTGTAAAGCTTGAAAACAGGATCCCTTCCATCCTTAAGGATGAACTCCGTGGATTTAGAACGGAAACCAGACAAACTAAAATAGCCTATGAAGAGGTGTGACTTCCGCTCTCTGACGCACATGCTTAAGTCCGGACTTTAACAAGAAATATTGAACATAAAATTTACTCAATTCAGGTCTCCAATATTCCAGCTCGTCACACAGCAATCATTTTCTATTTTATGATATTTTCTACGAAGGCTTGTTTTTAATTGATGAATTGAAATTTGGTGGTTATCGTCCATGTGCACCAGAAATAAATCAGCTTTCTAATGGCGGAAGACTTGCCGAAATTGGTTGAATGTTTTAGTCTTTTCTACATACACACAAAAATAAAATTTTCTCTCCCAATAATATGGAATTATTGAAATTATTTTGGTGATTTTGAAATTAACGTACATCATTGATAAAAATCAATTTCTTTATAACATTACCCAATTTTACGTGTTTCCAAATATTTTAAGCTTCAACTTTTTATTGAATACACTTCAATAAAATTACTATGTCGGTTCATCTTTACTTTACAGCACACGAAAAAATAAACTAATTTTTATATTATTAGATTTGCTTTCTAACATACATGCACCCTAGCCTCCTGTATGCAATTTTGTGTTTATTTGTAACAAATTAGACGGATGCAGAAAATCAAGCTTCTTTTAAGAATTATTTGTAAAACAGCAATGAAAATAACTTGTAAACTTGTTACACGCATGTTTCATACATGTGTTCGATTCTTTATATCAAATCTGTGGAACTTGCTGCACTCTTTACCATTCAGCCTAACGAAAATATCTCTGACATCAAGAGAGCTTACGAGGGAATACACGTGATAGTAAATGCTTTCTTGTTTATCTGTACGCTAACCATTTCCCTGTAATCTAGCAAAGCGAACCGCTTCCTCGAGATAGTAAAAAACAAATAAGAAAATAAAGATGCGATGTTTAGAGCACTGCATTTATTACATATCAGAAGAACTACTAAATAGCAAATGTCGATTTTCGGCCCATTTTGTGAGCCTGCTCTCGAAATACTGCCGTGACGTGCCACGACCCAAAAGAATTTAATGACTACGCCAGCGACGAATTATGAGGCATACACTCAGCGCCAGCTCTTCCGGGCTTTTGTTTATTGATTTTAATGTGAAGGAGGTCCTCATGAGTAAGGACTCTTCTGCTGCACAACCGCCATAATAGCGTCTTCAGCTACTCTATTGCTCTATTGCAACCGAAAATTGTCCTCCTCCTTGTTGAACAACGTGATGTCAGAAATTAGTTCACTGAGTTGATGACTGCTAAGTATTAGATGTTGAAGAAAAAAAATTATTTGTGATCTCTAGCCTATATGTGACTCCAAAATGCATTCATCCATATGAATGATTTTTAAATACTCTAGAGATCAAATTAATACATGAAATCCTATTACTCATTAAATAATTTATGGAGAAACTTTTTTTTCTTTTTATCAATATTTTTCATATTATTATTAGTTTTATATTACTAAATTACACGTTATTTTTTCTTTGTGATGGTTATAAAATTGTTTTTAGATATTTAATAATGCTTTCGATGAAAATAGTTCATATCTGTCGGAGGGAAACAAATTGACAGTTTTAAGAGAACTTTCTCGTGAAATCTTCAGTTTTTATGACTTCAGAAATTCATTTCACACTCTGCTTAGTATCGATCGCATTGTTAGGTATCATAACAATTGAATCCACTAAACACTTTTTTGTTGATTATTTGAAAACTAATAAAATGAAGGAATCTAGAAAGCACCACCCACTTATGCTATGATATTGTTACCTTCATTAATTTGGTGCTAGTCCACTCGCTCGCTCTCTCCATGAGTGTCTGTGTGTCTGTGTGTCTGTGTGTTATTTCACTATGTCAATTTAAACGAAGTACAAATATACCAGTTCAATGTAATATAACAGATTTAAAATAAGTTATTGAATAATCCTTTGAAAATAAAGCTTGCACTAATGACAGAATATAACAAAATCGAAAAATATCGCGAAAATAAAAAAAAAACTATATTTACTGTAATGGATAAAAATCCTTTTGAGGTACTAGATCAATTACTAATTTTTATCTTAAATCCCAGTTTTAGGCACATCTATCTTATATTCATACAGAAATCGTATGGTCTGTACGGCCGTTAAATTCTACGGCAAATTTTATTTCCAGATTTTTTTAATTTACGTCCTCCAACGTTAAGTCATTTCGGACGGTGAATGAATTGGGTGAATTGCTCAAATGAGTTCAGGGTCCATGCAGCTTAGAATTACCCGACATTCGTCTATCAGGATAAGGGAAACCCCGAAAAAACCTTATCCAGGTAACTCACCCTGACCGAGATTCGAACTCGGGACATCTTGAACGTGAGGCAGACAAGCTACCATCTACGCTACCGAGGCGGGCTCCAGATTCTTGAAAGTTGTATGATCCCCGATCATTGATAATAAATTTTATATCTTGAACCTTTCAGTCTAAATTTGCATATAAATTTACATATCTCACAAATATATTCATTTTAAAAATTGTTTTCAAATATAATTTTATTGGGTTTCGTTTAGTCTTTCTTTTAATTTTACTAACGTAACTGCAGTGTAATACATTTTAGTGAGAGACCATTGACATTCTAGAGAATTTCAGAATTTAATAGATTATTTATGAGCAGGTAAATGTTCATTATAGCTAAGTACCTCATACATTCTTACCTGTGTTACTTCAAAGGTAATCTGCATCATAGTGCATCTAGTTGCACACTGAGAGTCCAGCATTAGCTAATAGCTTCATAAACACGGCAAAGCTTTAAGTAAAGATTAACATTTAAATGGTTGGCTAAAAATAAAACGTGGCAGAGTAAAGCACCAGGATTAGTGGGAAGTCGTGTAGTAAATGTGTTGACAGCACATATTCCATGAGGTTGTTTACATTCCTCTTCAGTGATGCTCTATATTGTGGGAATGTTAAACACTGCGGTAACCAAAGTTACCAGCTCATATTGTGGATAATATACGTGCTTTCAAACTTTTTAATTTCTCTCCTGCCTATTCAGAGCAACTGAAGTATTACATTGATACTTACGAATTTGTACTCATATTGGTTTAGAATATTTATTTTGTCCCCCTAAATAAAATTAATGAATGCAAATAAAACAAAATTCCAAGTACTTTATTTTCAAACAACTTTTGTGAAGATAAATTGTTTATTTTTTATTATTTATACATGTTCTGTTAAATTAACATAATGGTATTCTGTGTGATAAATACGACTTTCCGTTGCAGCCTGAGACTGTAAATAACAAATAAAATTTCAAATTTTTTTATAAAAACGAAGAAATGTTTAAATTAGGAAACCTTTGTATTTAAGTTATGATACCAAAATATGACACGAAGTGTTTTTCTGTAAATCATGAAACAAACTAAATTTTACCTTAAAAATATTGTTATTTTTTATTTTTCAAATATTTCTCTTACAGTTTTGATTACATAACATGTTTAAGATATTTGTTCTCAGGAAATGTGTATCTTATATTTCTGCACATATCCTGCGGATTCCTCTTCGTTCGGAATTAATTGTGTATAACGTGTTAACTGTAAAACCCGTAGAGTAACAAAATGCACAAAGAATTTCTTATTAAAGTAAGCAATTTATTTGAACTCTTTGGGCGTTATCCACCTTCAAATATTCTACCATAATTGGTTTAAATTTTTCAAACATTTATTTCAATACCTATTAAATTGTTTTCTGCGATCGTTAAATGATTACGAATTTCCAATCCAGCATTTGTAGATCCGCTTTTTAACGTTCTATATCCTCCATGTTCCTACAGGAAATATGTCACATAAGCATTCTATCAACAGTTATCTCAATTGGCATGAATCAGGTTAAAGATTAAGCTTTTTTCAGTAAGAGCACCTGCCTGCCGTGCTAAACGGTTCTGGGTTCGATTCCCGGTCTTCGAGGTAGGAATTTTTCTCCGACCAAGATAATTCCTCATATTCCCTAAATTCTGGAAGTATGAATAAGAGTGTGCGTGATCTAAAGGTTAAAACACAATGAATACGAGTTAAAACCTCCGATATGTTCTAAAGGAGAACGGCCGCCGATATGACCATTGCAGTCAAAGGCAGAGCATAAATGGAACATAAAAAATACCTTTTGTAAATGTATATTTATGTGAATGTAGTATAACATTTTTGAAGTTTTCATGCCTCAAAGGCATCATACAGCTTTCTGCTAACAGATTTAAAAAGTTTTACAATTATAATGTACAAGTTCAAACGAATTTTAATATTGTGACTCTGTGGGCTCGTGAAATGAAAAGTCCAATTTCACCACTCAAAAATGTTCTTTATTTCCACCTTATTCCAATTACAGTTTAATGTACACAATTACAATTTAATTTACACCATTCAAACTTGCCAGTTCGTCTTTACACGTCCGCTCAACTCAACTACACGTCCGCCCGGCTCACGGTCACTCACTCAACTCACTACACGTCCGCACACCGCGACGTCCTCCACTCAACTAACCGTCGCCTCGCTTGTATCGATCGCCCCGAAACCTCCCGATTCTTCCATTATGGAGGGGGAAATCATTCTGGAGCCTTCGAGCACCTTCGCGCGGTAGGAGGAGGTGCCACCCCTTGCGTCCCTCCCCCCGCCACCACCGCCAGTCCGCATTATCGATCGGCAACGCGAGTTCGCCGTCTGCGTCACACTATTAAGAAAGATCACAAAATTAAAAATATTGCTTCCTAAAAATTAGGATTGGTTAATTGAAATAACTTAAATTTTATATTAGCTTTCATTAAATTAAGTATTGGGTGTACACACTCTCCGTCACTTACTGCTGAAAAGCATAGAACGTACTGCATTCTATTCAACAACTTAAGTCAAACTGCATACATGCTAAGCGAAGGTAGTTAAAGAACGTCCCTTCCTCAATTTATCTTTACGTAGAAAAGTTGTACGTTTACAATGGCTTTAATTTTGTTTGAGATATCGTTATTTTATTATCGTCACACAAAAAATGTAAAGATTGTAGAAAATATACTATTCATGTAAACTTTTGTCCTATCATTGGCTTATTTCAAAATGTTTTTGCTTTCGTTTGATTGTTCCAGTACTTTGATTTATGTTCTCTCAAAGTACCTTTTTTCTTCTTAGCTAATAAAGAGAGCATTATGAAGAGCGATGTTATACACCTCCGTAATGTAGACGTAGCATTTCTCACAGTGTGAAGGTCTGGAGTTCGAATATCTGCAAGGGCAAGTTACCTAGATAAGTTTCTCTTACGATGTCTTCCCTTATCCTTGGAAAGTGTATGTCCTGTAACTGAACTCTAGAATCTCTGGAGCCTTTGAACATACTTTCAGCCATTTTGTGTATTCAAGTCCGATATTACCTACTAGATAAAAGAATTTTAAAGTTAAATCGAAAGTAAATATGTAGAAAACTGATGTATACAAAACAATTGACGGTGGCATCATTCCCTAGATATGTCCGTACATGCTCTAAAATGTATTTGGAAACCATTTATGATAAAATTTACCATGGTTATTAAAAATAGACATACAAGTGCTTTTAATACCTAGAATATGTCCTAAAATAAATCTAACTGCACACCAGGTGGAGGCCACGCCATGGCTCAGTGGTTAGACCGCTTGGCTCTCACCAAGGCGGCCCGGGTTCGATCCCAGGCGACCGCAAAGTGAGATTTTCGGTGGACAACACGGCGTTGGGGCGGGTTTTCTCCGGGACCTCCGGTTTACCCCGCCATCTCATTCCACCGGTGCTCCATCTTCATCTCATGCATCATCAACTGTCACCGCCTGCGGTGTCGTATGTAGTAAAAGCTGGCGTTAAACACTACACACACACACACACACACACACACACACACACACACACACACACACACACACACACACACACACACACACACACACACACCAGGTGGCCCACGCAAACCATCCTTTGTTACATTTAGTTACTCCTGGATTACGCGGTAAAAGGGACGTGATACCAACAAAGAGGAGACCTTGCTAAACCTAAGACCAGAGCTTCAAAACCAACACCTAGAGAATATAACTGGTTCCATAGCTCGTCACTAGAGCACTTGCTCACTGCGGTGATGTAATGGCTTGGATTAGCGAAAGGTTTCTGTGTAGGAGAATGAATGTGCACTAGGGCCAAAGCATGTCAATTATGTATGAACATCTCACAGCTAATTTATAAGCAACACATAGTACAACAATTTGTACTTCAAAATTAGCAATATTATATGATATATTGTGTTTAAGTCGTAACCAGTGAGGCTTTTCAGGAACCCAGTGGTGTAGATTATGTCTCTATAGTGGAGTCATTGGTGAAATAGCATTCATCTCGCAATAGCTCCCTGAAAAAATTCGGATTTACGTAATTTTTATTTAAGAGAGGTTTGCAGAACCATGCCTGATTTTGGAAATAGGTTCCATATAAACTTTAGGTGTAGGTACAGCTTAAAGGGATGATATTTTCTTTCCTTCAGAATCCTTTTACCGAAGACCTCGATATCCCCAGGTCTACTGTAGCTCTTCTTTGTCTAATTACGTTAAGAAATAGGCAAGTATTAATGGATGAAAACTAATGGATTTCATAATATTAATAATTATTATAATAATATTACATGCCTACAATGTTGCAAACGTTATTAAGTATTCTGGAGCAAATCCCATTTAAGATAAGCAGAGCTAACGTTAAAATTATACGTGTGTACACTTTCTTATAAACAATAACGTTATGGATGAGTAGAGTCAGACTGAAAATTTCAATGTCATAGCTGGGATTTGAACCACGGATCTCCCGCTCTCCATGAGGTTACTCTAAACCTCTGAGCTACTATGGCCAACATGCCGACATGACATTCTCCAACTGACTCTTATGTTTTCCGGTAAACCCCTAGGGGTTCTCATACACTATGAGATACGCACCTTTTGTGGCGACTTGCTATGCTGCAAGTACTTAAGTTCCAGGCTTCATAGTTAAATCACTATGTTTTTATTTTACATAAATTGTTGGAAATAATAATTTCTTCCACACTAGCCGGGCGTAGACTAACGTTTGGATGAGTAGAGCCAGACTGAAGAATTCAATCAGTTGGAGAATTTAATGTCATTTCGGTATGTTGGCCATAGTAACTCAGAGGTTTAGAGCAACCTCGTGGAGAGCGGGAGATCCGTGGTTCAAATCCCGGCTAGGGCATTGAATTTTTCAGTCTGACTACTCATCCATAATGTTATTTTTATAAGAAAGTATACACACGTATAATTTTAACGTAAGCTCTGATTACCTTGAATGGGATTTGCTCCAGAATACGCAATAACGTTCTGAGATATATCAAGTGCGTCGGAGATGGATCTTTCCACTACACGTTCTGCCTGAAAAGATCCCTACGTACATTGCAGTTGCTACCTGTTTGACTGTTAAGACCTGACAACAAAGGGCCTTATCAGAGCGAAACCAGGATTAAACGCACTCAACAGTACCTATCAGAGGAGCTTCGCTTATGCGTCAACTTCCCCTTGGACTAACAGCGACGAGGCAACCCCTCTTACACTAACGTGTGCGGGAAACATAACTAAAGAAAATGGCTTGCCTGGGCCAACTGATACATTTATTGCAATTACTACTCATCACTTTTTAGTATAAAAATACAAGCATGTCGACCACGGAAGTAGTACCTCAAGAGAATGCATCGGTAAGTAATGAATGTTAAGTGAAATTAAATTAGTTCTTTCATGTATTTCTCACCTAACCAAGTTTGAATTACCAAATTTAAAACATACTATGCAAATATTTGTCCGAGTTGCCTTAAATGAGAGTATAAACCTTTGAAAGTTATAATTCAAACCAATCTGTATTTTTGTGCTGGAATATTTATCACCACGTTAAAGTACTTCTACAAAGGTATTCAGGTGCTGAAGTAAAATCGTTGCACCGCCATTTCTTTCTTTTTTTTGTAATTTACGTCCTCCAACGTTAAGTCATATCGGACGATGAATGAAATGGGTGAAGTGATGCTCAAATGAATCCGGGGTTCATGGAGCTTAGAGTTACCTGACATTCGTCTATCAGGATAAGGGAAAACCCCGGAGAAAACCTTATTCAGGTAACTCAACCTAACCGAGTTTTCGAACTCGGGACCTCCTGAACGTGAGGCAGTCACGCTACCATCTACGCTACCGAGGCAGGCAACACACCGCCGTATGAAAACATAAAATCATACAATCTGCAAACAGTTTAAATTGGGTTATTTTTAACTTAAACCTTATTTCGGATTGATTAATACAGGGTGGCGCACGAAATATACATTGAAAATTGTTGATATAATTTTAATAACCAAATAATATCAGTATTTTACATTAATTATCAAAATGTGTGTGCTCAGTGAGGTGCAGTACATGTTCAATATGTCCACTTTGTTGACGTACCACCTTTTCGAGACGAACTGTGAAGTTTCCAACCACTCTACGACACATTTCTTCAGTTATTCCCTGGAAAAACGTTGTAATAGCCGCTTGCAGTTGCATTAGAGTGCGTGGATTGTTGCAGTAAACTGTCTCCTTCAAATATCCCCGTAAGAAATAATCACAGGGATTAATATCCGGCCTGTGTGACGGCCATATTGAATCGCCCTGAAAACGTTCAGAATATCGATGGGACATCACACGGAACCCTAAATGTTGGTGCAGGAAATCCAGAATAAGTTTGCTGTATGTGGACGAACTCCATGTATAAACCATTGAGTCTCCACTGGTAACCCTGTTGCATAAAGTTGCGGAAGAAAATTGTTCTGCCACATGCCCAAGTAGCGTGCCCTGTTAACTGTGCCGTTGAAAAAGATTGGCCCAATGATTCCATGGCTGGATATGACACCCCATACACTAACTTCTCCGTAATTTTTAACCTCGTGTACAACACCAGGAGATTCTAGTGTCCGAGATCTGATATTCTGGCTATTGACGCTACCGTTCAAATAAACGTAAACCTCATCAGAATACCATGTGTTATGAATCACGGCATTATCATTTGCAAGAGCTGAAGTCGCAAACTGTAATCGCCGTACCTTGTCATGTTCCATCATTTTGTGCAACATTGTCATTTTGTATGGGATTAATTTCACGTCAGCTTGAAATATTCTTTGAAGAGAACGATATGAGATTCCCATTTCGGCCGAAGCTTATCTCGTGGAGTTCCTGGGACTTCGTGTCAAAGCCACTCTCACAGCCTCGATATTCTCTGGAGTACGGATTGTGTTGACACGAGGTCGCTTTTGCTCTAAAATATGGCCGTCAGTTTCAAAGTGGTTAATCTGTACACTATCTGTCTGCAGGTGGCACAACTCGTACGAAAATGAACACGAAAACGTCGTTGCGTCTCTGCTACGCTGTTCCTTTTCGCGTGAAGCAACAGTTTTCACTTTTTGTTCTAGCGTCAACCGGTCTTTGTCCGCCATTTTACTAAAATGAAGCGGTGGAATCCCGCATGCACGTGATTGACAATCTGTTAAACCGTGCACGAACAGCTAATTGTCACATCATTCCAGTGTTGCCACCTGCAATTAATATATTTATTACACAATTTCAATGCATGACATTTCGTCCGTCACCCTGTAGAATATTTCATGTAAGAATATTACCCATAGAAACTTCAATGACTGCTACATTTTTATTTCTATCAAATTTAATTAATGTTTAGCAAAGTATTCAAAGAATAAATGGAAATGATCTATCTTGAAAATGTTAACTGACGACCATTAAATGGATAAAGAGATAATTAACTGAGTTTTTCAAGTCATGCTCTTCAATAGCTCTAAAGTTGATAGATGAAAAACAAGCTTTAATATAATATACTGTCTAAAACTGCACTGAAAAGTAATGTCATTTCTTTATTTTTAAGGACTAGCTGTGCGCTATATACAAACTTTATTTAGCTGCAAATTAATGCTACAAATTTCAATACTTTCAGTGTATTTCTTTGGAAAATGTTAAATAAGCTAGACTAGAGGCTATATGTAGCTTTCTTTTCAATAATATTTTCAAAACATTTACAAAAGAACGGAAAATTTGGAATATTCGTATGCAATTAAAACTTGAATATGTAAGGTAATGATGCAAATCAACATTTTGATTCCCTTTAAAGGTTTGAAAACACTATTTCTTATTAATATAGTAAAATAATAACCCATTTTCTTGATGTGGGTACGAGAAAAGAAAAAGAAAGCCAACAATATTTAAAACTACTGAAAATGTAATTAGATATGCTTAAAACGTTTAACCTCTATTCAGAATGCAACCCCATTTTAAGGTTGCGCTGTTAACCGTTAAGGTCATTTAATTTCACAAAGTTAACGTTTATGCATCCAGAATACAGTTTTGGCTAAGATTAACACTCTTCTCCTCTGACGATCCTGTCTGTCTCTCTTTGAAGACAAGGAGTCAATCAGCTGTATAGTCTCATTCCCATTTCTATTTACTGGCATTAATTATGTGGTGTAACGATGAATTGAACAATGCGGAAGAAGTGAAGAAAATTGGAAGCATTATAATAGGGGAACTAAACGGTTTTAATCGTAATATGATGAACCTGTATAATGCACCACCTATACAGTAAGGGAACCTGAGAGTAAACTGTGGGAGGCTGTACCAAGTTCAGTAATCGAGATGTAAAAAATTATGATAGCGCTGAGGATATGAACATTCTAGTTTCTAAAAATATGATAAGTTTTCCATTTTATGTTGCTCATGCCTCTTATTAATCAATAGAAAAACAGGAGTGTCTTATCTTGAGCATGCCTTATAACCCATCCAAAACTCACAATGGTTCGGCTCAAGTGCCAATGTTACAAATTTGAGCTATTTTGTGTAACTTTAAAAAGACAAGCAATGCAGTTTTCCTGAATTTTGTGTTGAAATCCCATGAAAAGTCTGCTCCAATCAAGGAAGATAAATTGTTTTACCTCCTATCATAACACTAAATTTCCAGCATTCTAAGTTATTTTATTGTTTTCTGAGCCACTAAATTACTCTTAATGCGCACACCGAAGTTATTCGACTTTGAGTGAATGGTATGAATAATACAATAAAGCCAACTTTGAAAGGGACTGGAAGCAATACCAAGTTTCTCGGAATGAGACATCATTGAAAGGCCCAAGTTCGCAGAAATATTTATTTTCTTAAAAGAAAAACACTTTTATGTCTTCGTCAGTGCGGCAGGAAGCCTACTCAACTTTTCTTATGATTATTGGCGCTCTGAGTCAACTTCTGGTGGAAGGCGAAACTTATTCAAATCAAATGAGAACCGGAAGCATTTCTTGGTATTGTCTTTCCAAAGTTGTTGGTTAGCGAACTCATTTCCACCCAGATAGACAGCAAAACGTTCTTATACTCTTTGTTCACTTTGAAGTCGCCCATTTAGAGGCACTAAATGTCGCATATTCTCTCTGAAAATGCTTTACACCGATTTTAATTTGTTTTTCCAACAAAAAAACTAAGTTCTGTTTATATTTGACAGTTCTACAATAATACAAACACGATACGCGTTTGATGAACCAACGTTATTGGTATACGAGTTAATAACCATTTCACCTACCGACCGGCTTGACAAATATCATGAACGGTGGATCGTGGTTCGAATCTTTCCAAGACTTTTCTAAGACAGGTTTTTTTTTCCAAGTTATTTGTCATTCTTGCAAATGCAGGTACCTTGAACGTTTCGCTTGGAGCATCGTATATTATGCACACAGAATGTATTACGATGTGTTGCTTCATATGAATTTCTCTGCCAATTCTATTAGTCACATGACAGAGACAAACAGTTAAATAGCGACCGTACGTGAAGGCACTATTGAAAAACTTGAAACAAACATTTCGCAAATAGTTCAAGTAACAAACAAGGTTTATTTGAAATAAATGTTAGGTACGTATTTAAAGTGTCCTGCGCGTGTAGTAGCGGGCTAAGGCAGCATGCCTAACTCCTATTCAAAATAAACTTGGTACGTTCCTTAGCAGAGTCTGTTTTAAAGAGAATACCGGCTTCTACATTATACTTTTGTGTTAACTAATATTCTGTCCAAGGAAATGAATTTTAGAGCTTGCCTGTAATCTGTACTTCCATGTAGCCACATCTCGGGTTACTCATGTGCGTGTCCATGTTCTTTTCAGGCGAAATGACGAAATTGAGCTTTCTGGGGATGAAAACATTTCTATGGAAAATCCTTAATGCCTGTGATGATTTAAACGCGCTATGGTATACAATCATGTATTTAACAGCATGACTCTTACTAGTAGGTATTGCATTTAATAAAAATAAACCAGCTACCGCAGCTACAATATAGCAAAATGCTACGAATAAATGTAGAGAGATTTCACTTTTTATCTATTTACGAAAACGTCATAATGAACGTGAGACTGCTCTCAGTTGCTGTAATATTCCTAACTCACGCAATATTCCATGACCTGAGAGCAGCAAAGTTACAGAAACGGCGAACAAAGGAATAGGTTGTTAGTGTAATCCATTGTCTTGAAAATTGCACTGAAGAGAAATTGAATTGCTACATCGTAAGAGACTCTTGTGAGATTGAGAATGGTGGTCTCTGAATACTACAAATTGCCAATGTAATTTGACTAAAAATCTTTAAAAATAAATTTAAAGTAATGTTTTATTTATGGACGTTCTTTAACTGCTATGGTTCTCAGTGACCCTTAATATATTGGGCATGAAAGACAAATAGGTTCAGAGGGCTCTATCATGGTGGAAATCATTTTACGTGCCATAAATCTAGGATAAGGAACCAGCGACTTGACTTCTTTTCCGAAAGAGGTCATGCTAAGAATTTGTTACCATTGAAAATACAGAGAACATTAAACCTTTTGATCAGGCAATGGGAAGCCAAGATTGACTCACAACGGGTTAACGCGAGTCGACAGCTGCGGTGAAAGCAACGATCCTGCGATCCTACGAAATTGTATCCTGCGTGCTTAGAGGCAGGAAAATGGCAGCGCCATTACTAAAGTTAACCTGCACAGCGTCCTGGTGATTGTACTATTACTGATCAGCTCCAAATGAATACAAAACATATGGACTCCTCGAAGACAATCATAGGTAAACGAAACAAGTATAAACGATTTGGAATATCAGAAAGTTTAAACTTAGCAGCTTGGATTCTACGTGGACCAGCCCAGAAACAATTGGAAGCTGTTAAAGAATTAAAGATAAACATATTGTTATAGCTATATTATCATCTACTAAAAAGAAACAAAAAGGAAGTTATCAGAAACATGCATGTGCAGGAGTGGCCAATATTATGAACTCAAAATGGAAAAGAAGGGTATGCCTGGCATAAAACGTATAAAGACTTGTTTTAAAATAGAGAGAGGATATCTAACGGTCGTAGGTATTAACCAGAGGAAGGCAAAAATAGAAGAAACGGATACATTCTGTTATGATTTATAAACCATGTAAGAATGACTATATAGTTATCGGTAGTGAGCTGAAAGCAGGAATGGAAATATACAAACTAAGAACCAAATTTAAATGAGAAGGAGAACATCTTAAGAGATATTGTCAGCTTCAATAAAATGAGAATAGAAAATACTGCTTTTAAGTATGAGAAGATTCATCAATATACATGGTGCCCAAGAGGAATCAAGGTCCATTACTAATCGTTTTATTGCGAATGAAAATCTATATAAATTGCTCAGAGATGCAAAAGTTCTACGAACTTGTGATATTGGCACTGATAATTTCCTTTTAAGAGGAAATGTGGAGCTTAAAATCAGATCGTACAAACTCAATAGTAGAATAAATCAAATAAAATAAATGAGATGGGAAAGCAACCTTAAAAATGAAGATTCAATAAGAAAACTGTATAAATCCAGAATAGAGCTATATATGGAACAAAATTCCGTCAGCGAACATATAAAGAAAGAATGGTTAAAGTTTAAATAAATAACGAAAAAGTGGCTTTTGAAGTATTAGGGAAATTAAAATTCGGAAGAAAACAGAAAGGATTATACATAATGAACAACTTGAAAATATATTAAAGAAGAAAAAGTCTTTATATTTAACATGACTATCTAATAAAACACATCAATAAAGTGCATCTAACTGCTATAAAGAAACAAAAAGGATGAACAGATTATATATATATATATATATATATATAATGTAATGAAAAAGAAATAACACGTGAAGAACTATCTGAGAGTACATTTAAAACTGAAATAATAATTTGGAGCTTTTTGAATTAGAACAAGCTATAAATAATTCCAAAAAGAAAAGCTCCGGGATCAGATGGAATAGACATAGAATTACTGAAATACTTACCTGAAGGAATGAAATATTGATTAATAGGTATTTTAAATCAATGTTGCCAACAAAAGAAAATTCCAGAAGACTAGAAAACCACGAATTCTAACCATACTTAAAAACTGTGATAAAGCTACCTGGAAAACTATAGAGGAATTAGCTTGTTAAATAATACGTCCAAGTTATATACAAAAGTGCTAAAGGCTCCGTAACATAGTTGAAACAATCCTTCAAAACAACAGACCGGATTTCAGATAGGAAGTTCATGCATTGATAATACTGTGACTTTGTGGGTTCGTGAAATTAAAAGTCCAATTGCACAAACTCAAAATGTTCTTTATTTCCACCGAATTACAGTTGAAACACTTGCCGATTACACAGAATTACATAGCGCACACAATTACAATTCACCAGTTCGGCTGTCACAGGCCCATTGCACGCTCACAGTTACGTACAACTTTTCTAATACACGTGCACCGTGTTCCAGTCCGTCCACTCACTCGGCGCTCCTCACGACTGCTCGCCAAGATCTGAACTGACTCGCCAACTGCAGGCCTTATATAGGGAAGATCACCGTTTCTGGAAGGTTCGCGGCGTGCACAATTATCCCGAGGTTTCCAGACGTCTGGTGGGAGGGGAAAGAGACGGTACAGGGCTCGTGCCGCTCTCCTAATCATCCCTTCAGTTAGTGACACGAAATAAATGGGTAGGCGTGGACTGAATGCTTCCCGTCTGGCCCTACTGCCGGCCGCTTCTATCGGGAGTTCCGACGTTCGGGTGACAATACGATGCAAATATACGAGTAAACCAAAAAATTGGAATTTTAAGACAGCAGGTATTAATACCGGAGTGAGATGAGGGTGTTCTACATCACCCGCTTTATTTAATACAACGCAATGCGAGAATGGAAACAATGGCTAAATATTTTAAATATAATTTCTGAATACAACAACAATAATAATAAATACTATGATGTGTCCCTCGGAGGGCAAATTCCTCCTGCTAGCGGGTAGCTCTGTGTCACTAACGCGTTGAGCTACTGAATTAATAAGAGTAATTTTGTAATGACGCTCCAGCATGCAGATGAGCAAGTAGTCATTTCTAATAATCAAGATACTTACAAAGAGCAGTATTTGGGATACAAGAAATAATTCTTATTAATAGTTTTGACATCTCAAAAAATAAAAGTAAATCCATGACATTTCAAGGCACTTGTCCGTTAAGATGGGAAATTGTATTAGAAAATAATAATTGAACGATTAAATAAATTTAAATCTTTAGGATCTATAATACCATACGTTAAAGAAGTATATTTTGGAACTAAAGTGAGAAGTTTTTCAAAAATATGTGAACAACTGAAAGAACCTTACAAAATAAAGTAAGAAAGGATACACGGATAAAGTTCTATAAAGCCATGGCAGTTCCAATAGTTCTATACCGTAGCAAAACTTGTGAGAAGCAAAGATAAAAGCAGATTACAGGTGACAGAAACAAGATTTCTAAGACTGGTTTGGGAGTCACTAGAAGAGATAGAATAAAGAATGGTGATATAATAAATCAATTGCAGATGTTTAATATAAAGAGATAGTTCATAACAGACGAAATTGGCTGGAATACTTAGAACGAATGAGGAATGATGCCCGAAGTAAATATGAAATTACAGACATAAAGGAAACATTGGAAGGTCTAATGACGTAGATAACCCAGTGAAATACGCTTTTGGAGCATGCAGCAAGCATTTGAAGGTTTAGCGCTTGAAGGAAAAGATGACCTTTGATCGGGTCCATGTTACCATTTAAATATCTCAGGCTAAATTTATTGTGGGCATATTTTCACATTGTCTACTGTCGCCGTGTAGCATTGTTGTACTACTGCCACAAGCCGAAGCCGGTGCGTGGGTATGAGAGAAAGAGACAGAAGAGGCTCCAGAGTGTTCTGTCCATTGTTGTTGCCGCAAAAATTCTCGATAGGTCTGCGGCTTTCTAGAAACAATGGCTGGGAGGTATAAATACTGGCGAGGTGCTAGAAGCAGCATTTGTTTATTAGTTATTGCGACAGTCGACGATCGAATTGTGCCGCAGTGACTTCATTCATTTATTTCTTGCAGCAAAACACCGAGTCAGTCTTGAAGACAGCTGACTGTCAATTTCTCGTCTTTTTACTGCAGCAAAAGTTATTTTAGATTTCTGCAAACTAGATTCCCGAATCTAAGTAACCCACGCAGTCACAGTATATTAGCATTTTCAAATATCAGGTTGAATCACATGAGTGCGACAGCCAAGCTCACACACATACCATAATAACACTTGTAGTTCAGTATGGCGCTGTTTGGCACAGTACATAGTAGAAAAATGTTGCTTAAAGTAGCCTTTCTCACTCAAGTGTATAGTAGGGAATAGGTCAAGGGATATCAGGAGTTGAAACTGCACCATCAAACCAGAGAACGTCCGTCTCTCCTGTCGTAGACTTTCCAATAAAGCATTATGTTATTTCTTTAATATTTGTTGGAGGTATTGGCATATCCCTGAGGAATGGAATACAGCGTTGGTGATACCAATTTTTAAGAAAGGAGATAGAGAAAAACTGTGACAGCTACAGAGGAATTGGTCTGCTGTGCTCAGTGTATAAACTATATGCTAAAATAGTTGCAAGAAGAATAAGTACAATAGCTGAAACACGGCTTCATGAGGCCCAAAACGGATTTAGAAAAGGAAGATCATGCACGGTTAGTATATTTATAATTCAACAACTAATTGAAAAACACAAAGAATTTAATGTTGACACATTTATGCTTTTTGTTGACTGTGTTAAAGCGATGGAAAATTGTGGAATACCAGCACTTTTAATAGGGACTGCACAAGGTATGTATAAAAACACTACAATAGCAATAATAAATAATGGAAGTAAAACAGAAGCAGTGGACATAAATAAAGGAGTACTACAAGGATACCCTCTATCGCCTATACTCTTTAATATCTATATTGATAATCTGGTACAAGAATGGCAGCAAAGTATAAAACAAAATGTACTAAATGGAAACATAATTTTAAACAGTTTTATTTGCTGATGAAGTGATAATATCCCACTCAGAAGATGACATGCAAAGAGCAGTATATAGTTTAAACAACATAGCGGAAACATATAACCTTTTAATCTCAGAACACAAAACTAAAGTAATGGCTTTTATAGGAAAGAACAACATAAGAGCATAAGCAGTTATAAACAATAAAATAATAGAACAGGTTAATAGTTTTAACTATCTAGGCTACACAGTAGCAGTAACAAATAACAACAAAGATATGGAGGTGAAATTAAACAGATTCAATCAAATGTGTAGGACTATAATACGAACGCTGAACAGGAGAACACGAAAGGAAACACAGATAAAGTTTTATAAGATAATGGTAACCCCAACGTTAACACACGATTCCGAAATATGGACACTGGCAATGAACCAACGCAAACAGCTAGAATCGGCAGAGATGAGATTTTTGAGCAGCGTGGCAGGTTATAAAAGAGTAGACCACGTAAGGAACGAAAAAATAAGTGAAGAGCTTGGGATTTTTAATTTAAACAGTATAATAATAAAGGGAAAAAATGGAAAAGTCACATTTTAAGAATGGACGCGGAACGACTTCCAAGAAGAGTTTTAGATTATATGCCGAAGGGAAATAAGAGATGTGAGACGCCCAGCTCTACGCTGGAAGGATCAGTAGGCTCTTGAAGAGAACGGAACGGGTCACAGGGCCCAATCCTTGAAGATGATGATGATGATGGTGGTGGTGGTGGTGGTGGTGGTGGTGGTGGTGGTGGTGGTGGTGGTGGTGGTGGTGGTGGTGGTGGTGGTGGTGGTGGTGGTGGTGGTGGTGGTGGTGGTGGTGGTGGTGGTGGTGGTGGTGGTGGTGGTGGTGAGGAGGAGGAGGAGGATGTTGATATAACTTATAAAAACCCTCCCTTACAGGCCAAGTTGGATGCAGTACTTACGCTCTTCAATCAATCCCATCCGAGGATTGGAAAATACCGAAAATAGGTAGGGTCATCATTCTTCCAGCACACCAGATTCAAGCTCTCCAGGTTAATACCGGAGGACACTGAGACATCACCACTCGCGTACCCAATCCCCTGCGGGCATCGAGAACCATTGCTCCGCCTTGCCCAACCCGAACCACAAAATTCTCCTTCGGGAGGAGCTCAAATGTTCTACACAGCGTACTCTCTAGTAACGTAAAACTACCACAACGGTACGCGGAAATGATGCCCTCGCACCTCGCCAGCTGAACGGGTCAGAGCTCCAGTGTTTAGTGCAGCGATAGTTTGTGCAAGTTTTTTTCGAACAAAGAGGCATATACCATTTTGAATTTATACGTATACCTCTTCCAACGTCCCAAAGGGCTCTGAAATTATTGGTTTGTTTAGAAAGTTAAATACCTATGTGTGCTTTTTTTTTTTTTTTTTTTTTTTTTAATTTACGTCCTCCAACATTAAGTCATATCGGACGGTGAATGAATTGGTGAAACGATGCTAAAATGATCCCGAAATCCATAGAGCTTAGAGTTTCCTGGCATTCGTCTTTGAGGATAAGGCAAACCCCGGAAAACCCCTTATCCAGCTAACTCACCCCGACCGGGATTCGAATTTGGGACCTCTTGAACGTGAGGCAGACATGCTACCATCTTCGTACCGAGGCGGGCACACTATTCCGTGAAATAATATTTACGAGCTGTATAATCAAATGGTTTTCCTTTTCATTCGCTTAATTAACTGAAGAAAAACATTAGCGGATGAATAGAGTGCCGAACTTAAATAAACACTTCTCAGTTTTTCCAAGCAGACCTAATAAGTACATTTGCATGATATTGATCACTACTTTAGAAACTCAAATATAAAAAATAAAATAAAAAATAAACCTTGAAAGTCTTTATAAAGACAGAGCATCAGCTGGGAATAGCATTGTAACATTAGACTTTATCTGATTTGTCTTCGCTCCACTTTAAGCTGCGCGCAGAACTAAGTAATCAGCTTATTGTTACTCCGTTTCTTCTGATGCTCTTACAGCTGTGAGAGTTCGATATGAAATATATGTACAACGCTGTCTGTCTCTGAAATGCAAAGCTGGTATGGAACAGTCTTCGTTAGGTTTGATACGGATTTTCTCTTATGCTGCTGGAGTTTGATACGGTTCCCAATTTTTGAAGAGCACTGATTTCCAACATGTGGGTATTTTTATGAGCTGGAGTATGGAGAAGATGAAGAAAACTATTAATAGAGTGCTGTATAGTGATGGCAGCATATAATAGATCAAGTTATGCTTTTAGTAGTTGTTAGATTCATAAGCGGGTGGTGTTCCATGTGTTAGTTTGTGACTTTAGCCGTGTTACAAAGGAGACGCACTTCAGCTTGAAACCACTGATATGTAGTGTGAGTGTGTGTGTGTATGTATGTGTGTATGTATGTGTGTGTGTTTTGCACTGCAATGGGCGTTTCTATTCCCTTTTTTAGTTCCATAAAATGAAAGTACACCAAACGACGTAAGGAGCGCAGTACTAGAGAAACGAGGGTACCAGTTCCAGAAAAGGATTGTCTTCCAATAGAACGAAGAAAAATTCAGTAAGCTACCATTGATGTTGAATATTATACACGAGCAGCATATACAGCCTTAGACAAAAACAAATGAGCAGCTGACGGAAAACAGTTCGATTCGGAAAACATCGGAAGCTGCGTTCTCAATGTACGCTTTGGAAAGATAGACTAGACTGAACAGTTCAATTGAATCGTTTATTTCAGAAGCCACCTATGTGCGCACGTTTAAACTTTTGGAAAACTAAAAAACCTGTTTTGCAGTTTAAGTATAGGTCTAGTCTCCTTCAAATATTTTTTACCAAATCAAAAACTGGCTACTGAGTGATCTATTTTTATTTTATTTTTTTCTTCCTTTAAGTTTCTGAGTCCTACATTTTTTAAACAATTGCATTTAGGTGGTTTCTGCAAAGAATGAGTGCATCTAAAGTGATTTTTTTTTTAAAAATTATTATTGTAATTAAGTTAAACCATTATTTTTACCTGTTTTCGTATAAAAGGTAAGTAACAGACACACCTAAGTATAAAAAGTGTGTTTTTATTAGGCCTAAATCAAACAAATACAAGTATACTGCACGCTATAGTATGTCTATATACAAAGATCTGGCCTTATTCACTTATTCAGCTTCTGGCAAATCTTCTGGCAACTCCTCGCCAGCTGTTGGCCATTGGATGAGTGTCATAGAAGGCTTCCTATCCAACAGTCTATCTTTTTTTTTATTGGGACCTAAAACCAAAACTCTCACTGTGAAAAATCCGATAAATTTAAAAAAAAATTATAGCCTACAAAACTGTATAGCTAAAAGTAATATATAAACGCCTCAAATAACATTGGTAAAATAAAAGTGAACATACCTTCCCCTAAGGATAAGCTTCCTCTGTTGGTAGTTCCGGAAGGCTGGCAGATTTTAGCAATGTGAAGGTAAATGTTGTCAATGCTCCAATGAATTGGCTTGCTACCACTTTTCCCGGAGTATCCTTGTAGTAGAGAAACTGCTTGTACTTGGACACTTTGAATGACTGCTTAGTTTCTTTGACTACTTTCCTGCCTGATGTTTCGTCCGAATTTGACATTTTCTTATATGTTTTGGGCCACTAATTTTTGAAACTGAGAACATCATATGATGTAAGGTGATATACAGTATATCAGCCAGACTTACTAGCTTTTAGCATGAGCTCTGCATATTCATCAGGAGTATAAATCCTGTCCATCTTTCTCAAGAGACGCTTTATGCTTCCAAAATCTGTCACATGAGGAAAATGAGTGGCCACGTGCAACGAGGTTGAGAGTTATTTTCACAGCGAATCACAAAACACCTGATGTCATCAAGGCCGCCAACCGTCACGAGTGAAATTTACCGCAGAAAGAACCTAGGCGACGGCGCTGGGGTTCTTTCTGAAATAAACGGATTATTTTCAAGGCTGAAAATAGCACTGCTGATATGAAACATAGGTTATTTCTGCACTAAAGGATGTATCACCAAAAAAAATTTATATATATATATATATATATATATTTATTTATTTATTTATTGTCTCTTAGGTGGTTTCTGAAATAAACGATTCAATTTAAATCCCGGCTAAGGCATTGAAGTTTTCAGTCTGACTCTACCTTTCTATACTTTGGTCTGAAATTGTGAAAGAAAAATTATTTTACCAATATACGCTTTGTTATCACTGGTTTTATTTCAAAGCTATATCACAGATAGGGAGCTGCCTTGCGGCTTGGCCGTATGCATGGTAGCCGAGCGGTAAAACGGATCTGTCTCTTAATTGCACAAACGTGAGTTCGAATCCTTGACGGGCATTCTTCTTTTTATTATTGTTACTTCAATAGCAATGCCTTATGTTCTTCTTGTGGAAGATAAATAATATTTTAAACACATTTATTTATAAAAACGCAAATAGCATATTCTTCTTGTTTTCAAAATAAGTGCAATTTTATTAGAAAATTTCTTTAATATTGGTTGTGTTAACACGCGGGCTCATGCAACTGTTAGGAATGATGCTGGTATATAATGTGAGGTATCCTCTCATGAAAATTTCACTAGATATTTGGTCTCATCCATGCTCCGTAGAATGAGGGCAGTAATAGAAATAAGAGTTTAGAAACCCGGTACTAAGTTAATTTCTCTTTTTATTTTATTTTACATATAGGAATAAAACACTTATTTCGGTTAGTTTAAAAACAATATAGTGTCTCAGTTTTTACCTGTGAGCAAAAATGCCATAAAATCAAGTAAACTTTAGCAATTGGAAGTATTATTAAAATGCATGTAATACTAATTTCGTATTTCTACAATAAAAATCAAAATGATGTCTGGAATTCGAACTTTGTAGGTCTAGCTCCTACATATTTGTCTATAACCGCTCGGCTAACAGTGCACGTTTAGTCACTGAGACTCCATTATGAGAGGATTCAGTACGACGGAGCTGAAGAGACGCGTTGCATGACATGTCGTGGAAATGATGTGGATTTAGAAAAATGTACACTTCCAGAGTCTACTCACCTTTTTTCAAGGGGTGTATGAGACATACACGTTAAAAGCCGCATATACATTAAAAGCTGCCCACGTGATTTTCTAAAAACCTTTTCTTGTATAAACAGTAATTATGATTTTAAAGTAAAATCATAATTTGTGGAAAATTAAGTTAAAGCTATACCTATATGCAACAATTTGCCTGATTCTGAAAAAAAAAATTCGTTCTGATTTAATAAGTTCCTTAAAATCGAATACGCATGAGCATAGCAAATGATTCGGAAATAAATTAGGATTACCCATAAGTGTGAATAAATTGCTAAATAAATTAACAGTTAATATTTTAACTTAAAGGATCAACTGCTATGATCTCCAGAAGATTAACAACTACGGAGAGTCCCAGTCTAATTTGAGCCGCGAAGCAGACATGTCGTGAGGTAACCAGCACGAGTAAATGTGCTGTGATTTTCCTTTAATACCGGGCCAATCCATATATTTCCGGTCAATAATTTGTACAGCTTGAACTGTTAACAATATTACGTCTTATAGGTAGTTGCTTTGTTAAGTTTAAAAAGTTACAAGGTCATTTTCTTGTACACGTTCTTGGAATTACTTTTAAATTGCATGAACTGTGTGTATTAAAGGAGTTAGATAATTGAAAAGGACTGAAAAATTTGTTCCACAACAGCTAACATTTACATGGGATACTTGTGTAAGAACATATTCATGACAAATGGTGTATAAGCAATTTATAGACGGATTCCGTGACATTCAACCTTCAATTAGAGGTGTAGTTAGCAATTTGTGAATAGATTTGAAGATATAGTTTGGCTGAAATCTAGAATTCCTGGCCCTGAACTTCGGGTCCAGTAGAAGAAAAGCTGAAAGACAAGTCACATCACTTAAATATTCATCTAATAAACATTTACGTCGGGTAGCACAAGAAATAGACTTTTCAAAAGCTTCAGTCCATATGGCTATTACACTTATAAAACAACCTTTTAGTCAAGGAATTACCGACGTGTGACAATGTAAGTCGAGTGAATTTATTTAATTTATTTTACAAACAAAACAAACTTGGTATCTTACTGATACGAGTTTAATAATTTTCTCCAAGAAGTCTATGTTCACAAAACAATATCTGGAGTATCGAAGATACTCTACATGATAAAAAGTTTTAATGGCGTGTCATAAATATTTAATTTTTTATAATGCTGTAAATTCGGAGATGTGTCGAGATTCAGATTTTTTTTTTTTTTTTTTTTTTTTTTTTTTTTTTTTTTACTTGTTCCATTCATACCCCGCCTTTAACTCCAATGGCCATATCGACGGCCGTTGTCCTTTGAAGCATGCCGAAGGTGTTAACTCGTAATCGTTGGGTTTTAATCATTAGATCACGCACACATTCACACTCTCATTTATACTCCCAGACTCTGGAGAAGATGGGGAATTATCTTGAGTGGAGAAAAATCCCCACCCCCACCCAGGAATCTAACCCAGGACCCCTAGCACGGCATGCAGGTGCTCTACTGACTGCGCTACGGGGCCAGCCACTCTAGATGTTACTTTTACTATTAGAAATCTAAAAAGTAGGGTCTATAAATGAACAGAAAGACAATAATAAGACCATGAATTGCAAGGATTAAAGAAACAAAAAAATAACGTGTGAATGTACATTTTATCAAAAAGGTCGTTAATGTGTGAATGTGCAACTACTATACACGGTTAGTAAAATAAAATTATTACTGTGTGCATTCCATAGACTAATGCGTAAGTTTGTGAGTAGAGTGCTCGGGAAATAACGCATCTACATACCGACCTCTTCTCAACCTCTTTCTCGGCTGAAACGTGTCGTGCACACTCTACCCTGAATATAACTAGCACAATTTCAATGAAACTAGGCCATAGAAACAAACAACGTATAAACGGATGTTACACTATCCAATTTAATAGGACTTTTCGATATTAGTCACATAAAAACGCTTCCAGCGATAACACTAAAATAGTTCGGCTGCCGAAAGCTCATTATAAATAATCAGTCTGCTCCCGTAAAATGTTTTTCCAGAAGGATATGATCATTCCTGAAACCGGCCAAGTTGTATGTAATACCCCATGTTAGAGAACAGTTAACGTGATTGTGATAATGATGAGGTGTTTAATGGCGCTCAACTGCAACGTCATCAGCACCCTGAGAACAGTTAACGCATGCATCGTTTATTATCTTGGAAATATAGTCAGTCACTTATTTTACTTCAGTGAGTGAGTGAGTGAGTGAGTGAGTGAGTGAGTGAGTGAGTGAGTGAGTGAGTGAGTGAGTGAGTGAGTGAGTGAGTGAGTGAGTGAGTGAGTGAGTGAGTGAGTGAGTGAGTGAGTGAGTGAGTGAGTGAGTGAGTGAGTGAGTGAGTGAGTGAGTGAGTGAGTGAGTGAGTGAGTGAGTGTTTTAGGGTACGTCGACAGCGAGATCATTTAGGCCCATATTACACTTCAGGAAACCTCCATTAGGAAAAGGGTGAAACGAAGACAGAGCGCGAGCAAATCCACATGGGCAAGATACGGTAAGGGTCCCTAACATTTTCAGATATTACAACTTGATAGCGTCATACGCCTACCCTTCTTCCCTCAGAGAGCCGTCTTCCCTTCACACTCGAAAGTTGGTACAGAGAATTTTACAAAATACCTTTAAAGCTATACGCCTTTCCTGCCGACCGCTCGCCTGATCCTTTGACCACCAAACATAACGAAATGAAGCTACAGAAAATGGAGAACCAAGTATTTCTCAACATTATATAGTCCATTACAGCATTCGAATAACAAACGAGGGAAACCTCCTAAAAACAAAGTCAAAGTTACTGAACCCGAGACATCCCAAATAGTCTATTGTTTCAGGGAATAATCTAGCTTGGTTCTGTTAGAAATATGCTACTTAGCTTGTACCTCCAGGTATTCAGGTGCATTAAATCATTGCTTGCAGTGTTCATTATCACAATGCTTCGTGCGTTTGAATCATTGTATCTAGAAATACATTTCACACAATGTTACAGTGCTAGAGGATAATTGCCTGAGGTAATATCTACACAGAATATCTCTTCAACAATGGAGAATTTCTTCGGGTTATTTGTGTGGATGTTTGCAACAGTAAATGAACAGTTTTGCTTGGGGCATTTCCAACTTCTGCTACACGGCATATTTGTTAACAGACATTCAAAAGCAGATCGGAAAAGAAAAAACAATACGTAATGCTATTTCTATGGGAAAAGGGTAGATACTAAGGGTATTGTTTTCGATACTGAAAGCTTGTTTGATGAAATCGCGAACACAGTAGTACCAATGTGTATGTTTCGAGAAATGCATTACAGTGGTAGTATGTAAGCATTAAGTTTCAGTATCAGAATAAACTTGAATATTTTTATAAAAGCTGGGTTCATTTCTTGAACTACATGTTTTAATAAATAGAGAAAACATGTTAATTCTATTAGTAACACTGAAATATTATGCTGATGAAAGTCCACAAACCACAAATTTGGTAAATAAAAACAAAACAAAATCTGAGTAATTTCCTTATTTACTCTATTACCATGTTTTTTATAGATTTTTCACATAAGAGTTTGTATGCATATCATTTTCTCTTCAGGACTATTTTGCCTTCAAAGCTCATCGTTTTCTGTGTCTGTCTACAGGTTTCCTTCCTTTAGGATTATACTTCATTATTTGCTTTTAGAGTCTCGGCCGGTTTTTTTCGACATCTTTCCACTGATTAAATTCTTTAATCTATTAGTCATTTTAAAAATGCTTTGTTTTTCTCTAAAACTTGCACCTATTATACTGAGTAAGGTCGCGCCGTGGTAACGTGTGTAACTCGCTCTCTTGAGATCGCTGTTCGTTTTACGTCGATCACCTCTTCTCACATCTGTCAGGTGTTTTTTCAATTTTTCTTTCGGACGCATGATGTATGGCGATGCCTGACAGATGGCGCGGATTATTGTGCGTTGCAAATACGTATTCGCCGATGGGACGTCATTGGTTGTTGGCTTAATACCGATACCGGCCACGAAGTGCGCGGCCGTTGCGATTTCATTATGTAGGGAATTCTGTACGTAGGCCACCATGATGGGCCCATTATTTCTATGCCCCCAAGTGGGGCCCCCCGGGAGGAAGGATGAGGAGAAGCAGACAGAGGGCGGCCGACCCAAGGAGCCACGACAGTACAGAGGTCGGGGTCCCTACAGTTTACTTATATAGACACTTCCCCGATAGGCCAGGACAATGGACACGCTCTTCTACTGCGGGACGGCAACGAACCGAGCAGCCGAGGTCCCAAAGGTCCCAGGCTGGCGATCTGAGCCCCAAAGGTCCCTGGCAGGCGGTCCCGAAATGGTCACAGTAGAGGAGCAGAGACCGGCAACCGACCTACCGGAGAAGGAAGTAGTTTCCCCCAGAGCATATCATCCTGCCATGCACTGCCGAGACTCCCGCCGACACATCTATCCTGAAAGAGACCACCAAATGAGAGATGACGTGAAATGATAATGGAGATGAAATGGAGAGACATGTAATTAATGTAATAAATTAAGGGATGTAATTAACCTACCCAGCATTCGCCTAGCGACCCGGGAAATCCTCCGAAAATACCCATGGGTCAGGTAGGTCGACCACGGGAATCGAACCCGGGACTCTCGAATGCGGGTCACAGGCGAAACCACCTGAGCTATTCCGCTTAGTGCTGTCTCTGGGATGAACTTGTTAAGGACTTGCAGGGTCTATGTCCTGTATCCTCGAAGGTGCCCTAGCTTTCTTTTCTTCCTGGAGGTGTGCTTGGACGTCGCAGTGCGCAAGATGTCCCGCTTCACTGTCCATCCTTTACCCCTTTTTCGCCTTTTACGGGATCGTAAAAATTTCTGAAGCACTTCTTTGTTTACTAATTTGTTTTATTGCTTGATGCTCAGGTTTCACTCCCATATGTTAACACAAGAACATCCCTAACTACTAAAACTTCAATGTTATTTTCCTGCGCATTTTTTCTGTATAAATTGTTCCACACATTCTCTCAAATTTGAATATTCTGTTGCCCACGCTATAGTCTCGGTAATATTTATATCACTTCCTGAGGAGTTCAAGTTGTTCATCTGATCTACAATGATTACTAAGAACTACTTTTGTTACAATTACTTCTTTCTATAGGGAATTCATTACTTTTTTCTGTATTAAAACTTTTCATGATATGTTTTTTAGCAGCGGAGACTTATTTTGGATAATACAAATAGAAGCTTATTTACATTTTCATTCTTTAATAGCTAAAAAGCGGATTCACTAGTTTCCTCCATTTTATTATACCGTTAACAGAAATATTAAGAATGTAATATTTGTTTCAATTTAGCCCCGAAAAATTAATATTTACTTATTTCATAATGTTATTTATAGTTTAAAATATTAATATTCAAGAAATATCGGTGAAACTGGAAAGTGAACGAGATTAAGAAACAATTGAAGCTAAACTTGTGACTGAATAAGTAGAAATGAAGGAAAAACAATAATATTAATGCGTTTAATTACAATAATATTAGTCTAAAATTGTAAAGAAATGTTATTTGAATGTTAAATTGCTTGAATACGATTTAAACAAAAAGATTTATGTAAATTGTCTGATATGGTAATCAAAAGTGGGTCGTGAAAGATTACGTGAACCAATTATAAATTACTGAAATGCCATACTAACGGTAAATTCAATAATTAGAGATTAACCAGAATTAGCGTAATTCTATGCATGGACGTTGCCGAGTTAAGCAAAACGTTATCAGTGTGTGGGAACTGGATTTCAAGTTAATATTGTGAAGGAAACCGAGGTTATAAAGTTATGTATTAATTTATGTTACAACGCGGTTTTGTAAACATAATATTGATTAAACATTGGAATATTTAAAGATGTTGAACGACTATTTCGTTGCATTGAGTAATTTAGTTACAATTCCCGTCTGAGACCAAATCCTAGGTAAAGATTACTCGTGCAACGACTAGAGCAGCGCCGGAGATCGTCTAAAGGCTTCGCTGTACCTGAGCGCCGGGTCTGAGCAAAAGCTCAGATTAAAACGTCTTCAAAACCTGAAACATCCACACATTCCCAAGGACAGCACGCAGCCACCTCATCTGTTGGAGCAGAATCGCATCATCCTTACCCTGAGATCCTGTCGCAAATGTCGTCTCAACTTGGTGCATAAGTTGCATAATTGCACTTTCACATCGACAAAAGCGTATCTTCTCGAACTCTTTGATTAATGGCTACTTTTGTAGTAGTCTTACCATTATTTCTTATTTTATCTTTATTGGATGTTAGAAGCATTTAATTATTTTAACAAGTTGTAGACACTCATTCACTTCAACTATTTCCTATAATTTCGTTTTATCAAAACCGAGTATACCTTTGATGGATAGAGTCAACATGAAAAATTCAATGCCATGGCCGGGATTTGAACCACGGATCTCCTGGTTTCCGTCCAGTCGTGGTTCAAATCCCGGCCATGGCATTGAATTTTTCATGTTGACTCTATCCATCAAATATCTTAGCCTATAGACGGCTAGTGTGGAGAAATGATTCATTTCCATCAATTAACTAAAATAATACGAGTATGCCTTTGTTTATTAAACGTCGTGTATTTTAAATGATATATTTAAAACTGAAAATACGAGGGCTGTTCAATAAAGAATGATCACAGCTTTTTGACAACGTACCAGTACTCATCCTCAATTTTGATGGTTCTTCTCAAAATAGTCTCCCCTGAATGTGATGCACTTGTGCCAGCGTTTCTGCCAGTCTTCAAAGACATGCTAGAATCCATTTTTGAGAGATGCTTCAAAATCGCCTCCGCAGCCTTCACCACTGCTTCTGATGATGGATGACTCCCACGAAGGCGTTTCTTCAAGTTAGGGAATAGAAAAAAGTCACATGGTGCTAAATCTGGACTATAGTGAGTGTGAGGGATGCACTTCACGTTGATTTTTGCAAGATATTTAGCAACAACATTGGCAAAATACCACCGCACATTATCGTGGTGCAGCATCCAGCCTGCTTCATGGAAATGTGGTATTTTGCGCCTGATATGGACTTGTAGTGTTTTCAGGACATCCCTGTAGTATTTATTGTCCAGTTACTGATGTGTGTGCAGGTACAACATTCTGATAAACCATTCCATGAATATCAAAGAATGAAATGACCATAACTTTCCCATCAGAAGCAACCACTTTCGATTTTTGGGGGCTTTACTTTTTGTTCTCAGGATCAAAATTATGTAGCCAAGTTTCATCAGCAGTGATTACGTTTGAAAGAAACTCCGGATCTTCCTCTAACATCAACTTTAACTGCATATTACCTCCGTTGCAGCGGTAGACGATACTGAACAAGTCTGAACTTGCCTGGCGTGTTTGTATCACATTAAGCTAACAGAATATAATAAGATTGAATTTTAGTGCGAAAAATTATGACCCTAAAAAAATTATTATCGTTCATTTATTGAACACCCCTCGTACTACCTCTTCTAAAGCAGCTTTTCTTCTACGATTAGATGCCCCATTATCTTTGTAGACTGTTTCTTATTGTTCCTGCCTTTGACTGCAATGGTCCTATCAGGTGCCGTTCTCCTTTGGAATATATCACAATGGTGTTATCTCATAGACGTTGGGTTGCTGGTACTTGGGATTTTTCTTTTTTTATCATTAGATCACGAACACATTCCCCCCATTCATACTTCCAGACTCTGGGGAATATGGGGAATCATCTTGATTGGAGAAAAATCCCCCACCCCCAGCCTGGAATCGAACCCCAGATCCCTGGCATGGCAGGCAGGTGCTGTATCGACTGAGCTACGGGGCCAGCCTACTTTGAATTCTTATTTATTATTCCTCAAATACTTTTCAGGCAATATAAACTAACATATAAGCCTGTATTTGCTATAATCCTTGGGTTTTCTTTATTAAAAATTGAAATTTAGCCAATAAGTCAGTCTTCTAGGCCATATTGTTTTTCCAGCATCTATCATAGAAATGTAATAAACGAAATT
The DNA here is from genome assembly GCA_030765055.1 of Mantis religiosa. Lineage (NCBI taxonomy): Eukaryota > Metazoa > Arthropoda > Insecta > Mantodea > Mantidae > Mantis > Mantis religiosa. The sequence continues at coordinate 207,783,902 of CM060947.1, read as the reverse complement.
TTAACATAATACTTCCCTTCTTAAACAATTCTACATTTAAGCCATCTTGGCCTATTGTTTTCTTCGCTTTAGTTTATTTTACCTAAGTGATTCTTCAACTTTAATGGTTATCAAATCTCCTTCATATGCTAAATTGTTTTCTATGTTTTTGCTATATATTCTGTATTCTCATTCTTATGATCTTCTCCTTGCTGTTGCTTCCCACAGGCTTCCATCCTCGGTGCCAGTGGTCTCCTCCCTGAACGTACTGGGTACTGGTCCAGAATGCACTGAATAGTGTTAGAGTCCTGAGGGACCAAAGAGCAGGCTACTTGGTTGAGAAGTAGCAGGTCTTGCTTGCGAAGACCCCATATACCACTCGGGGGGGGGGGGGGATGAATGCTGACCATATTCCACCCTCCAGCATTGCAGCTACTGCGCAACGGGTTAGATATTTTTATTATACATATACCAGCCATATATATTGTAGCCATTAGCACTCGAGTATTATATTCTATGAGAAGTAAATCATTGAAGTAGTGTAAAATAGTGCTCTAATGAGCATGTTTTATTTACACTCAGTTACATATGTTTTATGATAAATGATGAAGTATATCATGGTAACCAGCAATGACATATTGTTTTGTGTAAAACACAAGTAAAATGAACTATTTTTAGGAACTGTCTCAATGTTAAAGATTCAGTTTATGTTTGCAATGAGTTTGTCACTGCCATTTGCTCTGGCAAATTCAGAGCATAATGTTCTGTAGCCGCATCTTGTAGGAACCACATTCTTAACCTTCTATTTCTTTTACTTAATATCCTGAAATGTAAGTAAACGATGAATGAAATGATGCTCAAATGAGCGTAGAGCCAGAGCATAGATCTACTATGTATTTAGGTTAAAGGAGAACCCCGAAAAAATCTAAACGAGGTCACTTACTCTCGAGATTCGAACTCGGGACATCTTGAATGTGAGGCGAACACACTACCTCTACGCTACTGAGTCGGGCTCTTAACCTGTGATTCATTATATATTATGCAGGAACGGTGTCCAGCAATTCCTCATATATCACTGAATGTATTACTATTACAGGAATGTGGTTCCACACCATATTACTAATTATTCCACGCTTGATTATACGCTTGGTGTTTGGAGCACCACGCTTATTAGTTTCTCTCAACAATTTTGTGTTTTCTGTGGACCAATATCACATTTTGTACATAATACAAGAATAAATATTAGTCACTGAACAGAGCAGAAGAAAAAGTATTACCATGTAAAGTGAGCGTGATCCAGTTCAAACATTTTTGTCTTTTGATTGGAGGTTTTTTTTTTTTATTTGCTCCATTTATATCCCGCATTTAACTACTATGATCATATCGGCGGCCGTTCCCCTTTGGAACATACTGAAGGTGATAACTCGAATTCGTTGGGTTTTAATCATTAGATCACGCACACATTCACACTGTCATTCATAGTTCCAGACTCTGGGGAAGATGCGGAATTATCTTGGCCGGAGAAAAATCCCCACCCCCACCACCGGGAATCGAACTCGGGACCCCTAGCACGGCAGGCAGGTGCTCTACCGACTGAGTTACGGGGCCAGCCTGATTGAAATTTATTTGTGCACTGAGTGTACATATGGTGTTTTGGAGGGCTCAAACCTTTCAGATTTTAGTATTCTGTGAGTGAATTCTCTACTGAAACCACTTTCTCTGCCACACAGCACGCTGATCTTTAAGGGCCGGTCGTCATCTTCTCAATCGCACTTATTGAATTATTTTGTTGGTAGCAGATTTTAGGGGGAACAGTTTTTCTTTCCTTTGCCCAGCACGGTGTACTGTAAGGTAGAACTGTAGCTTCCTTTTTTATTGTCCAAACAGAGGACTATTAGTTCCATTTGTGTTCTGCACTAAATATTAATATACTTATAATCATAATAAATCTTTATTTCACACCTAACACAACAGATTAAATAAAAATAAGTACAACAAACGTCTAACTAGAAAGCTTTTTTGCTACAGCCTGTTCCAAATTATATTCCTTTTGTTTCAAAGACTAATCTAGGAAAGACAAAAATCCTGGAGAATTCTTAAGCGTACAAATTTGAAAAACATAAATAAAAATAAGGAAATATCAGTTTCCATGGTTTACATTACTGACTTCTCGAAAATATTCATAATGCAATGTACTTTAGATAGGGCGTTTTATTCTTTTTCCTTGCATTTATCAACAGATTTATATGTCACTCTGTATTTAACTTTTCTGTATATTTTCCCTTTGTATTTATTTTCTTTAATAATTTATATATAATTAACAGTCTTCTGCGAATGTCGTGTCCCCTTTCCCTATAAATTTACCCTAAATGTATTAATTAGTTGCCACATCAAACTTTTAGCTTAATTTATTTTTACTTTACACGTTTCATTAACTTCCTCCATGTTTTTATACTCTTAATAAGCTCTTGTATTCCTCCACTGCATTAGACGTTTCTTTGTTCATCATGCTTTTTCTTCTTGTACATTTAGCAATTTATTTTCTTATTAACTAATTCTTTGGCAACTTCTATGTATTTTGCAGCCTTTTATAGTATTCTATTTATCTTGCTGTAGTTAATTATATAATTTTATCATTAGCTTAATCGTTTCTGATTTAAATATGTGATTCCAAAGTCATTCAGCTTTTATTTTCTTAGAAGTTTACTTTTAGGTCTCTAAATTCTGAGTTCAACGAACCTTTTTGTTTTAAATCTGATGGTAAGGTTCCTAATTGCACCTGTATTTAGATTTATAATGCCAGAGAACTTTCTATAAATACTTGTTGGCGTGAATCAGTTCTGAATAAGCATCGTAAATAAATATTCTGTTATAGTACAAAGTTTTAGTCAGTACTTTAGTTATCTAAATAATGAAATGTCGGCAAAGTACATGCAATTTAAAAGTAGTTCGGAGGAGAAATATAAAACAAGCCTTCTAACATTCCAAACTGTACAAAGAAATGGCCATGGACGTTACTATTGCTAACACCTTAATCTGTATTAAACATTGACCGGAAACATACGGGCTGGGACAGCATTGACACGAAAAACAGAACGCCGCTGTTTACCTCACGCTCTGCCACCTTTCTTCCGCCCGCTTTCACGGTTCAAGCTTGACTCGAACTCTCGCTGTTTACAGTACGGAACTCAAGACCGGTTATCATTTCATTTATCGATATTGGGAAATTAAAAGGAATCCTGTATAATTATTAACAACCAACGGCATAAAAAGGATCGTTATCATTCTTCTTGAACTGCATGTTTAACTTTCCTGCTGTAAGATCTATCTAGTTATGAGACGGTCATTCAGAATTAGGACTTCTGAGGACATTCCCAAATTTCACATACACATATCATTTGTCATCAAATATCTTAAACATGTGGTGTTGTATGTTACGCCCGTTTTAGAAAAAAAAATGTTCCAAAAACACTCCATGTACAGGGTAATCAGCTTAGGCGCCTTCGTCTGTGGACCGCATTTGGGAGGCCCTGAGGCCCTGAGTCATGGGGTTTTTCCGGCGTGATTAGGTGAATGCTGGGTAGATTAATTGCATCCCCGAATTCCCTGTCCCTCCATTTCAGTATCATTTCATCCTCTCTCATCTGGTGGTTTCTTTCAGTTTAAAAGTGTCGGCGAGAGTCTGGGTGCTGTATGGCGGAATGATATGCTCTGAGTGAACACTTCCTCCTCCGAAGGAACGGATTCCTGTCTACGTGCCGGCCTTGTGGGCCAGTTCGGGATGCCGGTTGTGCAAGCCTAACTGGAGTCCTCCTTGCTCTGGGGGGTGGCAGCTTCCGGTCTTCGAACAGGCCTCGTGAGTGTTTCGGGGCCCTGCTAGCTGGGATGACAATTATCCTGGATTTCCGGGCAGTTTCTATTTAGTAAAGTGTAAGGACCCGCCCTCTATATATAGTGACTCCTTTTGGGTTACCACCCCCTGTCGCCTCTCGGCTCTCCCTCCTCCCGAGGGTGCCCCACTTGGGGCATAAGTACAAAATACCAGTCTGGTCGAGGTGCCGAATGCCCTCCAAACAATACAATCTAATCCAAACAGACACCATTCAAGGTAGTCATTGTTCTTGGTATGCCACCATTTTACACATATGATGTTCTTTTGCTCATCTTTTTTTTTAGAAAATACAGAATAATGAAAATGGTTGCATGTAAACATCATATAACATGGAGAAACTTTCTTGAAAGTTCGTCTAGGATGCTTTCTCTCCATCTCACACGAGCGTGCGCGCACTCAGATACATGCACACGCAGCTGGAACACTAATATTCTGATACCGAAATTAAGATGCAATGAATAAAGAATCGTAATGGATTTCAAAGGAACATGGTATATTCGTTAAAACGTGAGGAGGTGCAGTTGGGGTGAGTAGTTTAACAAAGTGATGGGAAAAAGTGGGTTCTTAGCAGGGATTCTAAGAGATAACACTTGACTCAATTTGAAAAGACATTGTTCGGACCCTTAATAATGGCATGGCCGAGACTAATGATCACAATGAACAAAATAGTCACAAAAGGAATTTTTGTGTGAATAAAGACAGGCTTCGAGAGGTGAAGACCACATGCATCTGCAGTGAGGAAGACTGGGTTGGCGGTCCATTAAGAAAGATACAACTGGTTCGATCTTCGGGGAAGGCAGACGAGAACCGAGGAGAAAAGATATCTATCGGTTCCTATGTAAATAACGAGTTAAGTGTTATCGCGTAATATGCATTCTACATACGTTAACTCTGAACAGAGTTAACAGATACTGGTAACCCTTGGTCGGCAACTTCGCGAGTTATGTGATGATTAAAAGAAGCAGTCATTAAACCAGTCTGAAACTTGCATTCCAGTGCCATTCTTACTCCCATACATATCCCCGCATACCCTTTGACGGAACTCTTCCTATACCCTGAGTATAGGCCACACTGCTTCAAAATTTACAACGTAGGAATAAGCTACATCAAATTAGCGACCAATGCGTGGAGCAACCTTTTGAAAGTGCATGAGTAATTGATGTGAAGAAAAAAAACGCGCATCAATTGATAAAAGAGAGTAAATGACAAAGAAGCTGGAATTGCTGCTTCAATGAATAAATGAGTAAGATATTCTTAAGTGTTTATGTGAACCCGGATCAACCTCTGCTTGGAGAAAAATCATTACATTATCCGGTTTCACATCGTTCGAAGCGCTTCTTGAATTACAAATAAGCAAGCCACGAACATTGCATGAACGGCAGTTTCGACTTTGCTGTGCTCCGTAAACAAACAGCCCTAGGCAGCTTCTACGTATCTTGTGAAATTACGCGGCCATGTTTACTTCCCAACGGCCCATCAGGAAATTGAAAGTGCTACAGATTTTTCATGCAGATAGCTGAAAACAATACGTTCGCTTTCATTTATTGTTGAGGGAGTAGTGAATTCCCTTGCGGGATCAACTTCAATTCATACTTGGTTATGTTGCTGGCACGTTCACCTTTCATCGCACTTCAGAATCACTGCACTACAGAAAACAAATTCGTGTTTTGCTGCGTTTAGTGATAAATATTTGACACAGTATACTTAATGTAATTTAAAAAATTAAACTTCCATATCCAAAAATAAAAAACTTCCACACCCTAAGGAGGTCTCACTATAAAATAATATTTATATGATCTATCTAAATATAAGTTTAAATCATGAATCATTCCATCAAAGCGTCAACGGCCTTTTCAACATAATGCTTCAGATTATTGGTTCTTCTCTTGAAAATATTTAACATAATACAACACATTTTAAAGTTGTATTTGGTGAATGAAATGAACTAACAAAGTCCATAAAATTATATGAAATTCTTGCAATAAATTAAAAATTATCAAAACTAATATCACAAGACGTGTGACCTAAACGATAAATTCTTGAGCGGAGAAAAGTACTGTATCTTTGAAATTCAGATGTTCAAATGATATTTACCTGGACTATTGTATAAATAAAATATGAGTTTAAATACATGTCGCTAAGATTTCACCTGGAAGTGCTAAATTTTATAAAAAAATAACACATTACCAAAAGTGCAGTTCACGCCGACTAAACAAAAGGATGACTAAGTTATTTATGGTATGAATCAAAAGAACGGCCGGGTAGTAAATTATAGGAGATAAATTAACTCCTCCGGGTATGTTCTCTGAACATAAATTAAAGTGATGTTATGCATTTTAATATGGCTGTGCATTTAATAATCCCCACAATTTTATTTAACTTTCGTGTGTCAACTGCCTAGTCCATTAAAATATTAAGTATTTGTTTCCTCTGTTAATTTGATCACTGAGGAACTTGAGTAAATTGAATAGATTCTCAATTATCAATATGAATGGTTACGATATTTCACAGGTGACACTTCAACACATAATGAGTCCATATCCCAAGACTGGGTATGGATAATACATATGTAGTACAATTAGATTGACATGGGTGAATCTAATAACAAGTTCATTAAAATTGGCGGAAGAGCATCCTCACGTAGTGTTGCATATATTACTCATCTCCCTCATTTATTTAACCGTCTGCTGAATATAAAATGAACTGTATGTTCGTTTTATAATCATTACATCTAAGAGGTAAATTTATGTAGATATTTCATTGAAAAGAAAAGTATTTGCAAAGTAATGAAAATACTCGTATGCACACAACTATACTATGTTCAATGAGAGAATAAAGTACCATAAACAAAACACCGCTTTGTATCACTCCGCGTCCACATGCGTTCAGAATGACAGTACTGTTACCGCTTCGTTAAGTATAATATTAATATAAATTTTCGACACTTCTTCTTCTTCACTCCATGGTTTGGGCATAACGCCCGTTCCGGCTTCATAGATCTCTCCAGCGTTTCCTGGGTCGTCCTCTGTCTCTTCTTCCTTTTGGATTATAGTTTAATATTGCATTTGGACATCTTCCATCCTCCATTCTTAATATATGTCCATGTCATTGTTGCCTTCGTTCTGATATTTTGTCATGGATTGGTTCGATTTCTAATTCCTTTCTAATATCCTCATTTCTTATTTTTACAATATTGTACAAATTTTAACTCTTCTTAAAAGTTTCATTTCTGCTGTCATCATCATCATCATCATCATCATCATCATCATCACCACGGTATAAGCCTTGTGGCCCGTTCCGACTCAAGGAAATTGATCGGACCATCTCATTCGTGGCCTGCCAACATTTCTTCTACCTACAGGTTTATACTTGTATACTATTTGTGGTGTACGGTCTTCGGTCCTTCTCTGCACATTATCTTGCTATTTTTGCCTGTATGCAATGATTGTTTCATTTAGACTCTGAATTTCCAATTCTCTTCTAATATCCTCGTTTCTTTTCTTGTCTATGAGTCTATAACCTGCCACCTGTCTCAGAAATTTCATCTCAGCAGCCCCCACTTTCTTCTGTTGTGAGATAGTCACAGACCCAGTTTTCACACCCATAAAGCAGGGTTGGGATCGCCATTATTTTATACAGTTTTAACAAAGTTTGACGATTACAATGTTTAAAATTTCTTTTTATTGTGCCACATATTGTTTGGAATATTTCTATTTTGTTTTGTATATCTCTATTACTGGTATATGACACAATATAGTCAAGATAATTAAAATAACTTTGTTGTTGAATGGGTTGATCATTTATGCAAATTTTTGCTCTCAAATGGTTCGTTCCTATAGCAGCCATTATTTTTGTTTTTTCATATTAAATTTGAAGATTATATTCTCTTGTAATATTATTTAACTCATGTATGGCTCTTTGAAAGTTATCTTCCGTCTCCGCAATTAAAATCTGGTCATCAGCAAACAGCAATGTGTCAACATTTCTCCCTTACTTCTGCAGACTGTATTTTATTTAAATCCTTTTGTGTTGGCACCCAGGTTTCGCTTCCATATCATAAAGCTGGAATAGCCATTACCTTGTACATTTTCATTTTGTATCCTCTCGCACTCTGTTTTTAAAAGTACTTTGGATTGTCCCACATACTGCTCGGAATTTGCTAATATAGCTAATTATCTCGCAGCATACTATAAAAATTAACTGCTACTTAGATATTTTTCGTACTCTTTAGCACGAGACTTGACCATTGCCAGCAATTTCGCCTTAACATGACCCTCAAGGAAAATTATATTTTTACTCTGTAATGTTATGTCACTCGTTCATTTGTCATTTGGTATGCGTTCTAAACTCACACTGTGGTAGGGGGCATTGTCCATCACAATAACGCTATTCGGTTGTGATTTGGGGAGAATCTTTTCAAAGCAGGATTTGAAAACGTCGCCATACATTTCTTCATGAAAGTCTCCCGTTGTTTTGGAGATGAACAGAAGCTCGCCTCCCTCGACAAAGCCATCATCACTTCCTATGTGCAAAACATAAGTCGCTTACCCCTCTCCGTAGGATTTCTAAGACCTGCACTTAAACCAGATCGAAATGCATGTTTCATTTCCTTTTTTTTCCACAGTGTGGTGTCAGTTCATACTTTGCTTGTTGTGTGTCCATCGTTAACCCACGTCTCGTCTAAATAATAAATTTTCCGTTACTTAATTTTGCGGAGAAAATATCTTCGCCGTAAAATAATATGATCTCTGTCCACAATGACACTGTCTTTTTCTGTTCACAAATTCGAAACCAATATCCAGCAGCAGTTTGTGGAGGGAAGATCGTTTGAAGTCTGGCAGCTCAAGATCAGAGTTAACAGCCAAAATCACTTTAAGGTGAGAGATTCATTGTTAACAAATAATTGATTAACTTTTCGGCGGATTGCTGATCTCACAAACCCATCACAGACGACATTCCAACACTGATCTGACACGTGGTTTCTTCTTGCCGGGAGTTGAAAGTTCACCGAATGTGGCCTTTCCTTGCGTTCACTATAAATGCTGGAAACCGAAACACCGGTAAACTCAGATGTTAACTTCACCACTTCATCGATAGCAAGTTCAGGAACTTTTTCACTGAACTTGTTAAATACATTCAATATTGTTTTCTTTTCACCACTTCGTAAAGGCTGTCCGCGCGCATGCGTAACAGTACTCGCCAGTTCCGGCATGATTCACAACTGGATACGCCTCTCAGCTTCAATATGCGTGCGCAGCATGATTCACTTTAATTACAAACTAACTTAACTGTCTATTAGTAAATGTTTCTTTTATAGTTGAAATATGCTTAGTAGCACTAGTTGTGCGCTTTAGCAAAACGAACTCAGACTCCATACCTCTGTAGCATTACCTTTTCAAGGGATTATTTACACGACGGAAGCATCATGGAAATTGTGAAGGCACGCTACGATCAATGGTCACGTGGTTTCGTTTGCATCTACTTTATTGTTCCGCTGCAAGCAGTATAAGCTTTGGATTTGTTTAAGGCAAATTATGAAGTTTTGTTTATTTTACTATGGACACCACTAAATGGAGAATTTCTTGAAAACCATTGCAACTGAATATCCTGAATACATCTTCAATAAAATTAGTTGTGAATGTGTCTTCATTTGAGGTAGGAAAGCAATGAATGAATGGCTACATTTAGGCAGTATAGAGGTGTGAGTTGGGTGATTCGTAAGTGTTGCCGGTTGCTTGTGACGTAATCTAGGGAATGCCAGTCGCGAATTCCAAGGATTTCCAGGTTGATATTATATAGGCTATTGCATAAAATATACATCAAAATTATAGCTACATGCCTTATTTAAAATGTATTTACAACTTCTCCAATTTACAGTGTATCTGCATCTCAGTTTAAGGCACCGATTCTTGCCAAGAAAACATCAATGACAGTTTTTAAATATTTCTTTCTGTTGCTCTTTTAAGTTTATTAAACAAAACCTCTTCCACGGATAACAAGAACAGAGATGAAAGTCTATTTTGAGTTTGAGTGTTTCTTAGATATGCGTGAAATCTGCGAAGCGCTGAAAAAGATCGTTGTGCTGAAGTACTGGTGGCAGGAATGATCAGAATTAATTGTGTAATCGTGTGATGTGTGATCAAGTAATTTAAATTTTAAAGGTTTAAGATCCGGAGTTGGCCTTCCTATTGAAATTATGAGACATTTTTCATCAAAATAATGCGAACGCAAATGTAATAATTTGAGCAACAACAAAGGTATATTATTTCTATTAATTATAATAATTGGAGACCAATTTTAAAGGTTTCGATCACACAAATACAGTCACCTTTTTTGTAATTTACGTCCTTTAACGTTAAGTCATATCGGACGATGGATGGTATGATGCTCAAATGCGCCCAGGGTCCAAGCAGCTTAGAGCTACCCAACATTCGTCTTTTTAGGGTAAGGGAAAACCCCGGAAAAACCTTATCCAAGTAACTGACCCTGACCGAGATTCGAACTTGGGACCTCTTGAACGTGAGGCAGACATGCTACCATCTACGCTATCGAGGTGGGCACAGTCACTTTTACCCACAAATTGTGATGCCATTCTTCATTACTCTTATTGTACTTTTAACATTGTGTCATTCACCATATTACTGTCTCACGAGAAGAATGAACACCCGTTTTATATTTATGTATTTGTTTTTTCCATAAAAGCAAAGCGTTTTATCAGAAGTATTTATCTATCTTTTATATTAGTTAAACCAAGATGTTATAAAGTGCCTGATAATGCGATAACGAGCTTTGTATTAGTTGTATAGTATTTAAATTTCAGTACATATAAGACAGCGAATTATAAAGAAAAATCTTTTAGGCAATGCTGTTTGTTTTCGTTTATACAACCAAAATCTATTTAAAATAACTGGGATTCCCATTTCAAAAAGCAAATGATTTACACTAAAACGAGCAATTAATATACGTGATAAATAAAATCAATATCTTAATATTTTACTCTCAAATGAAAAAATATCCACAAATTATTTCCCTGAAAATTTGTGCTTTCATGATAATCAACTGTGGAGTTCTGTGCACCTTTTTTCCCTTGCTCTGTATACAACTAATTGGGGAAAACCTAATAAAACTATAACACCAAAAAATACAGGAATAAAAATATCCAATGTTTTGAAACATGACATATCTCTCTGCCAGTATAGCCCAATAAAATATATGCTTTCATAATGGACATCCATCAGATCCATTTCATGAAGTCCGTTCTGCTCATACCCAACAAGAGCTTCAAGCTATTATAGGCTTCCACTTTGAGAAGACACCATAAAAAAGTTAAGAGAAATCACTTTCATTATGAGCCTTTGTAACAGTGAAATGTCGAGGGAAGACCTAGCATTTACCTTCATTAAGGGCGCAACAATTAAGGTCCGGGAATCAGAGGAGAGAGGCCGCCTTCCATCTTCATCTTCGCTTGCTACATTATCCCCAGCTATACTAATTAGCGTTAGAAAGTAATTAAATCCACACGAAGCCTCTGAAATATAACTCTTGCAATTTAAAACAATGTGCAGCAATTAATAGAGTATAATTGAAACACACATTGCTCTAAGGGCCGCTATGTTTTAAATCTAAACCGAAACAATGCACATATAGCTTTCACTTTGGTGGAAATGGCATCGTCGGTTAATTTTGTAAAAGAGGGCGATACATTATGCTAGATCTTTTATTATATCCGGTGAAACGGAACTACCACATTTAAAAATTGCATTATTTCAAACGGTGTTTGATGATACTTAGCATCTAGCACGTCCTGCTGATTCAGTATGCATTACTGGTGGCACCAAGAGAGGCGACATTACCAGAGCTAGGTAATACAAAAAGGAGGGGAATAATAATAGAGAGAATATTGAAAAATCTGGTATAAGTGTATTAAAGGGCAGAAAGGGGAATTATTGAATCTGTGCATGAAGCAACAGAGAAGCATTAAAAATACAAATAGTTGGTGGTCGGAATTGGAAAGAATGATATTGAAGATAGGCATGGGAGATCTATGGAGAGCAGAGGAGACAAACTATAGCGGTTTTTGGAAGGAAGTGAGAACTGGAGTACAAGTCATAGATAGACAAGAGGTATGGGAAAGTATAGAAGAAAAGAAATCTTTGAAATTTTATAAGCAATTAAAGACAGAATGGGGTAGGGAAAATATATAGATCAATGAGGCAATACTGTGGGAGAAGTCATGTCATGGATGAGAGTAGCAATATTATACTTAAAAGGGTTGAGAAGTAATGAGGTAGGAATGTGTGAATTTTGTGGAGATGAAGAGAGCACTGTTCATTACCTGATGGAATGTAAGGAGCTAACATAGTGTCACCCGGGCGTTGGAACACCCTATGGAAGCAGCTGAGAGCGGAAGACAGGGGAGGTCCGTGTTAGCCACGCCTCCCCTCGTCCGTCTTATAGTGGTGACAGGGATGGCTGGGGGGGAAAAACATGATTGTGCGGTCTGTTTCTCTTCTACCTGTGTTCTGGAAATTACGGGATCTTTCATCTACTGGAACCTTCCTGTGGAAACCAGAGACTTCTAGAAGAACAGTGACATTCCTATAAAAAGGGTTTCAGAGAGTCAGTTAGTCAGTTAGTCAGTGAGTGAGGAGACAGACACAGTTCTTGGTGTAAGTGTTAGTCAGTGACGTGCTAATTAACGAGAAGATTGTGCAACGGAAGACTGTACGTAACTGTGTATGAGCATCTGAGTTGACGTAATCGCGAGTACAAGTGAAGTTGTAACGGACGAACTGGTGAATTGTAATTGTGTGCATTACGTAATTTTATGTAAATGGCAAGTGTTAAACTGTAAGTCGGTAGAAATAAAGAACAGTTTTGAGTGGTGAAATTGGACTTTTCATTTCACGAACCCACAAAGTCACAATATAATAGGAGAAAAATATGGGATAAGAAATGGGTCAGTGTAAGTAAAGAGATATTGGCGGTACGCATGCTATCGGGGATGGGAGAAAAGAAAAATAGATTTATAGGAGATTTCTTATATAAGATAAGAGAAAAGTGGATTAGGATAAAAGAAGAAAAGGTCAAGAATAAATGACATCAAGCTGCTCAGGACAAACCAAAGGCTTATGGCCAGGGGACCTGAGTCATCGAGTAAATCTTAGGGTCAGCTATTTCATGTATTTGTACAGGAGGTATAATACAGCATGTTCTATGTTAAATTTTATTGTACTGAATTTGTCATGGATACTGTACAAATAAATAAATATCAAATGTATTACTGGGATCTTCGACCACGACTGTGGACTAACACTATTCGCTAGTGGTAATACATTTCTTCTTCAGATAACTGCCGTTTCAAGAACATGTATATACAAAATAGGAGCCCGCCTCTTTGGTCGTAGGTGGCAGCGTATTAAGAGGTCCTGAGTTCGAACCTCGGTCAAATATGAGTTACCTGAATAAGGCTTTTATGGGGTTTCCCTTATCTTTGAAAGAGGAATGTCAGGTAACTAACCTTTATGGACCCTGGGCTTGTTTGAGCACCATTTATTTATTGCATCCATCGCACGATATGACCCAACCGGTTAAAATCTTTATAAAAAAGTAAATGAAGTGGTTATTATTAAAATATAACTAATGTAATGAGTACCATCACAAGTGCACAGTTTAAATATCGGTACTTCAGCAAGACGATCTAAAATGATTCCGGTAATTTTAAATGTTTTAGTCTAATGTTGCTCTGCAATTTCTATAGCATTAATTGTGCTGATTAATTGAAATGTGGGTGTGTCGTAAAGTTTTAATTACTACCCGGTAGTTTTTATGGTAGAGTGATGAAAATTGTTCATTGTCATCATGGATCTCTCCAGACATAATGTTGGTAGTTTCAGTGATTTTAGTCTCCCCCCCTCTCTCTCTCTCTCTCTCTCTCTCTCTCTCTCTCTCTCTCTCTCTCTCTCTCTCTCTCTCTCTCTCTTCTTTTAAGTGAGTGCCAGACTGCCGAGAAAGCCATGATGAGATGACGGCTGTTTATGAAAATGGTTGCTCACTATTGTGAGGTGGAAAATGAATTTTCAATTTGGTCACATGCCCTTGACACATGACCCAAGAGCTTGTAGACTGTCAATGACAGCGGATGCTGTCACAGTGAAAAGGTGGAGTGTTTAATAGTGAAAGACATACGAGCAACCATCCAAATGATCGTGAATGAGACATCTCAGTTATGGTAGTGTGTGGAAAATTATTATGATGAGCTGCAAATGTCTAAGGTGTCTACACGGTGGGTTCCATGTTTGCTAACCCCTTTTCAAAAGCAAACACGGCGTGACCTTTCAAAAGAGATGATGATGCTGTTGGAACAGGACGAAGATGATTTAGATCGTCTGGTAACCATCGATGAATTCTGAATCTATCAGTATGATCCAGAGACAGAAACCATGAGCACAGAATGGAAACATGTCAATTCCCCCCTTCCCGAATACGTAAAGGTGCAAAAGTCACTGAGTAGATCATGCTTTCAGTTGTTTGGGACTGTCATGGAGTCATCCTTACAGATTATCTTGTCAAGGGTCAAACTATCACTGGCAGACACTAATTCAATCTTCTGAACAAGTTACGATCAGCTCTGATTAAGAAACGACGCGGTATGCTCACCAAATGTGTTCATCTTCTGGCTGACAATTCACCAGCTCATTTATCTCAAGTTGCAGTTGACAAAAGAAGGCAATGTGGCTTTGAGACCTTACAGCATCCGCCTTATTCGCCCGGCGGAATGAATCCGTTGTGTGGTCACCGATTTCACAACAAAAATGACGTCATTAATGAAGTGGAAGAATGGTTTAAAGCGAATTCTGCAGACTTCTACAATCAAGGAATTCGGAAGGTCAAGAAACGCTGGAAAAATGTGTATATCAACACAAACTCTCTATCGCACACACTGTATTTCAAAGGAATTTTGGTTCTTTGTTACAACGCGTGCAGGTGCAGTTGAGTCACATAGCAGTTGGGATGAATAGTTGTTTTAACAAAAGAAACGTAAGAAACAGTGTCCTTAGCAGATTTCTAAAGAGAAGCACTTGACTTTGTTGAATAGGCATTCTTTGGACCCTTAATAATGGCATGACCATAATCGCAATACACAAAACTGTTACAGAGAGAATCTTTGTGTGAAAAGAGGGCTTTCAGAAAGTGAAAGTCACACATACACCCACGCGCAGCTATGTAGGACAGTTCGTGGCTGGGAGCCAATTAGGGCAGTCCTCTTCTTCTGTCTTGGTCGAGGACAGACCAGAAGTGATGAGAGAAGATATTTGTCAGTTCATATGTACGTGAAGAACGAATTAAGTTTATTGAGTAATAAGCATTCCACCTTCAGTCTCTCTGAACAGTGATATACTGGTAACCCTTGGTCGGCAACTTCCAGTTTAATGTTATGATAAAGAGAAGCAGTCATTAAACAAGTTTGAAACGGGCATTCCAGTGTCATTAAAACTATCCTTCTCATACATGCTCTAGCATACCCTGTGAGAAACCTCATCGCTTTACCCTGAGCTAAACACTATTTGTTGCGTGAACGTGGAACTGTGCGCCACCCAACTTCTTTGTATCAAACTGTAGCGCCAACGTGGAACTCTTTGCTGCCCAATATGTTGCATCATATATAATGTTGGTCTCTGATCAATACTTTTATGGATGGTTAACATAGGATTGAAGGCTTTAAGAAACAACAGTGTGAATTTATAATACCAAGCGCTACAGCTCAGGCGGTTTCGTCTGTGGCACGCATTTGGGAGACCCGTGTTCGATTCCCGTGGACGACCCACCTGTCCCATGGCCTTTTTTCGGGAACTTACCGGGGTGCCAGACGTGTGCTGAGTAGTTTAATTTCCTGTTCCTCCATTTCATCTCCATTATCATTTCACATCATCTCATCTGATGGTCGCTTTCAGGGTAGAAATTTCGGCCGGGGTACTGACGTTGCCCTGACTCCTTAGGACGGCCACCCTGTGTCTCCTCTCACCACATCCTTCCTCCCGAGGATACCCCACTTGGGGCTTAGGGTTTCCGTACCAAGTCCCTTCCGTAGTAATTCGAATCCTAATGCACATGTAATACTAGTCTCTCTTTAATGTTTACTAAAGAAAAGAGGTGACCTCCAACAACTTATAATACGAGGGTTGTTCAATAAAAATGATCACAATTTTTTACGAGTTACATTTACTCATCCTCACAATATTGATGGTCCTTCTCAAAATAGTCTCCCATGAATGCGATGCACTTATCCCAGTGTTTCTGCCAGTCTTCAAAGACATGCTGGAAAAAAGTTTGAGAGATCCTTCAAAATCGCCTCCGCAGCCTTCACCACAGCTTCTGATGGATAATGCCTCCACGAAGGCGTTTCTTCAAGTTAGGGAGTAGAAAAAAGTAACAAGGGGCTAAATCCGGACTATAGGGAGGGTGAGGGATGCACTTCAAGTTTATGTTTGAAAGATATTCAGCAACAACATTGGCAAAATGCGGCCGCGCATTATCGTGGTACAGCATCCAGCCTGCTTCACGGAAATGTGGTCTTATGGGCCTGATCTTGACTTGCAATGTTTTCAGGACATCCTTGTAGTACTGTCCAGTTACTGATGAGTGTGCAGGAACAACATTCTGATAAACAATTCCATGAATATCAAAGAAGGAGATGACCATAACTTTCCCAGCAGAAGCAAGCACTTTTGCTTTTTGGGGGGTTGGTGATGAAGGAGATTTTCACACTGAGCTTTGCTATTTACTCTAAGGATCAAAATGATGTAGCCAAGTTTCATCAGCAGTGATTACGTTTGAAAGAAACTCCGGATCTTCCTCTAACATCAACTTTAACTGCATGCAGACCTGCATGCGAATGTTATTTTATTCGGGAATCAACAGTCTTGGAACCCTTCGCGCATAAACACGTCTCGTGTGTAATGTGTCTGTCACCAACATGTGGGTGGCATCCAATGAAATGTTCAGTATTTCAGAAAGTGATCTTAAGGTAATTCGTCGATCCTCTCTAACAATGGCAGCAGCAGTGTTGATGTTTTCTTCCGTAAGAGCAGTAACTGGAGCACCGGGTCCACCTTCCTTTGAAATTAATTGTCTCCCCTCTTTAAACATTTTAAAGCACCTTCGAGCTGTGCTGTAGGGAAGAACAGATTTTCAATAGACCTGTAACATTGTATAGGCCTCAACTGAAGATTTGTTGAGACGAAAACAGAATTTCAAAGCCGCATATTGTTCCTCGCGTGTTACCTTCATTGCAGCGGTAAACGATACTGAACATGTCTGAACTTGTCCAGGAGTACCAATAATGAAACTACTACGGCGTATTTGTTTCACATTAAACTAACAGAATATAATAAGATTGAAATTTAGTGCGAAAAATTATGACCGTAAAAAATTATGATAATTCTTTATTGAACAGCCCTCGTAATTGAATTTATTTTACAGACATCTCTATTTTAATCCTTGATTTTGGTTTTTCTATATTGTCTTTCAGTGGTTGGTCACGAGTTTTCAAGCCTAATGATAGCCAAAAGCATGAATGCTATTTCTTTTTAGGCAATTATGAAGATTTTTTTTAGCAAATTAGTTTATCATAATACCCTGTTTACACCTGGAAATTATGTAATGTAACTCACTCTTATTATTATAAAATCTATAATTATCCGTATTCTGTTTGCATGCACACTGCTTCCATTTAAAACATGGTAGTGAAAAGAAAAAGTTCACAGAAACTGCACTTGCAGGGAATTTTCAATTTATTCTCTTTGGCTCTCTCTATTTATGTCGCTTTAGCTACTGGCCATATAGCGATCAATCTGTTAAAAGATATCTCTTGGATAGGCATGTACGAACAGTTAGCCTTCTAGGCGTCATGCCTGTGCGATGTCACCTGATTTCGTCACATGTCCACAAAGACATGTGCTAGAAGCTATTACCTCAGCTTTTGTGACGAGCAGGTGGCAGCTTCGATACATTTCCAGTGCATATCAACTGCATCTCAGCTTGTATGTACACGTGTCTTTTTTATCTGTGAGCAGATGGCACAGCATTCACTACCTGTATCTTTTAAATTTTTATATTGTTTTGAAGCTGAAGGGAATCTTTGAGTCGTAGCATTAAATATTCTATCCGGCAATTTACCTTCACGACTGAGGGAAGCCACGAAAAAATCTTCAGTTTGGTCGCCCCAAGGGTTTTGTAACTGGGATACCACAGATGATGGCCACATGTGAGCTGTTCCTTTTCAATTTATTATTCTTATATTCAGCACTATTATTTTTGCGAAGTATATTTTAATCTTTCTTTTTAACAATAAGAATCATAAAAGTCATCCGTAACTTATATTGCAGCTACCCTAATAAAAATACTTACACAGACGTACTTTACACTTCACACTGACGGACATTTATCGTGGCTGGCAATAAACGTGCGGCTAGAATCAGCTATTCATCTTGGAGAGCATTGCTCCCTTAGTTAAACAAGAAATGTACCAGCAAGGACATTCCGATCGATACGATTTCCTATTTGATTTAGTATGTGAAAGCATATGAGTATGCCTTTCAATCTATGAGAATTTATTTTATACACTTTGTTCCCTGGTGTTCCCGAAATAATCATTATACATCATCATAATATACATCCAACTGTGTAGTTTAAATGTAGTTTAAACTAATGCTTTCAAAACTCTGACACATGATACTGCACCAAGTTAGAGCCAGTTTTAAATTTTATAAACAAATATTAATAGTTCCCGATTCTTCACTGCGTAAATAGTAGATGAAAAGCTATTGTATTCCATCCAGAAGTTTTATACAGAAATTTATATGCACATTTTAAGTCCCCTTATTTCATAAATAGTATTTCAGAAAAAGAACCATATGTCATTAAGTGAATGTGTGTAAACAGCATAACTCAAAAAGCTTGGTATCTGTATTGACCTCCGAGAATGCGACAGGAAGATTTTGAAAAAAAAAGAAAATCCTGGATTACCCCTTACATGGGACGTTTCTCAAACAAACAAAAAAAAATCATTCTCTCAGAACTAAAAAAGATTTTGACTGAAACATTATGACACCTTGACAAATGAAATATAAACTTGAATTTCTGGGGATTTACTCAGATGTCTACATTTTACACGGCTTGCAGTTTTAGAAGGCATGTAGCTGAACCAATGGGTGCACACGGTGGCTGCCACCTGTCAGTTGCGTCAGAGAGCGGAACATGGGAAAGGGAACGAGGAAAGTACTGTCCTGTAGTGCCTGTAAGTACCTGAAGGGAATGCGCTCCCTTCCACAGTGGGGCAAGGAGAGCGAGTGCCTGCTACACTAGGAGCAGAACCGTTATAAAAACATGCACTCTATCCACTCTGTACACTGAAACCAAGAATATTCATTCACAAAAGTAGAAGACATCAGAATGTTTTTGAATGGTCTGTAACTAAACTGACATGGAGTGTCAAAACTGTCGAGGGAGGGTGTAGGAACATTTTCCATACCCCTTGCGGCTCATTCCCGGAGACTTTGTGTGATCCACATAAACCTGAACCATTTCAATAAGCCATAACTATTGAAGCAACAACAGGACACGCGTGAAACTTTGGGAGAATATAATATACACAATTGGGAGACTACATTACACTATTTACATCTCAGAGAAAAATGCTGGAATTGTCCTCCACCAGCATTTATACCTGTTTGCACTCGTCTCACCATATTCTCTGAAGTTTTACGGAGATAATAACGAATTGAGAGAAGGCTATTTCCAGCAAGATGGAGCAACGTGCCATACATCCAATGACACCATGGAACTTGCAACCAGTTTCTTTGATGATCCAATAATCTCAAAAGGTCTGTGAGCCCCCCCCCCCCGATCCCCTCACCTAACCTCACCGGATTTCTTCTTGTGGGGGTATCTAAAAATAGAGTTGTCATGAATTGACCATGGACAATTGATGTTCTCAAGGAATCCTTTTGAAACGAAATAAGTAACATTGGCGAGGTAAATAGTGTAATTTAATCTTCCAATTGTGTATTATATTCTCCTAAAGTGTCATCTGTGTCCTATTATTGGTTCAAAAGTTATGGCCTATTGAAATGGTCAGGTTTATTTGGATCGCACTGTATAACATTTGTCATCCGACAATAGCGTACCTGGATTTCTGAAAACGACTTATTGTAGAGAAGTTGCTAGCTTAAATAAAATAAAGGTTCACCAATTTCTGTGCTAGACGTTTTGCCGTGTTTTACAATACGCGACACAGTATGCACACTTACAGTAAGCTCTGGTCGTTAGTCCCTGGCGTTGTAAAAAATTGATCCAGTCACAAACTTCCTCAGATGGCAATTCCTTAAAGAAACTGTACACTTTAAAAATATTTCTGGCCTGGAAGCGGAGTATTTTACTCTTAGTATCTGGTACCAGGCCTTGAAAGTGATATTGTTAACAGTTTACAAAACATAATGTAAAGATGTGAATTTTCTGCTTATTGTCACAGTTACACAAAACACCTTATATTCAATTTGCGTTACGTATTGTTCTTGAACCGAACTTCAAAGAATATGACCGCTCAATCCTACACTGCAGTAATCCGTATGCAATTAATTTATGAATTAACTATATGCAGTTCCTAACGACACTTCGTTATGGCTTATTTCATAGCAAAAAGGAATATCAGACAGTCAATATTGGAAGTTGAAGTATATCATTAGCATAAATACAGAGTCAGATGTAGGAGAGTGGGTCAAAAAGTAATTCCTCCTATTTTTTTCTTTAAATAAGTTACGTGAAAACTTCGAATTTGGCGCAATTCCTGAAACCTTCCTCTCCAGTCTCCTGCAGTAGTAACTTCCTAAGTCAACAGGTGGCAGCACTGCATCCTCTTGCAAAATGGCTGACATCGACATTCGTATTAGACAGCGTTCTGTGATTGAATTTTTGACTGCGGAAGGTGAAACGCCAATTCGCATTCACGAAAGGCTAAAAAATGTGTATGGTGATGCAACGGTGGATTTCAGCACTGTTAGACGATTGGTTCGTCGCTGTAACGAAGCTGAAGGACAAACACCATAGGCAGATAAAAACGAAGGCCGGTGAGTGCAGTGACTCCAAGCAACATTCAGCGAATCGATGAAATCATTCGTGGTGATCGCCGGGTAGCAACAGGTTAATTGTGTCGCATTACCTCCCTCGGTAAAGGCAGTGTAATGACGATTATTCAACAACTGGGTTACTCTAAACTTTGTTCATGTTGGGTACCAAGAATGTGAACTGCCCAAAACAAAGAAACAAGGACAACAATAGCATCTGTACACTTGCAGCGCTTCAATTTGGAGGGAGAGGAGTTTCTGGAAAACATTGTTACTGGAGATGAAATGTGGGTTCATTTTTTTGAACCTGAATCAAAGAGGCAGCCAATGGAATGGCATCACACAACGTCACCAAAGAAAAAAAGAAAATTCAAAACTCAGCGGTCGGCAGGGAAAGTTATGGCGACATTGTTTTGGGATAGAGAGGGTGTGCTTATGATTGATTTTTTGGAGCAGGGATGCACAATAAATTCTGTCCAATACGTCAGAACTCTCAAAAAGCTGAAAGCCCGTCTTCGACGAGTTCGCCCAAAAAAAATATGTCGGACGTTCTTCTTTTGCATGACAATGCAAGACCACACAAATCTGCAGAAATTGAGAAATTGGGATGGCAAGACGTACCTCTCCCCTCATACAGCCCTAACCTGGTACCATCAGACTTCCATCTGTTCGGGCCACTAAAGGAAACTCATCGTGGGATTCATTTTGAAGATGAGGAGGCTGTGAAAACGTCCTGCGTCAATGGCTTAAGAAGCAAGACCGTATGTTTTACCACACTGGATTAGACGCCCTGGTTAAAAGGTGGACCAAAACTGTGGTAAAGTACGGAGATTATATTGAATAGTGAGACATTAATCGTCAATGTTGTAGTTTTCAAGCTATGTAAATTGGATTCAATTTTTTGGCAATTAAAAGAGAAAGAAAGGAGGCATTACTTTTTTACCCATCCTGGTATATTTCCGAAGCGATAATTCGAGAATCATACATAGTAGAAAAATAGCCTTTGTACAGGCTGCCTCAAAAATTCTTGCGCATATACCAAAGCATATAACAATATCTAACTTTCAGTAGTAATTTTGGTTGCATGAAAAGGAGAAATCTCTGTTGCTTATGCTTGTGCTGTACGTTCCGAATTACATAGGCAAAGCTGCACGCTTGTGATAGGACAGTCACTCTAGGCGAGTCCTCCCTAGCTATATCTCATATGCCTTCTAATACCGTGCGCCTTATAGATGACTTACATAACTGGTATTTTGTAAGAGTTAAGACAAAGCGTTACTGAAAAAGGTAAATCTCACTAAGATACAGTTTATATGAAAACCACATTTTTATGAAGAGAACCATTTGGAGGTGTTCCTAGTTATTTGTCTGAATTGTCCAATATTTATGCTTTTCTCAAATGGAAATTCGTTATTCGTTTATCTCTTAGTCATTCAAACAATGGAATTCAAAACACTCATAGACGTTATGTACTTCCACATTCCCTTGCACCTTTGATAAAATTAGCAATAATGTTTATCTATATTTAGGCAGATAAGGACTAAACGTTGACGACAATATTTTGTACAATAGTACAACAGATCAGATCTTTAATGACATTTTACTTGTCTTATACTAATAAGGTCTTCAAAAAGATGCAGAAATTTGAATTAAAAAAAAAAAAAAAAAAAAAAAGAAACACACCAACATATCACCACATATAGAACTTTATTCCTCCTTCTGGTGCGCCCGCCTCTGAGCATAGTGATGACGTAACATTCAGAGGTCCGGTGTTCCAATCTTGTTTAGCTTGCACTATTTGGATAAGCTTTTTCTCGGAGTTTTCCCTTATCCTTAAAGTTGAATGTCTGGTAACACTAGTATCATTTTAGCTACTTCACGCATCGTCCGACATGACTTACTTTAGGGGATGTTAATTGTATAAAAATCTTCTGTTTCAAAAATACGTTTATACACTTTTTAAATTATGTAACGTTGATCCTAAAATTAATTGTTACATTTCGAACCATTTCAAAGTGTAGCAAAAACTATATCTCAATTTAACTTCATTATCTAGAGTTTCTGCTAAAGGTATCAAGAACACTGCATCATGTATAATATTTTAATGGCAAAAATTACAGAAAAATCATAACCAAAGAAAAGTATTGGAAGTAAATACAGGTCATATCTAGACCGTGTGCTCTTAGGCATTTAAGCAGTTAATGCTGAAGCTTTCAAGGACTGAAACCGTATGCTGTAGTGTGCTACTGAAGATAAAGCTTTGGCCAAATTTCAGCCAACCTCACCCTTATGCAACCATTCTATTCCTATTCTTCACCGATTAAAAACGTGTTCAGTATGGCATTTCAGTGCCTGCACCCTTCACTGCCTACTAATAAATACCGAACCCTGGATGCGTTTGTACTAATCCCTTATCAACTCCAGGCAGAAGCAGGCAGCTGTGAGCAAAATGGGGCAGCCAGCTTTGGTAGTCACTGTAGTGCTAGTCACTCGTAAAAATGATTGTTTCCATCAATTTACCCAAAAAAACAAAGTGGTTTAACTATGAAGCCTGAGACTTAAGTACTTATAGCATAGTCGCCACAAAAGCTGCGTGTCTCATAGCATATGAGAACCCCTAGTGGTTTACGGGGAAAAATACGAGTCAGTTGGAGAATTTAATGTCACATCGGAATGTTGGCCATAGTAGCTCGGTGGTTTAGAGGAACCGCACGGAGAACGGGAGATCCGTGGTTCAAATCCCGGCTATAGCATTGAATTTTTCAGACTGGTTCTACTCATTCAAACCTTAGCCTACACACGGCTAGTGTGGAAGTAATGATTATTTCCATAAATAATATTGTGAGACAGATTTCAATTTTCCCCGGTATTATTGCAGGTTAATTTCTGTGATGTGCTATAAAGTGGACAGTATTCTATATCGGAAACTTGAAGTAATCCTTCCCTTTAACAAGAATATATTGCCTTGTACGAAAAATGTATCGCCTGTAGTCCAAGGGATTTCCTTTGGAACGTGTTTTCACAGAGTGCCCTAAAGCTCTGCGGGTTTTTTAAAAGCATCTTCCCATATCTCAAAGGCAGAACGCCTCTTTTACACGTCATGTAGCAATGCGGAATATTCTCTGCAGTCCGATCCGGCTTAAAACAGTCTAGCCTCGCTTTACATAGCGAAGGGGGCAACCCTTGTAGGTAACAACATATTTCACTGACAGCTTTACACAGTTTATAGGAAATGCTTTTTAATTACAGTGGCATGCCCTCCCTAGAGTATTAATTCTCTGCATGAAGTTTCTAGCTCAAACAGAAGGTATTTTAAAACGTTTGAATAAACATAGGAAAGGAATTTTTAATAGATCATGCCGTGCTTAGAAGTATACTATCTTTGACGATCAACTGCATGTTTAAATGTAACCTAAGAGATTGAAGGGGGCGGCAGTTAATACCAATTTCACGTTAAGGAAAATGAATATTGCAATCTCATCGTATGTGTTGTACTAACTACTACAACAAAGAGTAAGCCTCCGTCAGGGTGAGTTAGCTGGATAAGGTCTTCTCCGGGGTTTTCCCTTAACCTGAACGACGAATGTCAGGAATCTCTAAGTTCCATGTACCCTGGGCCCATTTGAGCATAATTTAATCCATTTTATACATTCGTGTCCGATGTGACTTAAGTGGAGTAAGAAAATAAAAAAATAAAAAATAGTAATAAAATTACTGCTTTTCATGAATGAATTATCACATAAATGAAATTTGAGAAAGACAGTGAGTTTTACCAAGCTCCTATTAAGGAAAATGAAGTTGTAATCCAACATGTTACACAGGAGTGTTTTATTTATTTCCAAACTTGTATGAGCCAAGAGTTGGAATGTAATAACTTCGTTGCTAAAAGCCAAGTTTCACAGATTTCGATATTACAACGATAGTAGCAGCGTTTCCGGCACTAAAATTATGAACGACGTGTAGGATTGCCGCCCATCTTCCACTTTAGCAAACTTTCTAAATGCAATATGCCACCACCAGAACGCCCGTGTAACACCTACAAGGAAATCTTGCCTCGTGCAAAACCGACTAGAGGTGCTACATAGCTCATAAAGTCGACAGTTTGGGTGATACTGAGCGATGTTTTCCAGTGTTCCATCCAAGTAGTTACTGAAAATACCTAGTTTTATACATTATGCATAAAACATAAAATTAATTTTCGTGGTGCCAATTCTTGAAGAAAACATATTCAAAAAATGAAATCAAACCTCACATGACATGCCTCATAAGATAACCATTTCTAAAGCTTAAGCTTTCACACGTCGAAGTTAAGACTTTAAAGTGAAAGTTTGAGTAAGTTAAAACCATTAGCGATAAAAATAATGAAGCTGTGAAATTTCATTTCAGAAAAATCAAGTATTAAGAAGACAGCTATACCAAAACTCTGGTTAATTTATAAAAGGCTTTCTAGGCCCCTACAGTATTTGAGAACCTTTATCTTAACGCTTTTGCCGGTTGTTTTTTTTTTCCGTCAGCACTCATTTCCTTGACTTCCCGATTCGAGGCGCTGTTTACTCGTGGGATCGCTTCGGATTTCCGCCACTGCGCTCTTTGAGCTCTGCGATCTTCGAAAGTTATCCTAGGTGTTCTGCTTCGAATAGGAAAGGGAGTTGGTGCTTGGTGTCGAAACGCTTAAGTCAGGGATAAGTGCTCCGAGTTTTGCGTTTTTGGTAAAATTTCTTTGAGTTTTCGTGATCGCTCTTGGTGAGCTGTGCCCGCCTCGGTAGCGTGGTGGTAGAGTGTCTGCCTCACGTTCAAGAGGTCCCGAATTCGAATCTCGGTCAGGGTGAGTTACCTGGATAAGGTTTTTCCGGGGTTTTCCCTTCCCCTGAAAGACGAATGTCGGGTAACTAAGCTCTATGGACGCTGGGCTCATTTGAGCATCATTTCACCTCTTCCATTCATCGTCCGACGTTGGAGGACGTAACTTACCAAAAAATGGTGAGCTGTGATTTGTTTAATGGACTATTCCCTCCAGTTCCAGGACCAGGAGCTTTATTGTATTTTCCCCTTTTTATGTGCCGGGGTTTAAAAACAGGTAACTGCTAGCTAGCTTGGGTTTTCCACACCCTTGTTACCCTCATATTTTATTATTGATCTTTCAGGAAAATTCTTCGGATTAGAGTAATTTTGGTTAAAGATTGCGATGCTCTTTGTTTCCTTGTGCTATTTTAAAGGGAGCACATATTGTTATAATGAATATGTTATATTTGTTATAATCAAGGACTTTAGTAATGAATTGAAGCATTTGAATTGTTTACTGGGGGCAACATTGAGTCAGTTCTTTGTATGCCATGTACCCTAACCTTGACCTCTTAGCCTTATGGATTGCAGGGCCAATATTCCTTACTTTAGTTTAGGCTGCTTAGGAAGTGTTTAGGTATGAAGTGCTCAGACAGGGCCGACCAGAACAAGCTCTAGGACAGCAGCGATTGTTTCCTAGAATTTATCGAAGATTAAGTATCAATTAACCTTAAATGGCTTTGTTGTTCATGTCTGGAAGGAAAAGCCAGCCACACTGCCCAAAGTAGAATGCTTTAGAACTTCAGTGAAAATCACTTCAATTTACAGGAAACTTGCTAACTTCTGGAATGATATCCCTATTGCGAAAAGTATAACATTCTGTTTTATAATACGAAAGACTACATATCAAAATAATCATTTGTTTCAGAGCCATCAAATTCAATTCGATGGCATCCTTCATTTGCTGGAGTGAAGTTAGTTGTTACCCGCTTTCAATGATTAGGAATTTTTTATGTCCATAAGATACATTAGAATGTCTTTCCCAAGTAGAGTAAATCATGTGGTAGGGCTCCTTCAGCTTTACTTCTGTGAACACTGAAGTTGCGATGTTATCCAATTAAAGTATGAACTATAATCTCGATGCTGGCCGTTTTCTTAAAGATTTCTTAATTCGCCGATAGATGGTTCCGCACTTTAAGGAGCGCTGACAGTGAATCACTTTATACTCTACCTCACGCTAGTTTAATCCTACTGTAAACAACAAGGCGGAGCTGACTCAACTCGCCACGTGTTAGGTGCTACATGTACGCACGTAATTTTCGCAACACTAGCAATATATATATAGCAGCGCTAACTTCTAGACAATAAATAGCTGGGTTACACATTAATTTATTGAATGTATGAGCTGGCTGATTTCTGAAAAAAAAAATCATATACATTACTGCGTATAGCACTTTTCGTAAAATCGTCGTATTTCACGGCTGTTTGTATTTACGCGATTTTTCCGGAGTTGTAGGAGTTACGGATGCTTGCTGTTCCATTCTAACACTATGTGCACTACTTGCGAAAACATCAAGGAGATCGCCTGTTTCTTTCTCAGTGTTTTTATGGACAATTCCGGATTTATTTTTAAGCACTGCAAAACAATGTGCCATCATTCGCCTCTAGCCACTTTTTAATGTTTTGCCTCTATTGTGTTTCATTTCGGCTGAAGCACCGGCCTGCTCCATGATGAAAAGCTGATTTATTTTAAATTGCATATGCATAAGTGTTCTTGGGCTTGAGAGGTACGCGAGATGTACAGGAAATAGTGTTAAATATCAGAAGCAACTTCACACTATAAATAATATATTAATCAGCACTCAACTCGATACAGACTTCATTGCGAGAGAGCTGCCTGGAATAGGAATGCAAAAATATTACCTATATAACAACAGTGCCCTTTAGTAACTGTTAAATAAAATGCAGCTTAATTTAACATAAGTTAATAGTGAGTATAATTTCACCTGCCTCCTGTCTAATCTGTATATAGTATACAGAACACATCTAGAGGGTATGTGAAGCAGAAAGTTAAAATGTGGAGCTATTTCATGTATAAGAATCGACACATTTGTATACTTTTCTCTCTCCGAAAAAAAGTTCGCGCAGAGCAGTGATCAGAAAATTACTTACAGTACTGTACTTAAGCAGGGGTTTGTCGTAAGCATGCAATAAAAGAAAACTCCCACTAACCTCGCTAAACCAATCCACAGCTTAACCGTTTTCTGTCCCAATATCTCTGTCTCTGTCTCTCTTCCCACCCAAATGTTTACAGCAGGATTAAACTAGGTTGAGATAGATTATAGTACAAGTTAATCATTCTAAGGTGTTATCAGTATTTAACGATGGTAACTATCTGTAGTTCCGTTTCATCTTAACAGATTTTTTTTATTTAGGTTTTCTCAAAGTTCAGTCATATCGGAAGATGAATGAAATGGTTGAAATTATGCTCAAATAAGCCCAGGCTCCACAGAGCTTAGAGTTACCCGAAATTCACATTTCAGGATAAGGGAAAATCCCGGGAAATCCTTATCCAATTAACCCGCCCTCACCAACATTCGAGCTCGGGACCTCTTGAGCGTGAGGCAAACATGCTACCGCCTACGTGCAATTTAAGATATAACTAATATGATTTTATAATGTAATAAAACGTCATGTATCCACTTGTGCAACTGGAAGCTCTTTTGTATTAGGTTAGTTGTCCCTGTCGATTTTATTAAACACTGCAGTTATTGAGTTAGACACGCAGTATTTTAACCAATATCAATTATACACATTTATCTATTTTTTTTCGATTTGTCAGTTAAGTTTTATTTTTTGATCCATGTGACTTCTACCGTAAACTTTATTTACGATAACTACAAAATTTTAAGCATATACCTATATTTTCATGCATCCTTAGTAAAATATTAAAATATAGTGCACCAGTGACCCAATACCGTTAATAATTCAAACGTATACAAAAGAAACGAGCTTAGGGTGCATATGTATACTAACTTAAATTACAACTCCCAATTATTTGAATTTCTAAAGAGAAAATAATTCTATTTTCCGCTCACACCGTTTTATACGCCGGAATACTAGCGTGGATGTAGCACAATTTATAGTATAGTTGTATGATGTATAGTTTGTGTACAATTACAAACTTTCAAAAGTAGATTTCCCAAATTTATGGAAGCTTATTGAAGCGTAAGTACCGAACAGTCTTGTTAGATAAAAAAGTATTATTTCTATAATATGAAATTCATTTTTATTCTTAATTACAAAAATTCTAAGCTTATTTCTCATTGTATTAACGTTACTATTTAGTTTTAAGTTTCGATAGCTTGGAGGTACCTGATCGAACTTTCACAGAACTCCACTGGTAGATCAGCATCCATCCAGCACTTCTCTCATATCAGTTTTCTGCGCCCAGGTTTTAAATGCCAATTAGCATAATTGCCGTGATATTTCCCCTCACAGAAAGGGGAGAAACAACACGGCTGAAATCTGATCGATACCAGGCTCTGTTTTTTGTTGCCAGTGAACAAAAATAGCGACCGTGTTAACGGAGACCAGAAAGGTGCGAATCTGGAGGGAGGGGACGGGAGGAGAACTGTTCTCGATAGGTCAACTCTTCATTAGTCACTCACTATCCGGGACGATAGCCAGCAACAGCTAATAAAAGGTTTTGGATAGATAGTCAGACTGAAAAGTTCAATGTCATGGGCGGAATTTGAACCGCGGATCTCCTGCTGTCCGTCCGGTTGCTTTAAACCATTGAGCACCATGGCAAATATGCCGACATGGCATTGAATTCAACTGACTCGTATTCTTTCCGGTAAACCACTAGGGATTCTCTTATTCGATATACCCACTTTTTGTGGCGACTTACTGTCGTAAGTACTTAAGTCAGTTGCAGAGTTTAATGTCATGCTGGCATGTTGGCCATGATAGTTCAATGGTTAAGACGGAGACCGGGAGATCCGTGGCTCAAATTCTGACCATGGCATTGAATTTTTCAGTCTGGCTTTATCTATCCAAAACCTTAGCCTATACATCGCTAGTGTAAAAGATTAATTTCCATTAATTAAGGTAATACAAAGGTTAAAAAGCTTAGGCATTGTACATATACCCCAGGATTCCATTTCTTCTTCTTCTTCTTCTTCTTCTTCTTCTTCTTCTTCTTCTTCTTCTTCTTCTGCCTAACAAGGACTAGCCTTTCAGCCTACTTCGGTCTCTATCCATCTTTGTCTAGACCTTCCCGAATATCTTCGTCCTGTGGGATTCCAGCTGATTCATTAAGCTTTATAATTGGTGCTTTGCAGCGATGCCCAAACTCATCTTCTATAAGCTAATGAAGTCACCTTGTCACTCTACCCCACCTCTTTCGTTTTGCACATTAAGCATTTCTCCTTCACTGAATCAGTTAATCAGGCATTGAGTCTTGTGAATGCATCATAGCTTGCAAAAGGTAGGTGGAAACATCCGCCTTGCCCGTTCGCATAATTTAGGCTTTATGAAGTTATGCAAACCTCAGATTATACAGAATCTACAAATATCGTCTCATTTCTCATCCAGGACATGGAACATTACGCTTGGGTTGTGGTCTAAAACTACCACAGAGAACCATAACTGAACTTATGGAAAACCAAGATAATATTTCGCGCAGTGCTCAAATACAACGCTGAAATCCAATCCACGACAAAGGGATTCAGCATGAGTAGTTATTCTCTCAGATACTTCTCCCCTGTTGATTTTAGAGATCATAGCGGCATTGTTAAGAAAATTAAAACAATATAATCTGCAAGTGGAAGTTGTTTTTAGAAAAAGTAATAATATGCATCTTTTTATTTAATGTATTGTAACTATATCATTAATTTTGTTGCATTACCAAGAGCTAAGTTTGTAGCAAGCTTTCTTCTGTGGTGTGCAGATAGCATGTTCATCTATTATTCCTGAGGTCCAGAGTTCCAATATCGGTTAAGGTCCCTAAAACACCACACATTCACTCACTCAATTAAGGCGAGTTAAGCGGAATAAGTTTTTTTTTAATTTCATCTTCGCTTCCTCCTTATTCTGAGAAGAGAATGTCGGGTAAATAAGCTCTATGTAATGCAGGCCTCATTCGAACATCATTTGATCCATTTTATTCATTGATCGTTTGATATTTTTAACAGGTTAAACTAATAATCACATTAAATTACCGGGAATCAACGTTTATGGCAAATGACAAATGAGAATCGCGATGAATTACAGAAGCTACCTGTTTATTGTTTCGTTGGCATAGTGCCTATGCAAAAAGATGTTTGTCAAATGGCAATGATTTCATGTAGAAAGTAAAAGACTTGAATTTAGTGAATTTGCTGAACGCCAGGTGCCGTCAAATGCCATCAAAGCAGATTATATAAGTATAACAGAAACCAAAATGAATTTCATTTTTAGTTATTAACAAAACATTAAAAGCATATAAATACCCATAATCTATTTCAACATTTGAAGCATAAAAATACCCATAATCTATTTCGTAAATTAACGCCAGCTGTCATCGTTTTATCATACCCGCTGCAGACCAATGAGGTAAGATACAAAAGTGGGAGATTACATTACACTATTTCCGTCTCAGAGAATGTTGCAAGTGTCCTCAACCAGCATCTATACATGTTTGCACTCGTCTTACCGTATTCTCTGCAGTTTTTTTGGAGAGTATCCTCGCCAATGTTACTTATTTCGGTTCGAATGGATTCCTTGAGAACATCAATTGTCCGTGGCCTATTCTTGTACACTATTTTTTTAGAGACCCCACAAGAAAAAGTCAGGTGAGGTTAGCTCAGGGGATCTGGGGGGGGGGGAGCACAGACCTTTTGGGATTATTCGATTATCAAAGAAATTGGTTACAAGTTCCATGGTGTTATTATATGTATGGCACGTTGTTTCATGCTGCTGGAAATGGAAATAACCTTCTCTCAATTCGATATCATGCAGCTGCTCCACAAATATCCAGAAGATACCTATATAAACTTCAGTGTCTACAGTCGTATAAAAGAAATTGGGACCAAAGATCCATAGATGCTGGTGGAGGGCACTTCCAACATTTCTGAGATGTAAACAGTATAATGTAATCTCCCAACTGTGCATTATATTCTCCCACAGTTACACATGTGTCCTGTTATTGGTTCAAACAATGTGGCCTATTGAAATGGTTCAGGTTTATATGGAGGGACTATAGTATAACGAAAGTGCATTACAAAAAATGCAAGAAGCCATCAATTGGGTTAATGTTTTAAGCATGCTCTTAATATGTAAGGGAAATTTAATGCAATATAATCATATGACGTCCTTTTAGTGCAACTTTTCTTTCTCTTGTTTCAGATATTCTCGTGGTTTTGTTGCTTCTTCTACATCCATAAAACAGGTAGGTGACGAACAAACAATGAAAGATACTTTTCCATGCGTTGTAAATATAAATATCTACTTTAACAGAATTTACTACTCGTACTTTCCAATTTCTAGTTACCGCGACAAGTTTGGCAAATTTACCCTATCGTTGTAACATGGCTTTACAGTTTGCCCAAGTGCTTGGTTTAGAAGTGATCCGCCTATGCATTTGATGAAACCCACGATTCTGTTGCAACATCAAAGGAGTAATCTGCCCTTTATTGGAAAGGTCTTTCACTTGATGTGGTCACATTGCCCGAAGGGCATGGGAGAAACCAGTATCAACAAAGGATTCGATATTGAAACCAAGATCAAAATAAGCACTTTGTAAAACGTGTTTACTTTATAACAAGTCGCGTAGGACTTATAGAGGTCAAAATCTGAGAATATACCTTCATTTTGTTTCATGGATTTTTAATACCTTGAAACTCATACAGTTTGAAAAGAGCCTCTTTTTTCCGACTGACAAATTCCCTTTTGAATCCTAATCCAACCTAAATGAGTACCTTAAGTTGTGATTAAGTTTTTATAGTAATAAATTAGAAGTTTCTTTCACACAAACTAATTATTTGGTTATAGAACACTGTTTTGAAAGACTAAATTAGTGCAAGAAAAATCGAGGTTGATATAATTGTTTCCGCATCATTTTTGACTTCAACTAATGTCTATTGAAAATGCATATTTAAGGAAAATGAATTTTTTAAAACAAAAAAACTAACCATTGTAGTATCTGTTTTCCCTAAGAAGTTTAAATTCACGTAACCTGATAAATTCTTACCTGGTGGTAAGTCTATAATTATTGCACTATGTGTCTAACAGGTGTTCCTGGAGATGACAATAAATAATATAATTCACACTCAATAATTTATCTACAAATACTGTCGAAGGCCTAAAAATAATCTTTGAGCCGAATGTTCTGAGCAAACATATCTCCTCATTTGATAAAATTTTTGTTCTTTTCTGGGAATTAATTTAATTTTTTCTGCTTCCTTTATCAAACACATTTAAAGCATTCAGACTTCTTCTAAACAAAAGAATGTGTACACAAAAGTTTAGATTTCTTTTTGTGATCTTATCAAAATAAATTTCTTTGTGGCCCCTTTGAACGGTGAACGATTTAGTCAATCTTAGTGAGAACGTCACGCTTTCACTACTGCAATTATTATTCAGATGTTAGGCTTTATAATATAATTTTTACTTGCTTTACCACTAAAGATTTCATCCAAAGATTTCGCTAGCAATATATTTTCAAGGTCTCCTGATATAAAGCATTCTTAAACAAAGGTTCGTGTGTTTTTCTGCTCGTGAATAGCCTTTTACTCTGAAAATTTCCTTTAAGGATTTTGATTAAAATAGCATATGTTTGACATTTTCATATCATACGAAATTTACACCTCGATTTCCTGGGAAGAGCTTATGAGTAGACGATTTTTGCATATCTGATAAGACTACGAGATGGGCAAAATTTACTATACAAAAATTATTTCGTTTAAATATACAATTTATGGCAATTTTTTTGTATCTTTCCAAGATATTTCTTGTTATTGGTCTGAATTCTCCAGTACTTTTATCAAATGGGAATATGTTATTACTATAATTACTGTTATTACTACTGTTACTATTATTACTATTATTATTTCTATTGTTATTATCACCTTTTCTTTCCTCGTTATGCAAAGAAAGGTGAATTTTAAAACCTTAAATTAGCAACAAATTCTTTAAAAATGCTGCATTACCTTACTCGGTTGTAACTAAAAGAAATATGCACAATTTCTACGAATGCTATCTCGATTAACAGGCAGTGAATAGAAGTAGATATAAGATGGGAGAATACATTTTACAAGAGTAGTTAAAGAATGGGCAGAAAAGTTCGTGTGATTGTAACACAGTTTTAATCTTACATTCGATTATAAGAAGAAGATCTCTATAAAAGTACTTTCAAATGAGATGCGATTAGTTTATTTTTGTAAGTTTGTTTAAATTCTTAATTATTTAAGTGTATCAAATTTTTACTACCATATTGAAATTTTGCATTAAATTTTTACGAGGGCTGTTCAATAAAGAATGATCAATTTTTTACGGACATAATTTTTCGCAGTAAAGTTCAATCTTATTATATTCTGTTAGCCTAATGTGAAACAAATACGCCATATTAGTTTCATTGTTGGTACTCCTGGTTGCCGCCTGTGCGAACCAGGCAAGCTCAGACATGTTCAGTATCGCCTACCGCTGCAATGAAGGTAACATGCAGTTAAAGTTGATGTTAGAGGAAGATCCGGAGTTTCTATCAAACGTAATCACTGCTGATGAAACTTGGCTACATCATTTTGATCCTGAGAGCAAACAGCACAGCTCAGTGTGGAAATCTCCTTCATCACCAACCCCCAAAAAAGCAAAAGTGGTTGCTTCTGCTGGGAAAGTTATGGTCAACTCATTCTTTGATATTCATGGAATGGTTTATCAGCAAGTTGTACCTGCACACACATCAGTAACTGGACAATACTACAGGGATGTCCTGAAAACATTGTAAGTCCATATCAGGTGCAAAAGACTACATTTCCGTGAAGCAGGGCTGGATGCTACACCACGATAATGTGCGTCCGCATATTGCCAATGTTGTTGCTGAGTATCTTGCAAAAATGAACGTGAAGTGCACCCCTCACCCTCCCTTTAGTCCGGATTTAGCCCCATGTGACTTTTCTCTATTCCCTAACTTGAAGAAAGGCCTTCGTGGGAGGCATTATCCATCATCAGAAGCAGTGGTGAAGGCTGCGGAGGCGATTTTGAAGGATCTCTCAAAAATTGTTTCCAGAATGTCTTTGAAGACTGGCAGAAACGCTGGGACAAGTGCATCGCATTCAGGGGAGACTATTTTGAGAAGCACCATCAAAATTATGAGGATGAATAAAGGTACGTTGTCGAGAAAAAATTGTGGTCATTCTTTATTTAACAGCCCTGTATTTGCCATTTGAGAGTTTGAAAAACGTTTTTATCATGAAATCTGTAATGGGCTGTTAAATTAATTATCCTACGTAACTAACGTACTCGGATACTATCATCATATTGACTTCCGTGTTATATACATTTCAGTAGAAGGCAGTCTTACACCTTTCAGAGGATTTGCCAGGACCTCATTGATTAGGAAGCTTCTATGTGAGACACCTAGTCTGCAAATGTGAATAAAATGAGATAGTATAAAT
Organism: Mantis religiosa; assembly: GCA_030765055.1. Taxonomy (NCBI): domain Eukaryota; kingdom Metazoa; phylum Arthropoda; class Insecta; order Mantodea; family Mantidae; genus Mantis; species Mantis religiosa. The sequence continues at coordinate 207,748,470 of CM060947.1, read as the reverse complement.
GTTTAAGGAACTAAATTCTCGATATTCATTTGTTTTGTATGAAAGGAGCATAGCATTTTAAACCGGCATAGAGAATTCAGTTCTTAAACGTTCGCTCTGAAGTTTTATTTTTATTAATGCAATGTGCAATTTACGAATATATTCCTACTTAGATTTCTCGAAAAAGAAGCAGATTGAAAAATTATGCTTTGTAATAGGCTATAGACGTTATATAAGAAATGAGTGTAGGAAAGGTGTGTGGAAGTTAACAGGTATGCTTTCTCGCCCGAAATTCCTTAAAAATTTATTGAGAATTCTTCATTAGCAAGGAAACTATAACCCTCTGTAGGAAACTACTTGAAGAATAAGGATTAACTCCTTCAATCATTTCTAATGCAATAAAAATGATAATCTGCACCAGTTAATGTCATTTATTGCAGCCACAAACATTTGAGATCCAAGAAGGGAGATTGATTCACTCGCGGTATATAATGATTAAACAGATTTGAAAGATATGACAGCCCGATTCCATGAAACAGTTTGAGTATGTGGGCATAAACGTTTTATAAACCCTTTCAAAGTCTGCACTGACGGAAATTAAGAAGTATCCGCATGGAGACTCATTCAGTTGTTTAATGGAATTATGAACCGTGATATTCAATTTTCAGAGGCAATAATAAATGTCTACAGGAAAGGTGGTTCGTTGATTCCTGGCTCAATGCCACAGAGGGGGCTGCTGATATTCAGGTATATACACACGTCGCTCAGATAAATCGCAAAGGGTCCAGAAAGGAAATTTAAATATCGCGTAACACGTGCGAATGTGATTGACCAAGTCCATGCCAAATTTCAGGTTTCTTTCTATTGAATACTTAAAGCATATTATCACAGAACATATTACGGTCATTTGATCCACTCTGCATCTTATTTTAGGAACAAATTATACAAAAATACCTAACTAACTTACAGTCGTAAATTACCTTTTACAAATTACTGAAATTGTATTGTAGTTGAGAGGTGCGTTTTCTGCCTAAGTTAGGAAATGTTTTTAGTAGTTGTGTAGTACGCTTTTTCCGAAACAATGTACAACGTTTCTTTCGATTAAATATTGAGTTTGTAAAGCTATATTGAACATAAAGGTAGACTTGTCCTTCATTACACGTAATTATTTTATTAATCTTTAATTCTTTTACAAATAATGATGATTATTGTAGGTTCTATTTTTCGCCCGAGACAGTGATGGCCTCAGTTGTGTAGTCGTCTTCATGTATAACCTGCTTGCTAACATGTTGATGGCTTGAGTTTTAGGTCTTCTTTCCGGTCATAAAACCTTTTATTTCTTCTGTCTTATAAGTGAAACTGTATGGTAGTTGTAAATCCTATCCGATATTCACCTGGCAACGGAGAGATACTGCTAAAAGAGCCGAGCAAGATTGGCCGGTACATGGAATTGCACCTGTAATCTCCATAATGTGAGCCACAGCAATGATTATTTGTTAAAATATATATGGTTGCATTCATATCACGTTTACTTCTCACTCATGTACAGTAAAACCACTTATATAATGGTTTTGTTGCGTATTTCTTTATAGTACAATGGGAAGTGAAAAGTATAGTAAGCTTAAACGATAGTCAAATGTTTGAAGAAATAGTCTCTATGGTGATCACTAACATTCCATTGTCTTAGCATGACCAGGACATAAAAACAAAAGCGACCTATTTGAGGAATAAGCGTGGTTTTGAAAATCCAAACCAACTATATCTTAAGATGCTTTAAAGAGATTTCTTTTTTTGGAAACCACTAATGGTTTATTATGGTTTTACACTTATGTAGAAGTCATATAGAATGAATTTCGGAGACTATTCCCAGAAAATTCCTTACATACATTTCCTTTGTCTTAAAAATCATTAGATGTGCTTACTAAAATATTACCATATAAAGGATAATTTCAATTGATGACAGCGTCTCAGTTTTGTGAGACACTGAACTTAAATGCCAAATTTGGTATTTTTCAGTCCTTTGAGTTTTTGTTTTCTTCACTTTGCTTTTGCTGTGAACCGTGTTTTCTGTTATATGTACTATTGAAGACAATAAAATTTATATTATAAAAAGCACCTTTAATTTAAGTTGCAAAAACTAGAGTATTTATGAAAATATCAAGTAATATATGATTACTAATTTAAATAAATAAGTTGATGCTGATCAAACAGGGATTAAAAAACACGGTTGGATATTTTTGAACAAGTGATTGTTTATGTTTTAATAAAAAATATCGTATGGTTATTAAGGTTAACGTTTTACTTAGGGAACATGTATACAGGGTTCTTCATTTAAAACCTAACGGCGCGCGACATATGGCGTTTGCGCGATTGAATGTGCCACAGCTGGTTCTGCTCTTGAATAAAATCCGCGCGTAAAGCATGAATAACATTTTTACCGTACATAAGATGCTGGAAATGTCCGTCCTAGGCTAAACAATATATTAATATATTGGTAGAACACATTCTCATACACAGGGTTAAGCTGGGCCACTAATGTTTTCAATTTTATTTAAAATATTTTGTTTTAGTTATTCCAATGTATGAGGATTTCCTCTTTTTTTGTAATTTACGTCCTCCAACGTTAAGGCATATCTGACGATAAATGGAATGGGTGATATGATTCTCAAATGAGCCCAGGGTCAATAGAGCTTAGAGTTACCCCGCATTCATATTTCAGGATAAGGGAAAAACCAGGAAAAAACCTTATCCAGGTAACTCACTATTCCCAAGATTCGAACTCCGGACTTCTTGAACGTGAGGCAGATACGCTACCCTTACGCCACCGAGGCGGGATATGAGGATATGTTCCGTAAAATTTGTCTTTCAGGTTACCACATAAGTAAAATTCACAGAGTGGTAGATCGGGGAAGCGAGAGGGCCATACATCGGCACTAACCACTATCCTCTAACACTTCCAGTGTTCCACACGATGTGAATTTACAAGGGCCCAGTACCGACTGCTATTGTTGACACGACAAACTGAGGTGGAACCCCACCTAATCGGAAAAGAAAGAAAGTGTGGATCAACTGAACCGTCATTCACTGAGGAAGGAACCATTAAGATTAATGTATTCGTCATTCTGGGTCGCATTGTTTTAAAGCATGGACACCTGTACACGTGTATGGGTTTAGTTTTAATAATTTGGTTGCCCTATTTGAAGAAGAATGTGAAATTCCCAACTATGGTATTAATTTTTGGATGAATTTGGTTTGTGAACGTTCAAAACATGCATCTAGTCATCTAACTTTGTCTGTTAACACACTGTGTGTTTTGTTTGCTACAGAACCAGTGGTTTCCAATTTCTTCGCAATCTCGTGAATTGTAAATCTGGAAGGAAGCTCTTCTCTTTGCGGCTTGGTAACTTCCACTTAAAATAGTTTTATCACACAGCAATATGTTTCTCTAGAGTTAAACCTGTTCATTTTATTGGCCGGTACAATACAGCCAAGTGGAGTGCACGCCGCTTGCCCCCACGCATAGCGGCAGCCGGTAGTGGGAGAATCTATCAAGGTCGCGGGAGAGGTGAAACGCCATGTGTTACTTTATGTTTTAAGTGAAGAACCCTGTATTCGATAAAATTAGAGCAGTACACTTAAGAAGAACGATTCTGCATCATGTCTGATCTATCAAATCGTTGAGATGAATCGTTAATTTCCTAGATGTACATTAATCTTCACTTTACACAAATCAGATGAGGAAACCAACTTTTGGAAGTATACTTTGTATCTGCACCAAAATCCAGCTTTTTTAAACTGCACCTTCGACCACAAGACCAAGTTGATTTCACCAGAATGTCATCAACTCGCCTATATTTTCAACTCACGATGCACTATCTGCATGTCATAAGATTATAATTTTAGGAGAAAAAAAGCCAAATTCCGGTTTTGAATTTTCATTTTATGGTCGTCACTTTCATAGCCGAGCATCTAATAATTCCGGACTTTTTGATGCAGTTGCAATATAACCTTTCATTAAATTCACATTAATAAATTTAAGAAAAAATACCTTGCAAGAATAAATACAGGAATTTCTGTCAATGCAATTATTTCAATTGTATGAAATCTATGTATGCGAAAAGCGTGTGATATTTTAATCAAATTAGAGACTTTTCTCAGAGTTAAAAGTAAATATTTTAAACCAGCTTATACTTTTCATATTACAAGGCTTGGTAATTCGACGTGCGGTACAAGAGATCTTTTGATTCCAGAAGTCTGAAAACACGTTAGAAGGAGCATTAAAAAAGCCACAGGGTCATAACTATTTGATTTCCTAAGTGGCAGCACGTTTTAGTACATAAGATCTCTTCCTGTGCTCTGGATAAACGCACTGCCATAAAGCTGAATGACGTACGGAATTACACAGAAGAGTAAATGAAAGAACAAGGGCACAGCGTTGCCTTTTTAATTTGTTTTATCACTTTCTTTTAATTTATATCTTTTCCTGACCAAAGTGAAATTAAAACTGTGAGCCACTACCCCGAGGAAAGGTAATATTTGATGAGAAGAGAGATGAGGAGCCAGATTAAAAAGAGGAAACGAGCAACTTCTTTCCTTTCTGACGAAATTGGTCTCCTGGGAGTTCTCACGCCGTTATGAAATATCCATTTTGCCACATGGAGTAAGTCTCGCTCAAGTTGCTTTATATACACATTCTTTGCTTTGCTTCTTTGCACCGCAATTCCAAAATTACCAACGAATTTCCTTTGCAAATCTGTGTTCCTTCTAGAAGTCGCTGTCCTATTTCAGTTTGCTCTCCAAACAGAAAATTCCGACAGCTCGTGGCATATTCCTAGAACGTTATTCGCTTTAATTGCCACAGATATGCAAGTTATTACTTTTCAGTTATACCTAAAATTGAGCATTGATATGCAAAAGCCTGTGAACTATGTCTAGCCACTCATTTTAGATACTACTAAGTAAACTAACAACGTTGCCAAATAGATTTTTAAATGGGAAGGTGTAATTTCAGTCATTTTGCGGCCAACATGTCTTTTTGCGCTTTTTTATGGTAAAACATTACTCACATTGGCCCGCCTTGGTAGCGTAAATGGTAGCGTGTCTGCCTCACGTTCAAGAGGTCCCGAGTTCGAATCTCGGTCAGGGTGAATTACCTGGATAAGGTTTTTCCAGGGTTTTCCCTTATCCTTAAAGACGAATGTCAAGTGGCTCTAAGCCCCATGGACCCTTGACACATTTGAGCATTATTTCACCCATTTTCATTCACCGTCCGATATGACTTAACGTTGGAGGACGTAAAATTAAAAAAGATACTCACACCAAAATAATGTATGAAAAGTTTTAAAGTCCTCCGTCATCTGCAAGTTGCGTTAATTAAGTCATATTTAAGTACCACTTGGAAGGAATACTTGAGCTATGTTATATACTTTAATTTTTACGTGTATACTCATTTAAACCTTAATATAATCCACAGAACAAATGCTAGTAGTTTGAAAATGTTACATTTTCCCCAAGTATGTTAACGAAACTAAACAATATACTTTAAAACAAATAAAAGGAATGAAAACATTAAGTATTTTAAAAATGTTGCTTATACAGTTGATGTAAGTTTTTATCCTCCCTTTAAAACAGAAAATTTAAAAACTTATTCTAACCTTCTTTTGTATTATAAAAAGGAAAAACACTGTCATTTATTCAAATGTGCACGTTCCAAAACCAAACTTTGTAAATAAATAAAAAATCTAAACAAATTAAATATGGTATAACGTGTGTACTGAAAATAAAACGTCTAACATCAAAATTGCATCATTAAATTTTATCTATCACTTTCCTTAAATTCGAATTACGAGTTAATTTCATTTATCTCTCTGAGCAAATTATTGTACAATGCCTTATAAGATTGTTATGGTGAACCCTCCTGTTAACTTGTTATAATAATTTTGAATATACCAGGCCATTGAAAGTCATAGGTGAAAAACCTTTGATTTTCGCGCAAAAGGATGTGAAAGAAGTCAGTGGAACGTGCAATTTCCTTAGACCCCCAAAAGTCTTGCAAGTTCCAAAAATGCTTATAATCACTGCCCTTTAGAGGTGCAACATTAATTGTGGCTCGCAATGGTCCATTAATGTATTAGATAATATTATACTATTGCAAATTTAAAGCTTTGTGCATCTCTTTAGTCCACAATTATTAAATGATTAAATTGAATACAACACTTCGTATAAGAATGAAATAGAGATGAAACTGGTTTCCGTAAACTAAACCAATTTTCTTAGTTCTTAGATATAACTTTTGGTTCGCTAACTTATAATACCCACGAGGCGTGTCCGTAAAATAAGGTCTCCAAGGTGCTGCAGCCGTGAGGAACGCTATTACGCAAGATTCGGTAACACTGGCATGTAGCTTGATTTCACCCCTTTAAATTCCCACCACAACGAACCCGTTGCAACCATTAGTCTTGGCTGGGCAGCCGTTTACGATGGAGCTTCCTATCACTTCCTCCACCAAGTGCGAGTTGGGTGCAGTGGTCTCTTTTTTGTTGTTTTTTGTTTTGAGTGCCAAGGGCACTTACCCCCACTGAAATTCATTGACAGTTATGCGAAGTCTATGGGCCACAGTGTTTGGAGGTCAAAAACATGCAAAAGTGGGTCAGGGAATTCAAAGACGGACGCACAGACGTCCATGACGAACAGCGTTCTGGTCGGCCTTCGGTTTCAGCCGAAACAATTGCAAAAGTGGAGTAAGAAATGCTTAAAGATCGGCGTGTGACAGTTCGCGAGCTGTGCGAACTTATCCCTGAAGTCAGTAAGACTACTATTGACAAGATTTTGACCGAAAATTTGCATTATGGCAAGGTGTATGCGATGTTGGGATATCGCATGGGACATCCTCACCCATCCCCCCTCCAGTCCAGACTTAGCATCTAGTGATTATCATCTGTTTCCTGAGTTGAAGTCACGCCTGGGTGGAACACATTTCCAGACCGACGATGATTTGAAAAACGAGGTTGAGCGCTACCTGCGAAAACTGGCGGGAGAGTGCTATGACAAGGGTATACAGAAACTGCCACATCGCATGTAAAGGTGCATCGATAGCAATGGTGATTACGTTTAAAATAGCTGTAAGTTCCGCCTTTCCATCAATGTAACATTCATTGACAATAAACATGTTTTCTATATTAAATAAAACAGGATAACTTATTTAAGGATTCGCCTCGTATTAGTGAGTTTTCGTCGTTCTATATTTATTTCGATGTCCTAATGAAATTAAGTACACAAGAAGTACAAAGGAAATAAACCAAAACTGTCTTAAATAAAGGATATTAAAATATTTTGACATTGGTTTCGCATGTGTATCTTAGGTTATACATAGACTACATTTTATTTTTGTCATTCTTTTCTAATTGCTAAATAGTGCCCATCTAGATACAATTTCTGGGAATGAAATACCCATGCCATTTTCCTTACTTTACATGGATACTGTGGAGAAGTAACAACAGTTTTCTATTCCATGTTATTCCCCACTAAAAGAGGAGGCCACCTTCTCAAGCATATTCTTTCGTAACTCCATGTTCGAATTAAGAATAAGGTTTTTGTAAATTCTTTTTAACCTTTTTGTTAGAATCTTCAATCCCTCACATATGTTTGGTGGTTGTATTTTCATAATGGTTTGCTAGTTCGCCACTTTGTGTCGATCGTTTGTCCCGACACCAGCTCCGTTCTAATAGGAATACGTGGGGATGTTATCAAAAGCAAAGCTGTTAGTTTAGCCTTGTAATCCTTGAGAAAGGAAAGAAATTACCGGTCTGTTATAAATGTCTGTAAATGTAAACATATGCAACGTATTGCATTTACGCAGTTTAAGAGGACAAAGTTTGCGCTACATATACGCTTCCATGCAATGTTCGAAAATTCTAGAGAGAAACCGTTAAATCTTTGCCGGCTTTGCGTGAATAATTTTACAGTTTTGCGGAAATTATCATAGCAGCTGACGACATGGTCACTTTATCATCAGAGTTAAAGGGTATTCAGGCTAGGCAGCGAAATAGTGAAGACCAAACAGACCAAGGCGCTCGAATCCTGTAAACTCTCACAGAAAGAAACAAACTCGAGTGGAAGGTGAATGCTATGATTATTCGGCGTAAGCGACATGGCTTCTTTGAAAATTAAATGAGGTATCAACAATCCCAAAACTGATACAAGTTTTAAACAGTGTAAACAACTTGAAAAACATAGGAAAACGAATTTCCACTTTATTATTCATTGTATAGATCCGTTACATGGAAACGAACAATTTGAAGTCATCATCCTCACCATTATCAACCTTCACGATAGGCCAGATAAGCCTGTTTCGGCTGAGAAGGGATCTTCCCAGCGTCTCCCTAGTCTTCCAACATCTCTAATATCAAATGGTTTATACTGCAAGGCCTTTTTTTTTGTGTAATTTTACATCCTCCAACGTTAAGTCATATCGGATGGTGAATGAAATGGATGAAATGATGCTCAAATGTGTCCAGGGTTGTCCAGGGTCCATGGAGCTTAGAGTTACCTGACATTCGTCTATCAGGATAAGGGAAAACCCCGTAAAAAACCTTATCCAGGTAACTCACCCTGACCGAGATTCGAACTCGGGACCTCTTGAACGTAAGGCAGACATGCTACCATCTACGCTACCGAGGCGGGCTACTGCAAGGCCTGTTTGGCGAGTCTTTGTTCTGGCATTCCAGAAAGATGAGCTTGCCAGTTAAGTTTGTACTCCCTGAGTTTGTCATTTAAAGTAAATATTTTTAGTTCTTTTCTTATTGTTTCACTTTTAATGTGATATTTAAGACTACAACCAGCTACGTACCTCAAAAATTTCATTTCAGTTATTTCAATTATTCTTTTACCAGTTCTGTTCAAGGTCCAGGTCTTGGCTCCATAAGATATAACAGGCATTGCCATAGTTTTATAAAACTTTAATATGGTATTTCCTCTTGTTTTGTTTTCCAATGTTCGTTTTATAGTGCCACATATGTTTTGAAATTTATAGATCTTTTGTTTTAAATCTGTCACTTTCATAGGAAGTATCACATCCTAAATAATTGAAATATTTAACTTGTTCTAGTATTTTGTTTTTGAGGAGCATTTTGGACCATGTTGGGTATTTACCAATAAAAGCTGAAATGATAAAATTATACCTTGACATTGCTTTGTTGAGTTGGTACAAAGCTATTTGTAATCTGTCTTCAGTATCTGCCAGAATGACCTGATCATCTGCAAACAGGACTGTATTTAAGACTATAGGACCTAACTTAAAATCTACTTTCAACTGAGCTTGCCATGCGGCAACTGCTGCGTCGATATAAATATTAAAAAGAGTTGGCGACACTGGGCAGCCCTGTCTTACACCTAGGCTGATAGTTTGTCTTAAAACCATTATCCATGCTAATACTAGTCCCTTCGTACATTTTCTTTATCATTAAAATTAAATGTTGAAAATATCCGTTCTCAGTCATTATATCACATAGCTTTTGCCGTATAACTTTGTCAAATACTTTTACGTAATCAACAAATAATATATGGGTCTCTAAATTAAATTCTCTAATCTTTTGTATTGTTTGTTTTATTGTTAAGACGCAATAAGCACAGGATCTGCCTTGCCTGAATCCGTGTTGTTCATTATTGAGTAGTGATTCAGTTATTATATTTAATCCTTTTGCTAAAACTTTTTGCTAATATTTTATAGCTTGTATTTAAAAGACTGATTCCTCTTTTACATTCATTTCTGTCTCCTATTTTAAATATTGGCTTTATTACAGCTATTTTCCATTCTTCGGGTATCTGTAGGCTGGACCAATAAACATTTAAACATTTTAAAATTTTGATGCATACGTTATCAATTTCAGTGATTTTTTAAGTGCTACAACATAAAACTATGTGTAAACGACAAAACAATATTGTTTTCTTTAGACATAGTTGACAACGCACACATGATATCACGTGGTGGCAATGGCTTTGTTTCCTACTGAAAAGGCAACCTGTACGGCTTTTTCCTGGGTTCGAGGTAGTTCCATCTTCGCTTGCTGAGCTGGTCCTGTTGGAAAATCATGCTTTGAGGTTTACCGGTACCGCCATCTCGTGGTGCCTCTTCTTAAGTTCCCTCGTACCTTTGATAAACCGGGTGAAATTACTCGCTTTGATCTTCCATTTCTGACCGTACCCTTTTTGCTCTAGCTCGATCCTTTTTGTGTCAGTTCTCTTTGTGAGATCATAATTGTTATCCGGAAATTGTAATGCACTAATAATTACCATTATAATTGTAAATGTATAATAATTGCGTTTCTGAACCGATTTATGGAGGATTTATTTGTAGTTATTTCTATTCCTGTTAACTGTGTTTTGGGCCAAGATTACAACGTCTAGAACATTTGATTTACAAGTAAAGAAGCTTAAAAAGTTGGCCTTGTAAACCCGATTATTTGCTTAATTTTAGCATGCATTGGGCCTGAACAAAATATATTAGATAAATATTTCCCATGTTAGTCTTGTAACATTTTTGGTTAAATTCATTCCCCTGTTTAATTGTGACAAAGGTAGAGTGGAGGCGGTTGTGCCTTTAGTAATTAGAAATAAAATGAGGGGCTTTAAGCCGAATATCCGTCAGAGCGAATTGGTAACACAATTATCAGAATCGTTTGAATAGTTATCGAGATTACTGAACATACACAAATACGTGTGTATCAAATTTTCTCTTTGTAATACTAGTGCAGATTAAATCCGGTATGCATCTAAATTTATATAATTGACAGTTATATCAATTGGAGAAAAACTTTCCCAATAAATATCGTCCGCATACTCGCTTATAATTTCTTTGTAGTTGCAGTGCAGTACTGTGGAAAAAGAGCGCTAACAAGCCTGTATTTCCAAATCCTTTTGTGTGTATTTACATCCATTTTAGTTCAATATAATTTAAATGTATCATCTCACTGGGATATACTACTTTTATTTCCTTTTTATTCTCAGTTGAAGCGAAATGAACTACTAATAACTTCAGGTTTTCCTTGTATAAGAGTTGATTTAGCATAGCAGCTCATGTTGGATTTTCTGTATACATAAAATGCATGAACAGAATAGGCAATTAAGTTGAAATCGGCAACGTAAATAAAAAATATGCCACAGACACGTAAAAATATTTAAAATTCTGAAAACCTTTCAGTTATGTCTAAGAGCTTAAGTTAAAATAGGTCTTCTGTATGTAAATTATATTGTACTTTTGTATAAATTTGCCATAAGGTCTAAGAGGAGATTAGCATGTCTATTTGTTACTAGTGATAAATATTCTCAGGAAGTTGTTTCCTACTCAACGACTACAATGTAGCATTTAGGAAGGAAAATAAAATAGAAGGAAGGTTTAAGTGTTTAGGTTTCCCTTTTCTGAAAATCTGAAAGATCCATAGAAGGATTGGCACACTAAGGAAAGTGGATGGTCAAATTTCCTGTAACATAACCCCGGTAGAGATTATCGCAGCAGATAAACAGCAGCTTGCATGCCCAGTTTCTAGGTAATATTTTACACTAACGGAATGAGAAATTAATGCATTTGTGTCAGGTTAAGTAATGGGAACTTTGCGTTTTTACTTGTGTCGGGGTTTCCGGGCCTGAGAGACCTTCCATACGGTCTTAAAATAATACCAAATGTAATATTAGAAGAATACGAACTTATTAGCACCGAAGACCACTAAGAAATCAAAGTTGGCATGCAATTACGTAGAAAATTGAAGCTAGCTACAATGAAGCAATTAATATTACACAAATGTAGCTATTTGCAACAAAAACTTCACTTATCTTAAGAAAATGTCAACTTTTCTTATTGAGATCGATTTCACATACAAATCACTTGCGTCATCAGTCAACACACCTCGTCGTTACCATGTTATGTTTTTCAGAATTACCAAAATCTGAAGATGAAACCTAAATTTAAATTCAAGTTAAGTTATTTAAACAATTAAATGGTCCAATAGGTTTACTGATTTGGGAAAAGATATTTATTTTCAAAATATGCATCGCGTAATGAATTTTGAAATAGCAACAGTTGATTTTGTTTATAGGTTTGTTTCGTTTTCATATTTTGGTAATAATGAAAAAACATAGTAAAATGGTAACAGGTAACCTTAACTACGAGGTGGATGTGTTGACTGACGACGCAAGCAATTTGTTTGTGAAATCTATATCAATTAATAAGAAAAATTTACATAGTTTTCTTAAGATAAGTGAAGTGTTTGTTATATTTGTGTAATTGGTGTGTAGTTTACCACACAGTATCTCGAAAGACTAATTGCATGTCACTACCACTACTAATATTTAATGTCTGGAGGATATGAATGACGATGAATGAAATGATGCCCAAATGAGCCCAGGGCCCATAGAGGTTAGAGGAACCCGATATTCACCTTTCAAGACAAGGAAAAAACGCTGGGATGGAAAAGCCTGGTCAAAATAACTCCTCCTGACTAAGATTCGAATTACATAGGGACATCTTGAGTGTGACCACACATGCTATCCCTACACCACAGAGGCGGATCATGTAGCTATTGGCTACATATTTTGGGAAGTTAAAAAATCAGGAATGTCCGAGCTTCCAGTGCCACGTAGAAATAAATAACATCAGTAATTAAAAAAATATAACGCCATCCACTTCCAATGAATAAAATATGTATGACTGGTGGTCTTATAAATTGTAATACTTGAAGCTTTCACTGCGAGCATTACTTATCAAGGCTTCGCGGGTGATCAGCCGTGTCTAGTTAATAAACGTCGAGCTTTCGGCCATTGTAAACTCCATGCCTTCTTCAGGATCATGAAGAAGGCCATGGAGATTACAATGGCCGAAAGCTCGACGTTTATTAATTTGACACGGCTGATCACCCGCGAAGCCTTGATTCTTATAAATTATGTACCTAATAACACTTATTTTGTGGGGGGGGGCCATGCTTTCAATTTTCTTGGTGAGACGAAACAAAATAATATGTTCACCGTTAAAGTGAACATGGGAGTGACTTTTTATACAACTATTTTCTGGTATACGTCTGGATCGTGACTATTTTGTGGGGAGAATTGAATATATAAGTTCAAGGCTATACATTAAGAAAATTATTCATTGCGCTATTCTAGTTATGCAGCAAGTTTTTACTTTGAATTTTTTTCCACTCAATTTAAAAATTAGGATTAATCTTCTGGGTAAATGGTCTAAAATACACAATTATAAGTCTTCAGTTTCAACAGTGATAATATTAACCACTAACATGTTTAACTTCTTTATGGAAACATATTTTAACTGTTATTGATTTGATAATAAGTCATAAACTGTCACTGATATTATGTTAGAAATGTTCATTAGATAACCCGTTATTGTATACAAAAATTACTCCAGGCTGTAGGTTTAAAAAAGCAATTTGACCGTCTTATAATTATGAGTAAGTAATATCAAAATTTTTTGTTTTAAAATGAAGTTTTATAACGATTAATTACAAATTATTTTATTCAACTAAATTGTCAGCCATGTTACCAAATTAATTTCTTAAATATTACATTATTTTAAGCACATAACTGTCAGTTTTATTCCCCTAAAGGCTATATGAAATAAATGAATTTAGATCTGTATAAATATGTTGATAAAAGCATCCTATTTGATAAATGGTATTTGAACAACTTTGAAATGGGAGACATTTGATCATATAAGATTTTATTTTCCAATATGTTGAAATTAGAGCACATAATCAATGTAGCTGACCTCTTCTAACCAGTAAATTTAATTTCGGCTGATGTTTCTCGTCTTTCAGTACGATTTGTTTTACATCTTCAGTACTACCAACCATCTAACTAATGACTACTTTCCTACGGATAATAAAACGACAATAACCGCACGAGCTCTCTCCATTTTAACAACTAGCTATATAAAATGTATTCAACATTCCAGTTTGAAGAGAAGTACCACACTTAACAATAAATCCTCCTTTCTCGCCAACTTCCTCCTGTTTTCTTCCGAGTAGTAATGCATTCCCTTCACAAATAGCAGCTTGACGAATGACGATGTTCCGTTTGATGGAAGTGGCAACGTCGCCATGAAAACAGTTATTGTTGGAGCTAATGGATGAACGTTAATCGCTGACATTAATTTTAAAATCCTTCAGATGTCATTCATGTACATTAAATCTTGATGAAAGCTCATTGTTATGTAAATAACCGAGGCTTAACAATGAGATTACATGGTGCCAGTTTGGTAATTAGTAGTATATTACCATTTTAAGGACTTCAACAACTGTAGGAAAATAAATCGATCTACCCGAGTTCCAAAATCCTATACAGCTTTAATGGGGCATTAGTATGATAATGCTTAGCAGACAATGCGATGTCTTTATGTATATCCAGCACATAATATACTTGTCCTTTTTCTGTGAAATTAGCCCGGAAGAACTCCTGCAAAGTATAATTTTCCATAGAACATTATTTCTATCCATGGTTACACTCTGCATTAAATGGCAAATGTTATGAATAAAGAAGTATTTTTTTCGACCCAAACATTGTTTGTTATTTCACAAAAAATACATGTTTGTGTTAACTGGCCCCAAGGTCACACGTTAAAATGAACCCAGGCTGAAGGAATTCAACTGAGCATAAAATGGACAGCCCCATGTCAAATCTACTGGCATGTAAGAGAACCTTACGGAAGGTAATTCTGGTTCATCAGCGGTGCTGATATGATCCTAATAGTTGAAAGGATAGTTAAGAAACAACATATTTTATTTATGTTTATGTTTGAGCAGCGTTACTCCAAAATGAATAGTCAGTTCTATACAACTTTTAAAGAAGACTTGTCAAGTTGTTAAACGTGAGATATGTGTTATATAAATATGAGTAGCTGTCATGCTTAATTTGTAAGATTACTCAATCAGACTGGACAGGTGTTCACCATTTCCTCCAAAAGCGCTTTTCGGTCTTTGCCTCAGACCATCTTCAGTGGGTGCTGCTACAACTACTGTCGGCGGACGCAAACTTTACTCTCCAAGAAAATTAAGGCTCCTCCCCTTGAAGATCTCCTGATTTTCAATACCAACATTTGGGACTGGAACATTGGCGTTGGACACAGATTATTGGACTTCCTCTTCTATCTCAGTTTCTGGAACAATATCCTGATTACCAGTTGTCTGTTGAAGTAGATGTACTTTCCCTTCCATCTGCTTCCTGGGTAACCTATATTGGTTGAAATCTGAGTTAATTTTAACTTGATCTCTATTATTCATAGTATGTATGTAGTGTTTAACGCCCTATTTTACTACATACGGCACCGCAGGCGGTGACACTGATGATACATGAGATGAAGATGGAGCACCGGTGGAATAAGATGGCGGGGGAAACCGGAGGTCCCGGAGAAAACCCGCCCCGCGGTCGCCTGGGATCGAACCCGGGCCGCCTTGGTGAGAGCCAAGCGGTCTAACCACTGAACCACAGCGCGGCCGTATATTATTCATAGTAATGTGTTGTGCTACATCGGTGTTCATTGTTTAGCTTGTTTAATAGCCCCATTTTGATAGCCCCATAGTAGCCAAATTTTGATATACCAGTATTGAATAGTGTTCTACAATTTATTAAGCAAGTTAAACATGTCAACACCGATGTAGCTCAACCCATTACTATGAATAATATAGATCAAGTTAAAATTAACTCAGATTTCAACCAATCTAGGTTACCCAGGAAGCAGATGGAAGAGAAAGTACATCTACTTCAACAGACAACTGGTAATCAGGATATTGTTCCAGAAATTGAGATTGTTGTGCCACAACAATCCAACAGTTCAACTTTTTGACATACAGAAATGAAGCAACTCCAACCAGTTAATACCAAAAGTGACAACGAATCATCTGTGTCCAGTCCCAATGTTCCAGTCCCAAATGTTGGTATTGAAAATCAGGAGATCTTCAAGGGGAGGAGCCTTAATTTTCTTGGAGAGTCAAGTTTGCGTCCGCCGACAGTAGTTGGAGCAGAACCCACTGAAAATGTCTGAAGCAAAGACCGAAAAGCGCTTTTGGGAGAAATGGTGAACACCTGCCCAGTCTGAGTGAGTAATCTTACAAATTAAGCATGCCAGTTACTCATGTTTATATCTATACAACTTGTCATTTGACTTCGTCTTCTAAGCACGTCACACGAATCCCAAACTAAACTATCTTTAGATTAAACATTTTGATTTACTCAAAATATTAGGATTAGGATTACCACGGAGGGGATTCGACAGTGCGACCAGTCTTTATCTATTGTACCTATGCAACAAATGGGGCATCCCTGGGAGGAAAGATACAGCCGGTCTCTTCTACTGTGGTTCGGAATCGGTCCCATCCGGTTTGGAGACCGGCAACCGACCTATCAAAGGAATAAGGGTTCACTCAGAGCATAACATCCCGCCATGCACCGCCGAGACACCCACAGACACCTCTACCCTGATAGAGACCACCAGATGAGATCATAATGGAGGTGAGATGTAGGGACAGGAAATTCGAGGAATCGCCGAAATAACACATGGGTCAAGTAGGTGGGCCACAGGAATTGAACCCGGACTTCCCGAACGCGGGCTACAGACGAAACAGCCTTTGCCATCCCGCTCGTTTACTCAAAATGATGCGAAAGATTTTGATTAAAATGTAAGAAATGTTCATTCAAATAAAATGTACGTGTATCTTGAATTTTCTGGGAGTAGATTATGAAGTCCTCTTCATTCTGGATGACTTTTAAACGTAAAGTGTGATCGTTGTCTGATGAACTGGTGATACTGACGTGCCTGTTATTGGAACCTCTCGGCGTTCTCGGAGATACACGTCCTTTGTAGTCTACCGGAGATGATGGTCATCACTGATGGACATCTATTGAGTATGTCGAGTGTACCTGCTATGTTTGTTTGTGTGTATTGTTATACGATAATCTTGCCTCGGCTAGCACTGTCGGTCTGCACTTTGTTTTATAGGATAATGGGTAGACTCAGAACGGTGACAACACACGAGTAGGAGGCATTGATATGGCTTATATAACACTTACATTGAATTAAAATAGGCATAAATAATATGAAACATCTAAAATTACAATAATTGATGTAAATATCTATCCGTTTAAGAAATGGAATTTAAAAAATATGTACTTCTCAAACTTGAAACTGTTTAGTTATGCTGTAAATTAAATATTTTACATACTTCATTTTTAGTAGCTCTATTATTATTTACTGTTACATTTTCAGCCCACTTTTAACTATGGTCATTTCAGGGACGTTTTAGGTTTGACAGCCATTACTATTCGAATTTTGGTTTTTCTTTGGATTTTATGCAAGTTAAAACGCATTCAAATTTATACTTTCAGACTTTCGAAATATAGAGAAGAATGCTGCCTAAAAACATCGTCACCCCTCATCTGGGAATCAAACCCAATACCCTATTGAATAGACATTTTAATACACTATACTTTCTTCTGTTTCAGACTTCAGTTTTTTTTTTTTTTTATTTTACGTCCTCCAACGTTAAGTCATACCGGACGATGAATGAAATGGGTGAAATGATAATCAAATATGTCCAGGGTCCGTGGAGCTTAGAGCTACCCAACATTAGTCTTGAAGTGTAAGGGAAAACCCCGGAAGAAACCCTTTACAGGTAACTCACCCTAACCAAGATTCGAACTCGGGACCTCTTGAACGTGAGGCAGACATGCTACCATCTACGCTACCGAGGTGGGCTTCAGACTTCAGTGTTAGTCATTGCAAAAGTTTTATTTCAAAAGCAGCATTTTATAACTTAAAATTAAAGCTAAATCTTGTTGATTTTATCGGAAAAAGTGCTAACTTATTCTTTAATAATATTAAGTTCTCCATAATTTACATGCCATGTACCCACGGCTATCTGTTAGTGATGCACACTTCATAACGCATTTTTCAACGACAAAGTAAATTAAATTCAAATTGTTTTCCTTAATTTTCTGTAGTAGATGTTCCTCATCCACGAGTAAAAATTTAAAAACAAATATTTTAAGTGCAACAGCACAGTTATATAAAAATGTACATAATGCATTATGATTCAGAAGCCACAATTTAGTATAATGTGTATCGTTGTGGAATTTTCGTTTGGGTTACCAAGGCTTACAAATCCAGCTCCTAAAAACAAACCAGAGCAACATTCAGATGTTAATCATATGGTATGAATGACAAAGATCGTCCACATTTAGTTGCAACATAGGCTGCAATTGAAGTTTCAATCACAGTAACGTAAATTCAAGTACATACAATGGGACTCAAGTTACAGGTTCAATGAGCGTATTTCATGTGCTTGTCGTGCACGAATTATCTTATTTATATTCATGAAGCACATGAAATAGGTTCATTGAAGCTCATTTATCATACAATATCATTTTCAAATACTGCTCAATCATATTACAAAAATTAATTGTATTAGAGCTACAGTGAATGGAAATAAATCTTCCTACCTTAATAGAAATATTTAAAGTAATTGCCTAATTACCTAAATAAGAACAAATAAAAATCATTTTCTAAAAGTGCTGTAAATATATGTGCTTCTCTATTTAAATACGCAACATTTAAAATGCAATTTCTCTTGTAATTTACGTACATATTTTATGATAATGAAGTGAAAGTGACTCAACAGCATTTTTGTCTTCAGAAAACTCCATTGACTGTGTGATTTTAATATATTTTAAATAGCTTGTATTATAATTTATATATAATTGAGTTTTATAATGTTACTTTTAACATTTATTGGCACGACTGGAATATGAATGTATCAAAATATTAATTGTAAAAGTTAATGTATTCGTGTAACATAGAACACGCTTAGTATTTTGTGCAAGCGCTTTACTACGACAAAGATATTTTAGAGCTATAGATACTGTCTCATAAGAAATGTGCTTTTTAAGAAAAACAATTATTTGAAATGTATTCTGACAAGCAATTAATTAATTTTACAATTATACACAATTAGATTCTAAGGTCTTTGAGCCATCGTTCAGCGAGGTTTATTATCCCACGATGGTATCAGTCTCTAGTTTTTGATGTAAAGAATTCGGTGGCACACATTTGCACTGCTTCAAAGTGATCAACTTCTTTTCCACGTAGAAAATGAGCCTTGGATCGAGAAAGATGATAATCTGATGGTGCGCGATTAGAGCTGTATGCTGGGTATGGCAGCAGTTCTATTCTTCCCAATTACTGAATTTTTCCATGGTTGTTCGTGCAGCATGGGGTGTTGCATTGTCCTGTTGGTCATAGAGCTCTATTTCGGTTGACTAATTATCGGTATCTTCGTCTCGAAATTTCATGAATTCGTTCCAGCTGTTGAGAGTAAAAATCTTCATCAATCGCCCGCCTATTTGGAGCAAATTCTCAGTGAATCACAACTTCAAAATTCTATCATTTTACTCTGGGATCCAACTGATTTTGTCAAATTATGACTTTGGCAGGTTGGCGGGGATCAAGCCACTGTTTCGAGGCATCATGGTTTCGTAATATACCTACCCGTTTTTCATCACAAGTGACAATTCTTCTGAAATCTATTTGACATTCCCTATAAGCAGACGACATAACCACCCTACGTTCAGCATGTTGAGTTGTCAGTTATGTGGTACAGATCTACAGCTTCTATATGATTTTCCAAGCGTCTTAATGAGGCGCTGTATGGTATCTTTTGATGCACCAAGTTCTTCTGAAAGCCTACAGCTACTTTTTCACAAAATTTGGCCAGTATCTTCAATATTCCATACTTTAGATCTTTCGAGGTAAATCTTTAGTGTTTTCGTCTCCATTGTTGAAACTTTGGAACCATCTTTGTGCCACACACTCACTAACGACACCCCCTCCTTCCATTTTACATATTCTTTGAGCTGCAGCAGCGGCTTTATAATCTTGTTTCCAGTAGATTTTTAGAAGAACTCTTCTAAGTTCAAACTTTGTTATCTCCATTTTGTGATTTTATTAACTACTGAAGACAGATACTTGCTCGCAAGGTACGCAACACTAACTATGACATCCTGTAAATTTTCCAAAACACTAAAATCAAAAAACCGACTTTTCTTATGAGACAACATAATACTTTAAGTGTATTGAGTATACTTAACCAAACCATTCGGGGGAAAGGGAGTAATACCCTATGTTTCTAAAGCGTGTGTACATATTAGTGCCTCCCAGTTGGCATTATTGATGGCAGTTACATGTTTTTCTTTCTTTAATTTACGTCCTCCAACGTTAAGTCATAAGGGACGATGAATGAATTGGCTGAAATGGTGCTCAAATGAGTCCCGGGTCCATGCTTAGAGTTACCCGACATTCGTCTTGAAAGATAAGCTAAAACCCCTGAAAAAAACCTTATCCAGGTAACTCACCCTGCCCGAGATTCGAACTCGGGACCTCTTGAACGTGAGGCAGACACGCTACCATCTACGCTACCGAGGCGGGCTGGCAGTTAGATGATCCGCATACGAATCCTGATACATTTCAAACCAAATCGTATTTTCTTACACAATTAATGCTATATTTTCGGAGATGTTCTATATTTGGTATTTTACTGTGATGTGATAGCATTTAATCTTTTATGTACCATAAAGACGTATTTAGCAAATTTGATGTTTATTCTTCGTTTGCACACAACATTGCAGCAATGTTTTAAAAACACAACATTTGTTTATTGAGTGAAATTCCAGGTGTCGTGGGACAGGTTGAACCTGGCTGCACACGTTCCATTCCCACATTAAATGTGCACCCAAAAGACTCTCCCTCAAAATGGTCAAGGTTTAGTAATATATAAACACGTTTCATTTCTGCGAACGAACGAACAAACAAACACGTGCCCTTAGTTGTGGTAACATCCGCATTTTCACATGGGACCAGCGCATTTCCCGGTGCTAATGTGCGCTTTGAAACCGCAAACAGGGTTCGGTATTCGAAAATATAGATACAAGCAAGGCTTAAAAATTAAACTGTTAAAATACAAGTAAGAGCCGAACAACCAGCTAGTAATAGCGGTTCATAATGTTTCTCTATAGAACAGCGATTGCTTCATGCGAATGTGACCCAATTAAAGCAGTGTCAATACCTAATTCTGATGTATCACGACACTTCACAAATTATATAATTATATAACATGTGTGTTTTCTAAAAACTCTTCGTGCAAAATCATTTCGTATTATTCACTATAAATATTCTACAGCATTGTTTATTTTTTCAGATTAATATTTCGGCAAAACATCGTTTTGTATCCTGGTCACTGTAATGAACTTTTTAAGTTCAAACAATAATTATATGAATGGCAGAAGTTAGGTACTTTTCAAATAATAAACAAATAATATTGATCTGTAATTTCCAATTGCACTGTTTAAAACGTGAAAAAGAATCAAATTCATGAGTTTTAGAAGTAATAACACCTAAATTTTCTCTGCATTAAGTTTGGCAACTATACTAAGTTCAACGAAAATTAGGGCATCTGATTAGGATTCAAGTGATAGTTATAATTCAAGTGATAGGTATTTAAAAAAAACAAATGTCAAGCTATGCTTCAAATTGGGCAATTCGGGACATCAAGCTTATTAAACTAAAACCTTTTATGAAAGGGTAGAGCCAGAATGAAAAATTCAATGCCATAGCCGGGATTTGAACCACGGATCTTCTGGTTTCCGTCCAGCCGCACTACCATTGTGCTACTATGGCCAAAGTGCCGATATGACATTAAATTCTCCATCTGACTCGTGTTTCTCCCGGTAAACCACTAGGAGTTCCCGTTCAGCCGCACTAAGCATTGGATATATATATATATATATGATAGTTTGTCGTCTCCAATCATCGTATGTGTAGCAGAATAGAAATCCTGTTACTAATTACTTGATATATAAACTCTATTGAACATTTTTATCATTTTACAAAATATGCATTCTCATATCCTTAAGTTATTTTCATTGTTATTTTCTCTGTATCGGTTCATTTGGTAGCTGGATAGGATTATATATGCAATGGATGACTGTTAAACATTGCAATTTTCAAAGTGCTACACAATTTCAGTAAAATATTTCATTACGGATAATTTTCATTCTTATGATATTTCTAAAATATTTGTTCACTTATAGTATTGATATTCATTATTTATAATGTGAATCGCATAACCTGTTTAGTCATCCTAATGATAAATTGCTTTTGGATTAAATTACGTGTAATCCAAGATTGAATATATTTAAGCCCATCGTTTTGTTGCGGGTATCTATCTCACATTCAAGAGGTCACAAGTTTGAATCTCGTCAATCTCCGTCGATACATTTTTTGGGGTTCTCTCTTATCCTGAAAATATGAATGTTGAGTAACTACGTTCAAAGAGCACTGGACTCATTTGAGCATCATTCCACTCATTCATCTCAGATATTACTTAACAGTTTAAAAGAGTTTGATTAATCATCAAAGCAAGCAGTAAATATTACATTTGTGACAGCTGAATGGCTCCTTGACGACAAAAGCCCCCTTTCCTCAAATAATACCTCAGCAACTATGAAAATATCTATCTTATCTATTTCATGTCCACGTAGATGTCATTGCTTTGTATCATAACTATAAATTAGATATTTTGCTTGTCATTGAACGAACTTGCTTGTACAACACGTGTTATACGTTTAAAATGTTGCAAGGCCACATTGAACATCCCATCAAAATACTGAAAGTAATGGAATTTTAGGTTTGGCATTTTAGCAGCTTATAGTGTGTAGTAATCGAAGGTATGTCATTTTTAGCATTTGCAACATTGCAGGTGGTCTCATAAGTAATATCGGGGTTAGATTTTGGTGTTTTGGAAAATTTATTGGAATCCTTTAGCTTGGCAAGACTATTTACAGGATGCCATGGTTAATGTTGCATATACTGTGAGAATGTATCAGTTTTCAGTTGTTAATAAACAATCACAAGCTGCAGCTGGAATATATGAAGTTAAAGGAGAAGATGTTAGTGAGCACGTGGCACAATGATGGTTCCAACGTTTCAGCAATGGAAAGATTTACCACGTTCTTGAAGACCTGAAGTATGGATTATTGAGGATGCACGCCAATTTTTGCAAGAAAATTCGCAAAAAATTAGCCACAGGCTTAGAGATGAACTTGGTGTATCAAAAGATACCATACATCGCTACAATAAGACACTTGTAAAATCATACAGAAGCTGTAGATCTCATGAACTGACACCTCAAACGGCTGAACATAGAGTTGATATCTCTAATCCCATGGATGATAGATTTGTCAGAATTTTCACTTGTGATGAAAAATATCTAGGTATGTTACCGAAACACTGATGCCTCGAAACAGTTCCTTGATCCCCGCCAAGCTGCCAAAGTCATTGTTAAAAGAAATCAGTTCGGTCTCAAAGTAACTTTGTGTGTCTGGTGGAATTTCGGAGGTGTGACCACTGGAAGTTTGTTCCAAACGGATGGACGATTGATGCGGATCCTTATTCTCAACAACTGGAATGAGTACATGAAATTTTGAGCCGGAGATACCCCGGGATTACTTAACCAAAATAGAGTTCTATTGAAACAGAACAATGCTACACCCCATACAGCACTAACAACCATAGAACAAATTCAGGAATTGGGAGGAATCTAATGCTACTAAGCCCAGCATAATTAATGATCCCGCACTATCAGATAATTATCTTTTTTCGATCCATGGCCCATTTTCTACGTGGAAGAAATTGACAACTTTGAAGCAGTCAAGTAGGTGTCATCGAATTCTTCACATCAAAAACCACAGACTGATACCATCGTGGGATAATAAACCTCCCTGAACGATGGTACAAAGACCTTAGAATCTAATGGTCTATACTTTTAAAATTAGCTAATTGCTTTTCAGAACACATTCCGTATATTATTTTTCTTGACAATCGGCATTGCTGATGAGAAAGTATATATTATGTATCACATAGGTATATTGATTGATATATTCATTGACCTAGTGATAGAAAACTAAATTTCTGGATAAAAAGGCAAAGAATGCAATGAATTATATACACAACACTAATAATGGAGAATGTAACTTCACTGGTAACTCCAATTTCAAAGTATATGCGGCTGAATCTCTTTGGAAGAGATCCATTTCAAGACACACGGTGCGCCATGTACCAATCTTATCCCATAGAGATGAAAATATATCAGGCATTTGCAGGAACTCAATATTTATGAATCAGATGTACAAATGTCAGAAGAGGCATGCATAAATCGTGTAGCAGAGAAAGACCTAGATTAAAAATGTTGTTCAGGAATGGAAGACGAAAGATGTCACAATGGGTGATAAAAATTCTGGCAGCTTGAAGGTACAATAGTAAAGTTGAGCAAGTACTGTTACAGTCCAATAAAGAATCATCTTCAGATGTTCATAAAATTAAATCTGCAATACATGCTACACTGTACCATTGTTAGGGCAGATGATTAGCCTATACATCTCAAACGTCCTGTTGATAAAAATTTCTGGTGCATTATCCATGGTTTTGCATGAATGCGTACGCGAATACATGACTTATTATATAAGTTAAATTCTATTTAAGTTCGTCTTCTAAGGATGAGCACATAGATGTCCAAGAAAATTACCCTCGTAAAAGTTGCTCTTTAGCTGGAACATTTCTTGACAGCTACAATTTTTTAAATGCTCCACAGATTTTGTTTAAGTTAGTGTGTTTAAGATTTTGATGACAAATTTAATGCATATATTGAATTTTCTAAGAAGGGCTTTGAAGTTTTGTTCAGTCTGTGCAACTTTGGTATAATGGTAAACAAAATATTAAACGTGATGGACTTATAGATCACCTTAAATTACACAAATTAAATTTATTTATTATGATTCTACGTTAGGAAACCATTTGTAAGAAGAACACTTCGTTGAGAAGATGCTTGCAGTGAAATTTTTCCATTTTGCATATTAAAAATTTCAATCTGTCGAAATTTATTACCGAAATTTTAATAATTTTAAAATATTAATTTGGTTGTAGTTTCTGTCGGTGATCAGTTTTGAACTTCTTTCTGTATTATTTGATCTTTTTAAGTTATTTTTTGTCCCGTCTTGATCTTAATTGGGTGCATGAAACTTATCTAGGCGTCGTGCCTGGGAATGTTAAATTTTGTGATGAGATTCTTGAAATAATCGTGAACATGACACATTGTCCATACTATTTTACATCTTGATGACCAAATACAAAAATTAGATCACATTTTACATAAAACTCTTCCTATGCATTCACCCATACATAAAACATAATTTATCATCTCATACGATGCTTAAAGAAAAAAAAAATGATTTCTTTTCCTCGTTTTGGATACCACTCGTTTTCTTGCACTTTTAAACTTTCATGACCTACCCTATAAGTTTTATTTCTTACACTCACTTATTCCAAATCACAACATAACTATTGTAACCGTTTCTAACACTTAAAAATGTTAACGCAGCTTTAAAATAAAGTAAATAAAATCACAGAGCAT
Organism: Mantis religiosa; assembly: GCA_030765055.1. NCBI lineage: Eukaryota > Metazoa > Arthropoda > Insecta > Mantodea > Mantidae > Mantis > Mantis religiosa. Next base: position 207,722,977 of record CM060947.1, on the reverse strand, counting down.
GTAAACAATTATGCTCGGAGCTAAACCAAAAACAACTGTTTCACAATTTAGATGACATACATTGTTTGTGGAGTTAACAATATCTGAAGTACTCGTTTATATTGCTTTGAATTTTATAATACTGTTACATTTTTCAAACAGAAGGTCGTTATTCGTTCTTCTACGCTCCTCCCTCTTCAGTGTTAACCATCCAAAGAAAAGGAAATTTCATAGCTCTTAAAGACATGACTATGGCTTAAGCCCACTATATTTCCATATTTAAATTGTTTACAAATAAATCTGTAACGAGCCTTTCTACAAACGTTTATCTTGATTATCTTGAAGTGCATAGAAAATTAAGGTTTTAATAATAGTTTCTTGAAAGGCTGAGAAAGGCATGCGGATGTAACATCATGTAGAGTATACATTATCTCAAGTTTTTTTCCATTTTTACAAATCTCAACAGCGTATTTATAATTAAATTCTAATATCGAATTTTACCTCCTCACTCCTGTATGACGAATAAAATAAAAATGATTACAACCCAAGCTTCGCCAGCGTTTGCTGGCCAAGTAGCCATTCTCATTATTGTCTGCCGCTTGCATTACTCAGAAACGTCCTATTTCTGTCTTCCTCCCTCTCCCTCATTCTCCAGGTGGTTTTTCTCAAAAATCTTTTGGCTAGTGTCCATCTTCAGAATGTGTCCAGTCTAGTTTAGATTACTTTGAAACCTTTCTAATTTGCTTTTTACTAAGGCATGACCTGTCCTTGCTTTGGCTGTCTCGTAACATTTCGTATATCACAGGAGAATTATAGCTTTTGTTCTTCAGTTCTGAGTAGCCTGTGGCTTAGTGGTTTAGACTATCCGTCTGCTAGCAATATACTTGGATCGATCCCAACTCTGACCGCTCCAGTCCTATCTAAACTCGAGAATTCAAGCACCATGGACCTGCTCGTTACTGGCAAGCCCGAAGTGGATATATCTGCTTACATACGTTGCCAAGCAGATTGGCCTCCTACTGATTAATTGTTTACTAACTTTAAATTATATTTAGTGTCACATTTGTCCGAGATTTCAATTAATTATCAGAATGAAAATAATATTTCTATGTTGATACGATTACTCGTGTTATTGGTGTAAAAGCGTATATTTTAATACTATGATACGGAATAACTTCCAAATATTGCCAAATAAAATTCAAAGAGATTCCAATATTCTGAAAGAACATACAGCTCATGTACTGCCAAAGGTTTTACTATTGATAAAGCAAGGAAATTACGATTTCAAATCCTCCGCAAAGTTTATTTGTTTTATTAAGAATCTGCACGAGTAGCTGATTAAGATTGAATGAGTATTAAGTATAGTATTAATCTTAGAGTTTAATATAATATTATTTTATTAATATTAGGGTATTAATGAGTATTAAGTAGAATGAGTGTATAAAGGGTATTTTAATATTGCTATAATTAATTCTCTCCTTTACCCCTTATAATGTAATTTCGTGGTCTTAGCTATTCCTGATAACGGACAAAAAAATCCCCTATTTTCATGTAACAGGATATGAAACATCGGAGGCATGTGTAATTTCTATCTTACAGTCTTCCAGGCTCTGTAAATTCCAATTTGTCTATAACTATCCATTAGCTGTGTAACTTCTCGTTCGAAATGATCGAGTAACTTGTTAGATAATCACATTTGTAAGTCTTTGTAAAACTCTTTAGTCCCATAGTTACCCAATAATATAAAGGTAAACACTTTTGAGATAATGCAGAAAATTTGAATACATATACAACGACATAGAGACAAAGCTTATGAATAAGTCGATTTGTCACTTCGAAGTTATCAACTGCTTTGGAAATCGCACAATCTATGCCCATGGAGAGACATAATTCTTCACTTGTTTATTACAAAATATTGGTCCACCAATTCCTAAAGTTAGCAATTTTCCCTCTTTGTACAATTCCTTAACTTTCTAAGCCTTAATTTTCCATTAACCTACCTATTTTCATAAGTATGAAGGAAATAAAACGAAACTTACATAAGCACAATTAAACTCTTTTGGTGCTAGCATCAAATTTGTGCTTTCTCTCTTTAATTGACAAATCGTAATAATACCTGAAATGAATTATATTCAATGCACTTGTCTTGATTTAGCTGTCTATTCTACAGAGTGATAATATTTCCTGCTCCAAGGCATTCTCAATTAAAAAAAAAAACAATGCTTTGTTTACATGTTCTTCTATGATTTCAGTGTGTCAGTTTACAAGTACAAGGACCGTTTAAATTATTTTAAAACTTTTTGTAATTTATGAAATGGAGTTAGATGTCTTATGGACTCATATCTATCAGTAGAGATGGCACCTTTCAGTGGTGAAGGAATTTCAAAATCTATTTACGTTTATCTTTAGATTACCTATATATCTCATACAAACGTTTCTCTATAATATTAGTGTAGACTGACAGATTAGCCACTGATCTCCCTCCACTGCCGATATTCTTCTTTGTTTCTCTTTCAGTCTTCCCTCCTTTTTTTCTCACCAAAAGGGTATTCCTCTCCCTATTGGAATCCTGCTTTCTTTCCGCATTCCTTTGGATTGGATTACGCTATGGAAGTGATTCGTTACGAAGTTCCAGTCATATCTATGCCTCTAAGTGGGGCATTCCCGCAAGGAAGGATAAGGCGAGAGGAGGCAGAGACATCGTACGTTACTAGAGGAACCTCTGGCCGAACATTCGAACATATCCCTGTTGGGAGTTGTTCGGATTGGGTTGGACTCGACGGGAGAATGGTTCCCGATACCTGTGGGAGATCGGGGACGTCTGCTTTTAGACGTGGTTGAGGGAGCCTTGAATTTCCGAGTGCTAGCATGCAGAGCTAGTAGTCGGTGTGCTAGATCACCGGGCGCCCCGTCCGAGATTATTCGGTAGTCTTCCCGATTAGGTTGACTCGCGAAAGTGGCGTATCCACTTCCACCCTATAATGGGGGGAGCTTGTTAGTCTCTAGGTCTTGTCCTACTGGAAAGACTTCCGAAGTAACGCCGGCGCCTCTTTTGCTGACAGCTGGTATTCTCTCGGGTTTTAAAGAGTGACGGTTTGCGTCCAGTAGATTCTCTCGTCCTTACATCCCACCCACCGTGGTCCTGAAACGGCCCACCAGGCCGACCCTGAGAACGGAGACCATCCTACCGAAGGAGGAAGTGTTACCTGGAGCATATCATCCTACCATGCACGCCGAGACTACTGCTGAAAGAGACCACCAGATGAGAGATATGAAATGTTAATGGGGATGAAATGGAAGGACAGGTTATTCGGAGGATGTAATTAACCTACCCAGCATACGCCTGGCGACCCAGGAAACCCCCCGAAAAATCTCATGAGCAGGTAGGCCAGCCACGGGAATCGAAGCCAAACTTCCTAAAGAAAACCGCAGAAGAAACCACCTGAGCCATCCCGCTCGGTCCGCTATCCCTTACACTTTCCCCTCCCACTCTCTCCCCATTTATCGCCTTTCACCCCCTGTACCCCTTCCTTGATTGGTAATACAATCTGACCTACAGATATTTCGTGTTATCCGATTTATCTATGGTAATAAAAGATAACTAGCTACACCTTGTAGAATATGTTAATGCAATTATTGACGGGTAAGATTAGTGCGTCTATAAAGCAATGGTACTGACTTCATATTTTCCTTGAGTGAAAGGGCCATAGGCAAGTTCCATGTTAAGAAAAACAAACTATAGAAGTCAGTATATAATGAATGTGTAATGTTTAACGCCCACTTCTGCTACATGTGGCACCAAAGGCAGTGACACCGATTATACATGAAATAAAGTTGGAGCACCGGTAGAATGAGATGGCGGGGGAAACCGGAGAACCCGGAGAAAGCTCACCCCAGCGTCTCGTTGTCCACCACAAATCTCACATGGGATCTAACTCGCTGAGTCAATATAGTTAAAGCAAGTTGTGTTCTAGTGAATTCAAGTCGCCAAGCAAATCGTTAACTGAAGACATATTCAGAAGTCAGTATGTAGCGAAATGCACTTAGTCCAGTTCTGAAAATTAAGACATCATAACAGGAATTCTTAGCATTCAGCAAGTCACGGAGTAAAAATAGTATTTCATAGGTAAATGGGAAACTTGAGGCTGATGATGTAGGTGAGACTTAGGTGGATTAGCGAGTGTGTATTTCTAATATTCATGTTTTTCCTCTGTGTTTTACACTCTTACAGAAGTATTTTCTGTGAGATTATTTGCGCTAGTAGCGTTTAAAGGCTTCGCTCCAGATATACAGATCTAGGAATCGCCGCAAGGAAACTTTCCAATTAGCATATCGACAACTCATAGTTATTTTAAGATCGTGAAGTATTGATGTGTCAGAGGTTAATAGAAATACTTCAATAGTTACAACTCTAAGTTCTGGTGTTTAACAGTTAAGAGTGTCATTTCTGTTATTACTTATAAACGATTTGAATGTATACAATCGATTGACAACAATCATTTAATAATTAATACATTGTTTCCATAAAATTTCAGCCTGCAAGAGCAAATGCTCAATTTCAAGCATTTTTATAATTTTTCTTACCTCTCTGAAATTCAGACTCAAATTATTTCAGTCTTGCCGTAGCCAGCTGGAAATCAGCACCTCAGAAGACACCTATCGTAGAGACGGGCGTAACGGTGGATAGAATCATTATTACTAAACTACCGTATCTTATATTTTATGGCATCTAAAATAAATGAACCTATTGTAGGCCAAACGTTTTGTTTAACTATTTTATTGATGTAAATTGCTTCAATATAGCATGTCATTTATTATTAAGAAAATAAAAAAAATAAAAAAATCTAATTATATGCTTAGTTTTAGGTTCAGGTGTATTTGTAATTCTTTTTTCTTCTGGCGTTTTAACACTTAGAAGATAATTCAGAAAAAAAGGTCCTAAAAATACTACATATTCAGTGAATTCCCCTAATGAACGGTGGCTGTCAAGAAATGTGCACACACTTTGGCAGGAGATATCGATTTAATCTATTTCAAGTTAACTGAGAAACAACAGCAATGTTTATTACAATGTTCTGTAAACAGATGTGACTAACATGCGTTATGTTAGTATTGCTACGTGGCAGGGCAGTCAACAAAGAAGAAGCCAAGGTTATTGCATAATAGTTTAACTGATGTGACTCAGTTATATTGTTATAGGTTATATTGTCGACAAAATGGAGCCAAGATGATTGAATAGCGAAAGCTATTTTGAAGTGGTATTTGAGAATATTGAGGTTCAAAGGCAATGGAGAGCGTATACAGAACAGAATCACCAACGTAACAATTGCACGCAATTGAGACAAATTTGAGACTCATGACTGGCATAGTAATGAGCCTCTCTATTGTTTCGCATCGTATTGAACATTCCACACAGAGAAATTAAAGCAATGTGCACGCGATTCTGAGATTAGCAGGACAGCAAAGTTGAAAGTTTTCTTACAGAAGCCTTTGTGAGAAAAAATGAAGACCATAGTCGGATAATGCAGTTCTTTGTGTGGTTTTGGAACATGGTGCAAAAGGATGAAGCAAAATCGGAACTGCTTAATCGACATAACCGTGTATCCTGGTATGCAAACAATCTAAATGTTTTTGTGGAAAAGGCTGGTGATTTACCTGAAATTAATGTTTAGTGTGCCATCGGGGATTAATTGGAACATTATTTCTAGGGAAAAGAACTGGCCCATGGTACGCACATCGTCATACCCGCCATTCATATACCTACTCTGTGGAAATGATGGGATTGGGATTTTCATTACGGAGAAGATTCGGTAAGTAGGCCACCATGCTGGGGCCATTGTTCCCATGCCCCCAAGTAGGGCAGGAAGGATGAGGCGAAGTAGAAGAGGTTGGCCAAACCAAGGAGCCATGACAGTGCAGAGGGTAGGGTCCATACAGTTTACTTGCATCGAGACTTCCCCCGACAGGCCAGGACAACGAACTCGCTCCCCTACAGCGGGACGGTAACGAGCCCAGCAGCCGAGCCGTAATGGTACCAAGGCAGGCGATCTGAGCACCATAGGTCACTGGCTGGCGGTCCCGAAATGAAAACAGCAGAGGAGCTGAGACCGGCAACCAACCTACCGGAGGAGGAAGTAGTTTTCCTCGGACCATATCATCGCGCCATGCACCGCCGAGACACTCGCCGACACTTCTATCCTGAAAGAGACCACCAGATGAGAGGTAATATAAAATGATAATGGAGATGAAATGGAGGAACAGGAAATTCGGGAGATATAATTAACCTACCCAGCATTCCGAAACCCGGGAAAACCCACGAAAACCCCCATGAGTCAGGTAGGTTGGCCACGGGAATCAAATCCGGGGCTTAATCTTAATTAATCTTAATTCAACTTACTCAGAAGTATACTGATACCAACTGCAAGTACTTTGAGTAACTGTTATAACTTAAGTCTAAGATGATTAGTGTTCATTATTTTATGTTTGTGAATTCATTTTTGTTATGCTAACAGTTTTTCTTTGCTTTAAAGTGTGTATTCTATTTATATTGATTTGCAAAGTGTACATACATGAATACTCATTAATATTTGTTATTGCTTATTACGAGCTTCAGTTGTTCCAGCACGTAAATAATATCACATTACCAATGCCACTTCATTATGGTCTACCTTATGATATGACATTGTTCTGTATATCGGTGAAATTCCACGTGGATATTTACCTTTATCAGCAGCTTTTTCAGTGATTTTATTTGTGTATATACCTTATGGGGCAACCTGCCATGCTGGTGATTCTGCGAGCTTATGTTGCCTACAGGCATGGCAATAATTTTAGAATAAAAAGTGTACTCACTCGAGTAGGACACAATTAAAACATGCTTAATTCATTTAAGTTTAATAATATTATATTAACATTCTAATATTAAACTGGAAAACAAAGCCCGTTGTGTCCGTGACAAATGCTAGCACGAATTATTACACCACACAACAGCTGTTTCGAATGCGAGCCAATAAACATTTAATTGGGGTTAGGCCCTACCCTAGATTTAACTACAGTTGTATTTTGCTGGCTATAAACATTAAATAAAATTAAATAGGCGTATTTACTTTGACCTGCCTCTTTGCAGCCTTGGTCCTAAAATATTCAGTTACAAACTATATTTAGAGGTTCTAACAACCCTTTATTTATCGACAAAGTTTGCTCAAACTTTTTTGTTTCAAAGTGTCGAGAACATATTGGTGGCAGTTCGGAATTTAAAATTTGCAGGACTAGTTTTAACGTCTACCGGTTTAAATCAAAATCAAAATGTGCCTACAACTCTTAATTCATCTTATAATTAGGTACGAATCAACTACCATTGATTGGAAGTGGTTTAGCGTCGCATCCTTCACTGACTGAAGTAGAGTTCGTTTTATAAAATAGGATATTTACAGCATCGGTAGTCAGAGTGCCGCAGTAGCGCAAAGGACAAAAGGGTGCTAATGCTAGCAAGTCTGTTATCCAAAACATGCCAGATCCAAAAACTGTTGGTTACAGACAGAGTAATAAATTTTTTAATTTTAATTTTGAATTATTAATTTGAATTATTAATTTTCTTTATACGCACCTTGACTACGTATGTCAGTATGTTAACTGTTGATCCTTTCAACTCTGAAGTAGGAACCACAGGTTTCCGATATTAGAATACAAGCGAGGGATGATAAACGCTATAAAACTATTAACAAGCATATTGGAATAAGTAATATAAGATGAAATTGTAACTGCAGCATAGGTGAATGTGAATGGAACGAATAATAAGGTAAAACCGTAGAAATAAACTCTCCCAATAAAATGCAGCTTAAACCACATAATATGCGTGAAATAGAGAACAAATAGAAAGGGAGTGGAGATAGACAAACAAACCTAGGAATAAGCTGAGAGTAGGACGAAGAGGAAAGCGTCACTCTGATATTTACAACGAAGCGGAGAAGACGTGTGATATGGAAGACGATGTGGAGTAGGTGTAGTATATGATGGAGAGGTAGTAACGGAGTTAAATTTTGAACGCGATGCCATTAAGTATTATTAGAGAGACAAGGTGACGCAACGAGTGATAGCGAGTGAGGAGTACAGAGCAATACGACAAGCCATTTAAGTGCGAATAAACTAGTCAGGAAACTGAAACTGGGCTTTTCATTGACTGGTGAGAACTTCTGGACCCTGAGAAAGATAACTCCTGCTCACCGATATATTTCCACAATTTCTTTTTCGAGTGGAGGAAAAATGCCTTTACGCATTAACCTGGGATTGGAGTGTGGGATTCCTCTGGGGGATTGAACCGCCAGCCCTACCCACTAAAAAACCTCCCCCGGTGAGAAGTTGAGAGTGAATCGTGGCAGTACCGCTATTGCACCTGCGGATTCTAGATGAGGAGATGAAGCCCAGACTAAGAGCCCGGGCCAGGCGAGAGGTGGGCGCCAAGACGCAAGTATGACCGAGGACCTACTTACGACATTGGATATTCGGGTGTAAGAATGGGATACGGGATTCTAGCCGAGCCTCCAAATGGAGCGACGTCTTATGTTCTAAGTTCCTCCTAGTGTGGTCCTGAAACAGAAGGACGATGTCGTGAGTACTTATATGTTATAATTATTTAGTCTCAGGCCAAAGCGGCACTAGGTCTGGTGTCAAGTTGTTGGATTTACAGCTATATTAGTTTACATATGTGCCATATGGCTTCTAGCAGAGCCTTGTCATTTATTGGTTAGTTGTTGGAATACAATATTCCCTGTCAAAAAGTGAAATAAAATTGTTTTGGCGAAAGTCGTTAAGTCGTTATGTGTCATGGTTATGTGTAATTTAATCAGTTATATACATATTCTTCAGTTTACCCCTGGTACTGTCCTGTTTGCAACAGGGACTTCAAGGGCCACTGTCATGTCAGTGTCAGCGTGTGTTGTGTACGTGTGCTAGCTGAGCCATGACTGAGCCTTAGTTAGGGTGGTACTAGATAGTTAAGATATTCGCGAATATCGAACTCTGGTTCCCCCAGGCCGAGTCTTCTGTCGAATAATGACAGCGGACGCTTATGCGTGTCATATTGGGTATTGTAAGTCCCTAGATCGCGAATTAGTGGGTTTGGAATTACTGGTCTTCCTGTCGCTTGACAGCATTATGTATCCCTCAATTGAGTGTAGTTTTAGCTCCTCGTGTATTAGATATGCCGGTGCCACCAGCGGGAGCTTTGCGATAACACGCACCACAACTCAGCACTCCTTTACCTCACCCTAAAAGGCAAACAAGCCATCCTGCCATACCGCACCAAAAGGAAGTCCAATTCCACACCAAATTGGGGCCCAAGTGTATTCTACACCAACATGGAGACTGATTTCGACTACGCATAAATATATAAAATGCAAAAATTATCATTTATTAACCAACTTGAGCAACTTGTCAAATACACAGAAAATTCTAAGAAACGATAATAGGATTTCCCGCCATTAATTGAAGGACTGAAGTGTTAGGGCGGGGTTTCTGATAATAAACTTTCTCCAGAGCAATATATTTCAGCACATTAAATACCATGAATAAGTACAAGCTACGCAAAATGATTGTCAATTTTTCCTTACCGTTTACTTATTGTATGTGGGTCATTCCACTCAAAAATTGGATACCAAGATTTATAGTAGAAATAAATTGAGACCATAAACACAACTCAAACTACTCTTTGTATTGTAAACTTTGTATTTTAAGACAGAAATGTTTCACATTGCATTTCATAAAGTGTTCTATTAGAACACGGAAATGAGTGTTTTGAGCCACTTTTATAAACAAAAGTGTATACTCAGGCAAACTTCAAGGTCTGGGAGCAGTATAACAAGAGAAAGCTAGAATAAACACTTAGAGCGATGTTCAACTTAAGTATGCTTCAAAGATGCAACAGTTTATATTCAAGCTTATAGCCACGCAGTAAAGTAAGTAGTCAATAAAAATATTTGACATAACATGGTGTACAAATATGGAGACTTTATATTATGTAGTAAACCCAGTTGCAGACTTTTTCTACTCAGGATAGAATAGTCTCCCTGAAACACTAAATACTTACCTTATAATAAATGCTGCTTCTGCTCTCAATCAGGCAAACGGATTTTGAAAAATGTAGTCACTTGCCTAAACTTAGCTGCGTAAATTACGTGCGCAGTGTTACTGCTAAGTTTCTACAGAATATGAAGATAACCAATATATTCTGCTTTCAAAAAAAAAAAACATATAAAATTCGGAATTCTATGTCGAGGAAATAAGGGTAGAGTGGCATGGCGTTAATGTTGCCTCTGTTGTCACCGGCAACAGCTAATAAATTGATGAAAGTGTATCCAAATTTTACATTAATTTTTGTACAAAGAATAAAGGAAAGTCCAAAAGATTTCAATTTCAACTTTCAGTTGCGTTAATTTGTGACCAATCCGCTGGGACCTGTCGCTGATAGATCCCTCGAGGCCACTCATCAAGCATTCTCCAGTTCTATATAGCTCATCATTTTGCCAGTGGCGCTCACCGGCAAACTCTGAGCTTACATATTCGTGAGGGATGTCACTTCCTTATAACACGATTGTTGTCAGTGAAAAGGCACAGCTTGAGTTTTAGTGTTATAGCAGTAATATGGTTAAATATTTAATGTTAAATGTACAATAAGAAGAATGGCATCACAATTTGCGAGTAAAAGTGACTATGATTGTGTGATTGGAAACCTTTTAAATCGGTTCCTGAGTTCACGTTCTTTTGGTGAAAATGTTACATTTTCAACAGGAAGGCATAAGATCCGGAGATCTTATACCTTTAAAAACTAAGTCATACGGGCGTATTCAAAGGCATTTTATTACGTCTTGGTATAACAGTTTCCTTAGCTGTATGGTCCTGAAAAATTATTGAAACTATTTTGTTGGCCATATCTGCCCTTTTCCTATGAAAAGAGGCATTAGTGACATAGTTTTTGCACCTTGAGGGTTCGTCATGAAAATTCAAAACTGCATTATTTCCATTGTAATGTCAGTAAAGTTTGGAAAAACAAGAATGGACTTCTTTCAGTGGCGCGTATAAGAACTCGAGTGAAAAGCATGATGAAGATGTGAAACGAAATAGGTATATAATGGGGCGATTGATGAATGCCGTTTGCTCGTTGAATCGTTTATTTCAGAAACCACCTAAGTGCGCATTTTTCAACTTTCTGAAAAAAAAATTGCACCTTAAATATGGGTCTTGTCTCCTTCAAATATTTTTTACCAAATCAAAAACATGCTATTTAAATAATATATTTTTATTTTATTGTTTCTTCCTTTAAGTTTTGAGTCATACATTTTTGAAAAAATTGCACTTAGGTGGTTTCTGCAATAAATGAGTGTATCCAAAGTGAATTTTTTAAAAATTATTATTGAAATTAAGTCAAACCATTTTTTACCTGCTTTTGTATCAAAGGTCAGTGACAAGACACACTTAAGTATAAAGTGTGTTTTCATTAGGCCTAAATCGAAAAATACAAGTAGACTAAAGGCTACAGTATGTCTATATACAAAGATCTGGCCTTATTCACTTATTCAGCTTCTGGCAAGTCTTCTGGAAACTTCTTGTCAGTTGTTGGCCATTGGATGATAGTGTCATAGGAGGCTTCATATCCAACAGTGTATTCCATCAACTTTTTATACTGTCTACCTTTTTTTTTTTTTTTTTTTTTTTTTTTTTTTGGTACCTTAACCCAAAAATCTCACTGTGCAAAACCCGATAAATTTAAAATTTGTTAGAGCCTACAAAAATGTTTAGCTAAAAGTAATATATAAACGTTTAAAATAACCTTGGTAAAATAAAAGTAAACATACGTTCCCCAAAGGATAAGCTTCCTCTGTTGGTAGTTGTGGAGGGCTGGCAGTTTTTAGCATTGTATAGTTAGGTGTTATTCTTCCAATGAATTCGCTTGCTACCACTTTTCCCGGAGTATCCTTGTTGTAAAGAAACTGCTTGTACTTTGACAATTTGAATGGCTGCTTAATTTCTGTGGATACTTTCCTGCCTGATGTTTCGTCCGAATTTGGCATTTTATTATATGATCTAGGACATCACTTTTTGAAACTGAGAACATCGTCTGATGTAAGGTGATCTATAATAAATCGGCCAGACTTACCAGCTTTTAGCATGAGTTCTGCATATTCATCAGGAGTATAAATCCTGTCCATCTTTCTCAAGAGATGTTTTATGCTTCCAAAATCTTTGCCACATGGGGAAAATGAGTAGCCACGTACAGGATAGTTGTGAGTTATTGTCACAGCGAGTCACAAACACATGTCATCAAGGCTGCCAACCGTCACGAGTGAAATTTACCGCAGAAAGAACATAAACGACGGTGCTTTGGATCTTTCTGAACTAAAAGGATTACTTTCAAGGCTGAAAATAGCATTGCTGATATGAAACACAGGCTATGTCTGCACTAAAATATGTATTTACCTTTAAATTGTACAGTACCACCAAAAACATATTTTTTGATGTTCTGTCTGTTAGGTGGTTTCTAAAATAAACGATTCATTCAGCTCAGAAAGAACTCCCATTCAGGAGTAGTGACGAGTCCGAAAATTCGGATAACACAGGTAACTACGTAGAGCTCTTATTTATAATTGCTCAAAAAGAAAAGTTAGAGGAACATCTTTGGACTGCGACTGTGTTTTCAGGAACGGCAAATGACATTGAGTACATTTATGGTATAATGAATAATAAAATAAAGAATGAAGTGAGTGAGACAAGTTCTACATCAGTAACCATATAAAAAACACGGATGTATCAAATCAATCTAAACTATCAACCACTCTTCATTACGTCACATTAGAGGGTAGAAAATTTTTTAGGGTTTTATGACGTCAGTAGTAGCAGCACAGCAGTTAGTTTGCCCAAGAATTTGTTGGAACATAAGTTCTGTTTCAATTTATCTCCGCTGCAGCGCTGCGATCGCAGTTCCGCACATGAGTGGTAGACGCTCTCTATCAAGGAGAAGAAACGTGTGCCACTGTGAGATCGCTGTCAGCCACGTACGCTTTGTTGTGCTTGTTTACAATGTCGGTGTTGATTGAAAATCCCGCCGCTTGTGAAATCAGATCTGTGATTCTTTCTCTGAACGATAGGAAAGTGATACCAATTTTAATTTTACGGCAAATTTGCGATGTTTACGGACAAAATGCGATAAGTGATACAATTGTGAGAAGATGGGTCCGACAGCTCAATGAAGGACGTAGTGAAGTACACGATGAAGAACGAAGTGGGCGTCCATCTTTGGTTACAGAAGAACTGGTTCACGCGATTGATGACAAGATCCAGGAAAACCGCAAGTTTACAATTAGTGCTCTCGCTATGGAATTTATCCAAATCTCACGATCACTACTTCAACTTGTTACCCAAAAACTGAAATTTCGTAAACTTTGCTCACGTTGGGTGCCAAAGATTCTTACTGGGCAACTCAAAACAAAACGGATGGGTAGTGCACTTCAGTTTTTGTCCCGTTATGATGAAGGCGGCGAAGAATTTCTGACACAGATAGTCACAGCAGATAAAACTTGGGTATCTTATGACACCCCTGAAAGTAAGCATCAATCAATGTAATGGAGGCACACCTCATCCCCAGCAAAGGTTAAGCCGAAACAAATCTTGACACCTCGAAATATGATTTGCAGTGTTCTGGGACAAGAAATGCATCTTACTCATTGAAAGCAGATGTTCATTGCGAGACACTTAGGAAATTGCACCGCGCAATTTAGAATAAGCGCCGAAGAATGCTGTCAAAAGGTGTTTCTTCACGACAACGCACGACCACACACTGCAAATGCAAAGAAAAACATCCTACAGGGATTTGGCTGGGACGTGTTTGACCACCCCCCCCCCCTGTACAGCCCTTACCTCGCTCCTAGCGACATCTGTTTTTGCATCTCAAATCATTCCTTGGCGGTCAACACTTCAGCAATGACGAAGAGCTGAAGACACAGGTGGCAACTTCTACGAAGAAGGTATACAAAAGCTTCCTGCAAAATTTCGGCAGTTATATGGAAAAGTAGTTTAAGAGTTGTAGAATTTTGTACAATAAATAATTCTTCTGTATATGTACATAATTTAATTTTATTATCAAACAGAACTTACTTTCTGGACGTACCTTGTATTAAGCTATAAACCCTCGAAATTCGTGACTGCTACTTCTCAGATTAAGTCTGCAGACCAGCAACACTTATGAATTACTCTCGCCACACCACTTCTAGAAATCAACACTTATTATCCTGTAATTATACATTGTTTTGTTTCATTTAATTATTCGGTAGCTATGTGTGCTTTTTGCATAATCTTGCAAGAACTAACTATAGGAATCTATCTATCAAGTTATGTATTGGAAACTGATATCGCTCTGCAGTGTTTCGTTGCATAAAATGGCTCCTATTCTTCTTCTAGTACTTAATTACACGCCAAACTTGAATTTTCAGTTCAAGGAACGTGCTTTAAAGTCCAAACTCGACTGTCGAGTGTTCACGCGTCCCTTTAGATAAAACTAAGAGAAACCCGCAAAAAACAAATGAAATCACGTTCTACAGTTCGGAAAAACCAATTGTAGTAATTCACCCTCGTACCGCATGCACTCTCAGTGCTAGGCTTTCTGTTTTAACAGATGTTTGGCATGCCTTACAGAAAATAGAGACCTGTTTCTTTATCTAATTTATTTAGCAATTTTGGAGACTATCTGTTTAAACAGACAGATTTCAACCAGTATATTTTTTGTTAAAATTAATTTTCTTCTAGAATGTTTCCTGTTTAACACGGAACCCATCGGTGCAAATTGGTTATGGACAATGCAGTGTTTTACTTGCAATACAACAGTGGTACAACAAACAAACTCCCTACACACAGCCTGAGTACATTCATGTTTAAAGTGAACTTTGCATATAGAAGGATAAGTAAAATTCTAGGCTTACTGTAGCGAAGAGGTAAATGATGTAACGGTAACAGACACTGCACCAGTGCACCTTCGAAGGGAAATTGGCGATGTGAAGCCCAGTTACCGTCTGCCCGCCACAAGAAGGCAAGCGAGACAAACAGAGAGAGAGAGGGGGCCTTGAACTGCTTACCTGCTCTGTTAGTGGATCTGTTTACTACGAAATGAGTGAATGAGAGTGCATATGAGTCAACCATACTGCCAGATCTAATGCTCGTTTCAGTAACTGCAGTGATAGGCATTATGCATTGGTGAGTCATGTAACAACACTGTATGTTACTGAACCTAACATCCTATCATACCCGGAAGGTGAGCATAAACATCATACTGACAGAAAAAAATGGCGAGGGAAGAACGAAGGAGGGAACCACCAAGGCCATATAAATATCACAAAGGTGTTACTCCAAATTACTTATAACAATGTCGGTCTGGGTGAGTCAGTTGGTTAGAGCTGGTCTACTGACCCCAATGGTCGGGGTTCAACCCACCCCAGTCCAGTGGCTTATAAGTGTGTTAAAAGTCATAGCTCCATGTCAGTAGATTTACTGGCGCGTAAAACGACTACTACTGGACGTACTACCAGCACACCGTCCCCGCTGATATAATCCTGATAATTCACGTAGCCTTAACAGAGAATGCATACGCATAAATATTGTCACGGCGACGCGCATGAAAGGTTCGCGCGGAGCGATTACGCGGCTTGTTTACACAAAGGAGCTGATAAAGATAGCACGCAGATAATGGTCTGTCGAAACAAACTGAGATAAATGGAAATTTCTGGTGACATCTTGATTGACAGAAATTATTCGGTATCTTGATTGTTCTGGAACAGTCTGGAATTATCAGATGAGATGAGTCAGTCGTAAACAGAGTGGAGTAGTAAACAGCTGTAAGGACAGACGTAACAGGAGTGTTGTGAACAGATGTAACGAGAGCTGATGTCGCAAACAGGTATAATCAGAACGCTGTTGTGGTCATCGACCTTGGGAGATCGTGATTGTGTATGTGATGTAATACTTCTACTGTATTTCTACGCAAATAGAGAACGACTTGAATTTCGGAAAATTGGAATTCTAATTCTACGAATCCACAAGGTCACAATACAATTCAATAATTCTACATCTTTTGTTAACCAAGCAGATAAGTGACTAAAACTTCCAACTGAATAATCACCTTCGAATGAACCACTATTTAAGATGCAAACAAAAAATTCAGTATAGCTAATATATTTGCTGATGTGATATCTTAATGCCCTAACAGAGAGGGGAAAACCTGTCTGACCATACATTCAAAGTTTTTGTACTAGCCATTGTTATTTGTAACAGGAGGGCTGCGACCTGATATACTTTTTCCAAGCATTGTACTACCAGAAAACGCCAAAAGAGGCTTGTTTTCCAGACACTGTTTGGCAGAAATTGCATCGACATCTGGTGCAAGCTACGAGTAATCTCAGGCGATATCCAGACACCAGCTTTTTAACGAGTTCGCTTTAATGAACGATACCACGTGTGAACTTTTATTCCCCCGCCAGCTTACTTCCCGTTACAAGGGCTAATAACCACTCTAAAAATCATAACGGGAGTGACGAGGGACACCAAAGGGCTAGTGTATTTCAAAAACCCGCTAATTATCGAGGCGTGATCAAAGCTAGTGATTTCAACTGATTTCACTCTCCAGTTAAGTGCAAAATAAATGTCAAAGGTAGGTGCACTTTTATGCTTAAGCTGTCAACACTTTGTTTTTAATATTTTAGATACCAAAAAGCCAATCATTTAGTAAATAAACATAGTCACTTCGTTGAAGGAAGTGTTTACTAAACAGTTTATTCCCTTGTAACGTTTAGGGACTGATTTTACGTCAATCAAAAATTCATGAAAGGCACTATGTTAAACACTCATACACACGTCTTTCAAAGGTACAAACATAAGAGACATTTTAAAATAATTTTATAAGCATTTACATTAGTTAAAAGCGGATGATTAAAGCTACGCTAAATATTATGTTACCCTTAAAAATTGCAATATTTACTCAATAAACAGTAGGTTTTGAAAGAATTCTGTACTTAAAATAATTTAATTTATAATAGCACTGCCGAATGCATAAGATTTGCGTAATTAATGTATTCTAATTACTTGCATATGTTGTCATCCGATTGAATTTAAACTTTCCTCAAGTGTTTCTTAACAGCATAGGTAATACGTATAGGCTACAAACAAATCCATATAGCAAGATAGTATTAAAGTGTTCAGTCAAAATCAGTTGTAATAGTGCTACGTAATTCACTGTTAATTTATCATGATTCAATACAGAAACCTCATGTTACTTCCTCTACTCGCATTCAAAATACTGATAAAACGCTGTTTTGTCTATTCCGTTGCAGAAATGATTTTGTGGTACATTCTTGTAAATGCAAACTAAATAAAGAAATAGTTACTTTTAAGCAAAATATTTTACGAGCTTTTAATGGCTTCCCTTTTCTTTGCAAAGCCAAGAGATAAACAACGAACAACTTCCTATTTGAGTAAAAATAAATATTTAAAATGCTAAATAACAAATATTTGCGATTCGTCAAATTACCAAAAAGTACTTAAATTTTATACTTTAATATATTACATTTCCTGTGCATTAGTAGATATTCAATGGCCATTCCGATTAAAGAGCGCTTCAGAATATTCCCAGGATATGCATTTAATATTTCATTCAGTATCTGAAACAAATAATGGTCGTTAGGAGCCATTATTAAAAATAATTAAAATTTTGGGCAATGAATTTTATGTAAGTGCTTTGGGATGAGGGATTTTCTTTTTTTCTTTCTTTTTCCTTGTTCCCCCCATTAATCCTCGTGTCATATGTTTAAGCAGACCCTGTTGAAAGTTCGTAACTAATATTTGAAACGATTTAAATGATTATTTAAATTATTCAATAATTTACATAAGTAAAAGGAATTATTTTGAATATTGAATAAAGGTATGAAAAGGTTATTATACAAAACTTATGAAGAAATGTATAAAAGTTTAATGATGTTGATTTGTCGTTATGGAAACGGCAAAAAGACTATATAAGCACCTGGACTGGAGGTGATTGTTCTTCATTTGACTTCCATGGTGAAAGGGCGTGAAAGTCCGCAAATAGACGCTCATGTGCAAAGGCAATTTTTGTGTGTAATAATATATGTATGAGTATATTTTACTTGGTGTAACAGAAAAGTGATTATTGGTGAATAGTTAAAAGGATTGCACCAGAGAATACTGATATCGATTGATTTATGTTAGAAAATAGCGCATCCTTAATAAATCTCAGAGTTTGGAGATTCATTGGAGAAATTATAAATAATCTTTTATTTAAAACATCATTATCCTTCCATATCCGCGACCACCCCTGAAAAGAAGAGTCCATGCAGATACCAGAGCAGCCAAGGAACGACTAGACCCAACTCCGAGAACTTCGAAGAAGTCCATTATCACCCAGTTTTTTTCTATACCCCACATTGGAACATTTTTTATGTTCCATATTTGATCACCGTATTTCAAACAAGTATACCGAAAAGGAAAGTGCACCAAAATGATAGTGTAACTCAAACTTTTCATTGCAAAAAAAAAAAAAAACTCTCGCACTTACACAACTCTAATTCAGTGCACTTGCTCATGGGCGTCTCGAATATGCAACCTATAGTCAATTTCACGCTTCGAGTTGTACAGTATATCTTCTGTCTTAGTGTTTATAACATCTCTAATGCGTTATTTCAACTCAAGTACATACTGCACTCTTGTAGTGTACACTGTCTTTGGTGTACCCCAATAAGAAGAAATCTAGTGGAGTGATTTCGGGGGAACGCGACGCCAAGGAATAGGATTCCCATGGCCAATCCAGCGACCTAGGAATGTGTCATCTAAGAACTGTCGGACTAAACTTTGGTGAGCAGCAATAAGTTATCTTAGTGATTCGAGTGATTTGTATATGTTTACATTATTAATTAACTTCTCTGGGTTATAGGGCTCTAAATACTGCAAAAACGTAATATTGGATAGTAAATGCTACAGATTCTTGTGCCTTAATGGCATCTACATTTTACATAGCAAAATGTATTTATATGTTACGGAGTAACATTTATGCACAGGTATTCATACGGAGGACATCAGAGGCTATTTCCAGAAAATTAATTGTTTATACAGTTCATTTGTTATAAAATAAACAGGCTAAATCCTAATCAAAATCGTTAGAGGACCATTTTTGAAAAAATCAAATTTTACGGAATATTCTCCCTGTAGTAGTTTGGAGTGACATGTGTAAAACATATGCCTGCCACATCTTTCTAATGAACTCGAGTTTAAATGCACTTTTGAGATTCAGGTTTCAAAACGTATTTTTGATATTCGATTTCGGAGTGAAATACGATTCTTTCTCCCCTTACACATAGCAGAGAAAGTAAAAACTAGGCATTGACGTAACAGTCCTCTGGATAATTCTGTAGATTTATACCGTGCGATAGCTTTGGTCGGTTATTAGCTTGTATTATTAGTGATCTAACCCTTTCTTGTTGACAGCAGATAGATCATTGCTAAGAGATGCTAAAAAGAAATATACATATGAGACATATCTAAAGAATCAAATACCTCTATTATTGTCCCAATGAACGTGTTTAATTCTGATGGTAATTAATCTAAGAGAAAATATTTCTTCCAGTCATGTTCCATAATATTTATTGTTAGGAATAGCTTATTAACAAATCCCTTACTTCACTGTGTCAGGTTATGTAATTTCTAATAGTAATCCTTAGAAATTACTGTACTAGACAAATTAATTATTTTCATATACGTCATTTTATTCAAGTTTGGGATATTTTATCCATAAGATGGTGGTGACTACAACACCAACATAAAAGATAACTTCTTATACGTGGTATTATTTTACTATTTATACATTGTATTAAGCAGTGTAAATTATGGCAACACGAATTTCATAAATCAGCGTAAAAAAGGCAATGAAATGTGTAGTATGTTTAGTGTTTAACGCCCACTTTTACTACATACGGCACCGCAGGCGGTGACACTGATATATGAGATGAAAAGGGAGTACCGGTGGAATGAGATGGCGGGGAAAAGCGGATGTCCCGGAGAAAACCCGCCTCAGCGCCGTGTTGTCCACCACAATCTCAGTTTGCGGTCTCTTGTGATCGAACCCGGGCCTCCTTGGTGAGAGCCAAGCGGTGTAACTACTGAGCTACGGCGCGGCCGGCAATGAAATTAAATATAAAGTTGAATAAATATTAGTTGCCAATGTAGGGACAAATTCTATAATGCAAAAAATGTTCAAGTGTTTACATAAACCTTTTACTAGGTCTTGCTGTTGAAAACACTCCCCAAAGTAGTTTGGCGACAATATCTTTTTCTTCCCAATTATATATAAAAATATTTTGTAGAAAGTAACACGTGATACGAAGGTGAAAAAAACTGCAAGTAAACAAATCCTCAAATTCAGACTGTGAATTCAGGCGTGACTAAGAGTAAAATTATGCATCAACTAATACTAACTTCGCAAATCTGTCTGAAACAAAAATAGACATTTTATAACGATTTTTAAAGGCATTAAAGCAAAGGAAATGATTATTGAAGAAAACTATATAGCCATTTATAGGTTAAGCAATTACAATTTTGAACTTAAAATTGTGTGTTTTTAAGGAAACTTAGTACTTTTGGCACATTTAATCGAAACTCCAGAAAGCGAGCCTCGCGTGTTAATAGGAGACATCTTGCACTATACCATTTGAAATACAAAAATGAAACGACGAAGTGTAACTGAAAAGTTTGACTAATGTACTATATTTTCGATTCATTCGATATTTTGCCCCTTTTATTTTGTACTTGCTCCATTTATACCCCGCCTTTAACTACAATGGTCATATCGGCGGCCGTTCTCCTTTGGAACATATCGTAGGTGTTAAATCGTATTCGTTGGCTTTTAATCATTAGATCACGCATACATCCACATTCTGATTCATACTTCCAACTTTCAGAGTCTGGGGAATTATCTTGGTAGGAGAAAACTCCCCACCCCCACCGGCGGAAATGGAACCCGGGACCCCTAGCACAGCAGGGATATGCTCTACCGACTGAGCTACGGGGCCAGCATTTTGCATTTTACTTTTATTTTATGACTAGTGTTCTTGTAAAGCCTCATTTTGAATAAACTTGTATTTTCGATTGATTTTGACAGTAATGAGAAGGGAAATAAATATGGTTCTCCAATTGAAGAAACAAAGCCAATATGTAGCAATTCAGGTAACGTTTTTTTATCACTGTGTTGTTATAGTTACTTCGTATGAAAATTTCCTTTATACTTCCTCTGCCGCATATCTAGTACAAAGATGGAGAAGATATTTCAGTCCGCTCAAAATGTTTACATTTAAACTTCATCAGAAACACATTCATTGAGGCCACTTGCATAAAAGGAAGATACAGGTTTATGTGTGAACACCTTAACTAAAAAGCGAAAAGTCGGACAAATACCGGACTCATCTTCTGAAAAGCGACCCCTTTCACAAACTTTACCTTAATGTAACATTTTATATTTTTATTTCTTATTTTCTCAGAAGTGGTTCAATTTTGATTGAAATACACGTATTAGACATTTGCATGACAAATAGAATGTTTTATCTTGAACTGAGTCATTATCTTGAATGAACTTTAAGCCTGATAAAAGTATACTACATAAAAAATGTAGTTCTCTTTAAAACACACCAACTGTTTGCCATCTGTGCCACTTTTTGCTTACGAGTCACGATGTTCACACACGCACACACGCACGCACATTTTTTGCTAAAAGTGTTATTTTTAAAAGTCCTGGCTACGAAATTGAGCTTTCCATGAAATGTTGATTTGTTGGGTGAATGCAATACGTCCCCTATACACTATACATTATATAGAAAGTAAAAATAATAACATTAAAGTCTTAAAATTGTAAGACTTAGTATAATGCTCCAAAGGCAAAATGATTAAAATATTGAAAAGTTTAAACGAACACTTGAAGATATTTGCAAACTAATCACTGCGACGCAACAGTCCCATTCCTGGCCAAGGTCTACCGCTCGACCTCTTCCAACAATGGGCGCCGTGACCGGAGTGCGGTACTGGAGGATGGGATGCGGTTAGCGCCCTTAGTACCTCTCGGCTGGTGAATGCGGTCTTGCAAACTGGAGCTTATACTTTTACCACAAGTAGCTCCTCAATTGGCCACCAGGAACTATTGAATGCATACCAGAAAGCGTATCATAGGGGAAGAAAATCCTAATGCTGGTACCACGGTTCAAACACGAGCCTCTTTTTGGTAAGCAGCTACCGCGCTAAGATAATCGTAAACTATCCTACAAAAAACTGCCGCTACAACATTCATAGTAAGCTTTAGCAATGTTTTTACAGATGTATCAAACTCGGCGTGAACGAATAGATTTTCACGTGCTATACTCGTCGTGTATGTTTGATCCGGAACGATTCCTTATCAATAATAAAGATAAAAGGAAACAAGAATTGTCATTTATGTAATTACGTGCTGATTTAATTTTCATTGTTGAAAATGTTCTACTTTTATGTATTCTAACTTCTTAAACATTCGTGTTTTGATACAGTGGCTTTTTGGCCATAAAAATTTCACTCTTTTTAAATACAATAAGGGAAAATGAATTTAATAGCTCCACAATAACCTTATGTTGGTTCCCCTAGTAACAAATTCCTTATAATGCTTTATGTATGTCTACCATTAGTTTCCCTCTCTTAATAATTTCAACGCATCATTGTGCGTTAGGCAGTTGTTTTTCATGTTTATAAAGCTACGTTGTGGAGATTTAAAACAATTTACTTAATTTTAATGACCGAGACAAGGATTGCACAGCATGCTACACTTTCGTCGTTTCTAATTCTGTGGTCATTTGAGGTCTCAAAACAGCGCTTTGTTTATTAAGTAATTACGGAGGTGTTTTAAGCCCACTTTACTCCCACTTCTCGCAATTCCTTCCCAGAATTTGGAGATATGTTCTCAATGGATTTCCAAGTATAATCATGATCACTCATCAGAACCAAGCCTTTGTTAACAAGTTTCTGAATAAGAAGATTTAATGCGTGAAATATAGCAACAAACTCACTGACTGTTATTAAAAATTGCTGTTCACCTTAAAAGTCTAATAAAATTCTAAAGAGAACTTCCAGAATCGTCGAAAATCCAAGGAATGCCCTAGGCATCCTCAAAGTAGAACTGGTTTATGCGAGGATCCATATCGAATTTATATGATTTATTGAACAATGTTTTACGTGTACCTATATTACAGCCATCACAACGTCAGCGACTTGAATAATAATCTATTTATGTGAAATAGTATGAAGTTTTTATTTGACGCCTCTTGTTGTCTCAAATAAAAGTTCTACTTCCAGGAGGCAACCATGCATTCAGACTACGAAGAAGACTACGTCGTTTTAGTTTTAAAATGTGTGACATTTTATCTCAGTAATGGAAGGAGCGTATTACCTTCTCACCAAAAATATTCTTTATGGATGTCACTGAATCGCTTGTGTTTTCCTTTATTTCAACACTCCCAAGCGAACTGTTTTTATTTAGCATTTCAAGAACAATTTACTTGACGTGAATTTAAACGCCAAATATATAAAACTTGTGGAAGGTCTCGAGCTTTCATTTCATTAAAACTCTCAAGTAAGGAAGGCTTCGTTTCCATTTTCCTGATTAAACATTCTGGCTAAATTTGAACTGTTTCTATTTCGTAATTCGTGGACTGCACCGTTGACGTACTTTTAACTGCTGAGTGCATTAGGCATACAGGAAGATGAGGTTTAATTTAATTAAAAGTCGAAAATAAGAAGATTTACCTTTACTAGTTTCCTGATACCACTGCATTCAAAATTATAAATTCTGGACACTAAAATAAAAATACTATTGGTCGAAAAATACGATTTGATTAGTGAGACCAAGGTTTAAACCCGTTTTTCTTTTCTTTTGTTTGAAAACACTCTTTTGTACACAACTTCAATTTTTTTCTCAAAATAGAAGACGTGTAAAATGGTATTCTAAGCTTTGATATTTTATATCCTATAATTTCAATAAGGTATAGTATATTGGAAACATTTAGTATTCGTTTTTTAAGATTACAACACGCATTTTTATTCCATTTATACCACGCCTTTAGCTCCAATGGTCATATCGGCGGCCGTTCTCCTTTGGAACATATCGAAAGTGTTAAATTGTATTCGTTGGGTTTTAATCATTAGATCACACACACATTCGCACTCCAATTCATACTCCATTCATACTTCCAGACTGGGAAAAATGGGGAATTATCGTGGTCAGAGAAAAGACCCCACCCCCACCGCCGGGAATCAAAACCGGGACCCCTTATTCGGCAGGCAGGTGCTCTACAGACAGAGCTAGGGGGCCAGCCAACTCCACATTAGTTTTACCATGCAGAGATATTTTTATATTAGATGACGCGCTCCCGACAGAAACATAACTTGCCCACTCTGTATCGCACAGGATACCGTGACCTTTGACTCTGATAATGTGCAGCAAATTAATTTCGAAAGAAAATGCTTTGTAAAAACGTTAACAAAAATTCTAAAATATATAACCAGAGTATTTTATGTATTTATATTCTAAATTTAAATTTGCAAACTTACGTTTAATTGGATGTGCAAAGAGTATGAGAGTTTGAACTTTATCTTCTCGTACTCATAAATTTTTAGTTTAAAATAGTTCCCGTATTTCAATTACCGCTCATTTTTAAGAAGTTCATGTAATTTTAAATATGCTACAAAAGTCTAATTAACAGTTTCTGTATATCATAGAATTTGGATTTTATGAATGTAAAACACGGCTGATTTGTTTTAGTAAATTAAAAAATTTACATAGGTACTCTATGATTGTTTCCAGAAAACTTTCTAATGTTACACAAAATTTAATCTTTGTTCTGCAGGGAATTACGTTCTAAGAATAATTAACACGTGGGACTTCCAAAAGAGACTCGACTTTTGTGTTTTAAAAACTATTTTCTTGGAAAGATGCTTGCTGTGTGGGTACATCCATTTTTGCTTTAATTGTGTTTAATTTAGAATAAATTTACTTGTAGAACTACAGCTAAATTGGATGAAATATTAATAAATGACAAACTTAAAGTTTCAAATACCAGGTAGAATGTCATAATTATTTAAATCCTATTGGGTTACAACTGCAGCTCGAGCAATTATTTATCCCACACATTTCTCTTTAGTAAATTAAAATGATAAAATACTACACTATTAAATAGTTTTGAATCATGAAAATATGTTGAACCTTTTTTAAATAAATTAGGAAGTTCAACTCTGTGACCTCAAATATCTCCGAAATGAAAGAGAATATGAAAATTACAGATGGCCAGGAACGTACATGTCAGGGTCTCACACAGTGAAAAGGTATGCACAATCCATATAAAGGATTACCATTCAGGTAAGCAAATAACACTTCCAATACCAAGTTGCCTCTGTTTAGTGGAACATGTATGCTTATTCTATCAAAATGGAAACTAGAGCTACAATTAGTGCTAACACACTTGATTTCACATTTCTATACCTCATACGTTCTTAAATATGCGTCAATTCTGTAACAAATTCTACCGCTCCTCATGGAAGATATTGGATTGGAAACGCGTCTTTAATGTGATTCCAGCATGATGGATGTCCCGCACATTGTTCGTTTGTAAGGATAAGGGAAACCCCCGGAGAAAACCTTATCCAGGTAACTCACCCTGGCCGAGATTCTAACTCGGGACCTCTTGAACGCGAGGCAGATACCTACCATCTGTGCTACCGAGGTGGGCATGCACAAGTTTCCAGAGACGTTGTGGATGCGAAGTTCCAAATGGTTGGATAGGACGGGGAGTTCTTGTGCGATGGTCAGCTGAGTAAGCAGAACAGCTGAGAGTGTTGTTGTTGTAAAGACAGTTGTGTAACAAGAGTGTTATTGTAACGAGAGCTGAACTGGACGCTGTTGTCATCGACTATGGAAGATTGTGTTGTTATGCGATGTAATGTTACATGAGAATTGAACAGTATCTCTACGTAAATAAAGAACATTTAGAATTTCGGCAAATTGGACTTTTAATTCTACGAACCAACAAGTCATTGTGTAAGCCTCTGACATAGGTACATTCCTGGCCAATTGGAATGTTCATGTTTTGCTTCATTACGGAGATATAAGAGGTCACAGAGTTCGGTGGGACACCCTGTATATAAGATAATTAAGAGGATGTTTATATCACTAAGAGGTGAAAATAAATTTCTGCAAGGAGATGGCAGTTGCCGTATCACTGTAGAGTTCGGTTTGAGTTTTATAGAGGATTCATAGGGGCAGCCGAAATGATATTTTAGGGGTGTTTGCGCAGTAATTATTCTTATACAGAAAAAATGAAGATATTAGAAGGGACTTAAATGCATTTAAGATCATGGATAAAATAAATAAGTTTAAAAATAATCGGAAAGTGCTTGTCCAAAAATGTTATTGGATTATAAGCTGAAACATGAAACGAATATTGGTAGGCTAAAGAAGAGATGGATTGAAATTTTATTACAAACCTATGAGACCAGAACAGTTCTTAAAAGGAATTTACATCATCACAAACATCATTATAAACATCATCCTTTATCAGGGCTGCATTTGTAATCCGAGTAATAATTCCTGTAACAAAATGGCACAGGAGCCCTAGAATTCCTGGTTTTTAAGATAATATTGAGCCTGTGTTTATTTATTTTTCCTTATATTTTCCAGGTTTCAGAAACAAGTAAAAGGTGAAGAAGTTGTAATACCAATTCATTTACACAAAAAGCAGAGATGTGGTATTATTTAACACCCTCCCTTGAAGTACATAGAACTCAATACAAAGCGAAACAGGAAAATTATTGTTTTTCTAAATGAGAAACATGACTGCCATTCACGAAATACATGTAATACAGGAAATTTACTACATGAATACGTATACACTGTTAACTTTTCTAAATACTGATAAAACAAACAAGCAAACCGCCGTCGGCAGAATAGATAAACAGTCGGCACACCATTTCGGTTTGCACAAGTAAATAATGCTTTCTGTTTTCAATTTACAGCGGTTATTTTACGGAACAATTTGTTTCATAAACCTGCAGTGCAATGATTTAGTCCATAGAATCTGTTCTTTGCATCAGATAACTCTAGCAATACAAAGTTTGGAATTGCTGCTCTTTCAATTCTCAGCAGAGATGTTCATTATTTATAGTTGCCGTGCACATTCTGTTTTAGACATATCTAGGTTGAAATATTGTTGCTATATTATTTGATTCTCAAAAACACGCCTTGATAATTTAAAAGTTTCATTCAAATAGCAACGGATGCCAACGGTGTTCTGAAATTAAATTTTGCTAGATAGCAAGCGTTTCTCTTTGTATTTGGTGTAAATTAGGTCTCAACGCTTCAAACTTTGTAGCGATAGTTTCTGATTAACCCATCTGACACCCGATCTAGAAGGCTCAATAGGTTTGATGCTAGCCTACTGATGCCAAGATGACAGCTTCAATTCCGGCTCAGGTTAATGGTTTTAAGTGTGCTTAAGGATGAAGCAGAAGAACTTTAAATTTATATAAGCAATAGATAATTTTATTGACATTAACTTAATTTAGATTTGGTAAATGTTATTAGGTTTGGTAAAAGCTGTGCCAGCATCCGAAGTTATACAGCAAACTCAACTGAATATTATTGGCTTTTAAGTAATTAATGTTAATTTTAAAATAATAATTAGAATATTGTAATCCATTAACCGAATACGGAGGTATAATAAGGTATGTAGCACAATAGCTCACAGCGTTTTGTAACGCTTCTTCGGGAGGTTTTCAAAGTAATAGTAACGAGCTATGTTATTACTTGTTGAGTCAACCATTCCACAGAAAATTCAACACACGAGAGCTGTTCAATAAAGAATGATCACTTTTTTTTTGACAACGCACCTTTACTCATCCTCATACTTTTGATGGTCCTTCTCAAAATAGTCTCTCCTGAATGCGATGCACTTGTCCCAGCGTTTCTGCCAGTCTTCAAAGACATGCTGGAAACCATTTTTGAGAGATCCTTCAAAATCGTCTCTGCTGCCTTCACCGCTGCTTCTGATGATGGATAATGCCTCACACAAAGGTGTTTCTTCAAGTTAGGGAATAGAAAAAGTCACATGGGGCTAAATCCGGACTATACGGAGGGTGAGAGATGTACTTGATGTTGATGTTTGCAAGATATTCAGCAACAACATTGCCAATATGTGGCCACGCATTATCGTGGTGCAGCATCCAGACTGCTTTACGGAAATGTGGTCTCTTGCGCCTGATATGGACTTGCAATGTTTTCAGGACATCCCTGTAGTATTTTCCAGTTACTGATGTGTGTGCAGGTAAAACTTAATGATAAACCATTCCATGAATATCAAAGAACAAGGTGACCATAGCTTTCCTAGCAGAAGCAATCACTTTTGCTTTTTGTGGGTTGGTGATGAAGGAGATTTCCACACTGAGCTTTGCTGTTTGCTCTCAGGATCAAAATGATGTAGAAAAGTTTAAACAGCAGTAATTACGTTTGAAAGAAACTCCGGATCTTCCTCTAACATCAACTTTGTCTGCATGTTACCTCCATTGCAGCGGTAGGCGATACTGAACATGTCTGAACTTGCCTGGTTCTCACAGGCGGGAACCAGGAGTACCAACAATGAAACAACTACGGCGTGTTTGTTTCACATTAAGCTAACAGAATATCATTGAATTTTAGTACGAAAAACTATGACCGTAAAAAAATTATCATTCGTTATTGAACAGCCCTCGTAATAAGAAAGTCGCCCTCCATGAAGCATTCTAGATATGGGAGTCTTCAGAATCTCTAATTATTAAGACACAGTAAGCCACAGTTAACACCCTTTTAAGTCTAAAACACCTAAACCATAGAATAATCAATGTCAGACGGCACTGGCACGATTCAACTCTTTCCTTCACACTCCCACCCAAATCAAATTCAAAATGTTAGCGAAGAGCAACAGTGTTTTATCTACCACCAGGCATAGGAATTCCTAAACAAGTGGCTTCAAGTTATCGACAGCTATACCTCAAAGAGAACTATTGTGATAATTGTTGAATTGAACAAAATTGATTTACTTACAGACGTAAAATCAGGTTTCCAAATACCAATAAGACTGTATAAGAATCCGAGATGATGGTTTGGTATCTTCAACCTCTGTCTGCAGTCCAGTTACGGTTAAACCTAATGTTTTTCGTTCTGGCTTTAATGCTTGGAAATTCCTAACCACTAACTTAACACACTTTCCTAAATTTACCCAAATACTGCTCTGATGTGTAAACAATAGCAAAATGTTATCCAAACTGCAGGCATTATTCTCTTCCATTATTTTGTAGAGGTATTTCTCGCTTTCTCTACTCGCTACTGTTCACTTTGTCTATTAAATTATGTTATTAAAGTTTATTTTTCTATTAGCTTCGTATTAGTAAACAAGCATTTACAAAAGTGGTTTCAATACAGAGCTCTTGTAGCTAAAAGAAGTTAGAGAGGGTGAAGCAACAGTCAGTTGGAGAATTTAATGTCATGTTGGCCGTAGTAGCTAAGTGGTTTAGAGTAACCGAACGGAAAGCTGGAGATCCGTGTTTAAACTACCGGCTATGGCATTGAATTTTTCATTCTAGCTCTATTCATCCAAACCTTCGCCTACACACGGCTAGTCTGCAATAAATTAATATTTCCATCAATTTACCTAAAAATCAGTCAAACTGTTACACCACGATAATATTCAAGTGTATTAAAAAGTTCGTTTCCTATTGCTTTTTATCATTTATTTCAGCATGGAGCTTTCGTTTTTGTTCATACCAACCATTCAATGGTTGGAAGTGCAACAATATCAAGAAATTAACTAAATAGTGGAAAAAGCATACAAAATTAATTCATTACTATATTATTTCACAAGCCATTTGCAGAAAAGTGAAGAGTCGTTCCTATGTAAGTTTTAAAGATGAAAATTCTCAAGAATCTTCTGTACCACATCTATGAGAGTTTCTGAACTAAAAGTTAAGTTTGGTACTTAACTGATGTTTCGCTCTTAGCCACTATGTTCATTAAGAGACATAACTAGAATGAGCGCGGATCCCGTATATTCGCGCGCGTGCAAAACTTTCTTACAAATCCTGCTGCTTTTGTTCCTTCTATTTCAGGAAATCTAAAAGCATGTATTCACGGTAAGATCTTGATACATAATTGTTATCCTCTACCTAAATGATATAGAAAATAAAACTGGATAGGACTTCTGCTTTAGAAAGAATCGGTGAAGGAAGGGAAAATGGAAAAGAAGAAACTGTCCGTTAAAAAAATACCCTGGGACGAACGATAAATGAGCAATTTCTGTATTTTAACATTAAAGCGGAGAAGGAGAGAGATTAAGTTGGATTTGTAGTAAATAAGACACCTGGACATTTCCATTTATAATGGAAATATTAAACTTGAGTGTAAATAACCTCTCAATTTAAATATGCAGGTATATTATGTATGGCAGGTCGGGGTATTCGATTTTTCCAACTTGGATGCAAATTTTCATTCAACTAATATTGTGGATTGGTTTATCGTATGCCATGATTCGAAGCAAAGCATTACTTTGAATGCTGACATTCAAAACCTAAAAAAAACTATTTACCTGTAAATATAGATACAAACTGGTCTAGAATTAAACTATATGTTGCTATCTACCAAGCTGCTGCGGTGGCGCCATCTCTATGTGAGACCCGACACATAGCCTACCCTCATATTTAACACTGTAAATTGACAAGTCCTTAAAATATGTTTAATATATGTTTATTTCAAATAAACTGTTTCCCTTCCATCATGATTAAGCTTAGAAACTAAGTGTTTTTATTTTCAGTATGTTGAAAAGTGTTTATAGCGCCAAACATGAAGAGAATCTATCTAGACAACATATTCCATATTAGATATATTAATATTCCATATTACATAATAATACTTTTAAAACTGGTTGCTAGCAGATGTAGAAACCAATGGATTATCACTAGGGAATGTGGCTTAGCGATTGCAAGTGCATTACGTTTGTCGCTATAATGGAGAAAGTAGATACGATTGCATTCAATATTTTGATAACCGTTGTCTTATTCTTGGTGCATAATTTGAATGCTCTGTTCAAGCATTTAAGTGACATAGTATTCGATAAATAGCATTTCAAAAAAAGTTTCGATTCTTAAGGCAAGGCTACACTGAAAATTCGCCGAAAATGTTTAAAATCATGGAATTTTCTTTTTTGGCATTTCTGGTAGCTTAGGGTTTGTAGTAATAGATGGAAAGCTATTTTTATCAATTTCACCACTTTAGGCCATTATGTAACAATTTGAAGAGACATTTAACAATCGTTAAAAGTAACAATCATGACTAAAATTCATTTTCTGAGAAACTTTTTTTCAAACACTTTTCAGTATACAAAATGTGTCCCACGCGTCAAAGTTTTCCATTTAACTTGGCAAAACTTCCAGGATAGGTCCATAATATGTGAGTAAAAAACTTCATATTCCATTTTTGTAAATGCTCATTGTTTGAAAATTATATGGTGTTAAGTAATAAAATAAGTTAATATTTTCAAAATGTTGAGAGCTAACATGTGAAAAATATTTTAGAACGAATTCTACAAGAGTATTCCAAAAATAAGAATGTGGTTCTTTTAAAATTTCTCTGTACTAGCCAAAAACAAAGATTCAACTTATAATCTCAAATTTTCTAACGCGTAGAATATTTTAAATTTTTACAATATTTTCACAAAAAAAATAATTAATAATTAATGAATTATTTGGTGTAGCAGCATAAAAATTTGCATGAAAGTTTAAAATGATACTCTATGTGGCAAAATTTTCATATTGATAGGTTTATTATT
Organism: Mantis religiosa; assembly: GCA_030765055.1. Lineage (NCBI taxonomy): Eukaryota > Metazoa > Arthropoda > Insecta > Mantodea > Mantidae > Mantis > Mantis religiosa. Next base: position 207,691,043 of record CM060947.1, on the reverse strand, counting down.
ATAGAATTTGGAATTTTCATTGTAGCCTTGCCTTAAGAGTATTTGAATTCTATGTGTTCGATTATTAAAAAGATTCGATTCTGTCCAACACTTATGCATAATAAAATGTTCACACTACGCGTTTGTGTTTTAATCCGGAAAAGTATTCTAGCCATTATTTCAAGAAGAAAAAATAATGTTTCTTTGAAACTGCTTGATCTTCAGTCACTGATTACATACGTTCGTCCACTTTAGCTTGTTGTATGGTGCACTACCAGTCTGAAATCGTCCTGAACGCTCTTCACAACAAACTTCTGGTGGTGCGTTTTAGTTAGTCTAAACTTTCCGCACTTACTAGCTGGACTTTGATAAACTGCAAGCATTACAATTATATTTCTCACAGTTTTCCCCTAAGAACCTTAATCCTGTTGATTTCTTGCCTTCAATAATCCCCTTGTATTGGTAGCCAGTTCTATAAAATTCTCTTACGAACTTGAGGCATTAGTTCCCCTGCACAAGAATCTTTTATTTGTAACTGAAATCTCAAAATAGCAGTTGCTTAACAAAGCATTCTCATTACACGTATCTGTTGTCTGCTACCGTTAGAAAGTGCTACAATACGGAGAAGAAAGTAACTGGAGCACGTTTAAAGACCGCGTAGTTCAGTCACCGTCCTTTCGAAAATAATTATTCGCAATCAGCTCTGACTGTCACATACAATTTTTGTAAAATTTATGAAACACAAGAGGCTTGAGATCATGTTGAACGTTTAGCACAGTATTAACAAACAAAATATAAATAATATTTTAACTTCGTTTGTTGAAGTCGATGGAATGAAGTCTTTGTTCCGAGTGCTTCCCTTTGTGTTAAAAAAAGACTTGAAAATATTCAGCGCGATCGTACACCATATTTTGGCAAACCTAATGCATAAATTTTGTCACTAACAAGCGCACCGCCCCCTAGGCTGCTGGTTTTGGTTTCACCTGGAACCCCCTGCGGTTAGATGACACGCATTGCACCGCTGCTCGAAAAGTTTCCGCTGCTACACGGCGAAACATAGCGAGGGCGGTTATAGAGGAACAAAGCTGCACAGATGTTCCATTGTTTGTGTGTTCTCCGCTAGGCATTTGCATCCGGCCGTGACGACTGGACATTCAACTGGGAATATCCTGCTGTCTCGAAACTCGAAGTTACCTTAGAACGTGCGTGTATGTGATTAATTTGGATTCTGGGCTTCCTTTTATCTAGTACAAATAGTTTATATGAAATGAAATCCAAAACACGAGTCAGTTGGAGAATTTAATGTCATGTCGGCACGTTGGCCATAGTAGCTCAAGGGTTGGAGTGGCTGGACGGCAACTAGAAGATCCGTGGTTCAAATCCCGGCTATGGCATTGAATTTCAGTCTATCTTTCCATACTTTAGCCTACACACGGCCAGTGTGAAAGAACAATTAATTTCCGTGTAAAGGAATGTACGCAATGCTATTGCAATATTCATAGCAAAATCCTTCGTACTCTAGCGTTAACGTCCTAACCTCTGACTCCAGAAGTCGTGAGTTAATATATGCAGAAGGGCGATGGATCTTTCCGGGCTTAAAAATTCTTAGCATTGTTTCTTGGGAAATGCAAATAAATCCGGTGGCCCCGCGTCATAGATTTATGCTACATAAAGGAACTGAAGTCTTATAAAGAGGCATCTAAACAAACTTAAGCACTCTGTCACTCCCAATATAGAATGGAACACTGAGAACCATAGCATTTAAAGAGAACCCATAAATATAACTCAGTTCTTTTCTTCATGATCTCGTCTATAGTACATCAACTCAAAGTCTAAGGCAAGTGAGACATGGATAAGATCATGGAAGGGCTAGCTATGCAAGAGGGATTTATATTATACGTTTTACTAATTGGTATTAAGGCACAAAACCTGTCTTTTCTTCCTCCTTATCCCTAAGTTATCAATCACCAAAATCGGTGCTACTTCACAGGAAGATTGTTACATATAACAAGTAATCGAGTACACTTGACTTTTCTGCTTCGCTTTTATCACGCTATTATCCAAATGTAATTCTGTGTATAAACAGCAGTGTTAAAGATTATTAGCAAAAATATCTCATTTAAATGAAAGTTGTGATACAAAACAAATATTTGTCATATTTTAAAATTTACTTCTTTGCGTTACCAAAGTTTCTATTTCAGACGTGTAATACATCATCATTTAAAGTTATAGAAAAGATACAGATAACAGTCTACGTATATGTTGAATAACGTACAGAGAAAAGGGGAAGGGCAATGGGAAAGGGAGTGAGAGAGAAAGAAGACTAAAATGTACAGTTAGAGGTATATAACATTACTAGCTAATCCCCTTGTACCTACTTCATTTTCTGAATGATGCTGTGATTTACAGTTTACCACCATGTATATTCATACAATATTAGCTTTCAGTGACAGCTTGCATTTGTTATTCAAGTTCGTGCAGAACGCTAGATGTGTATAAACATTCTGGTTTACAAAAAAAAGCTTGCAAGCCACGATTGTTTTGGGAAAAGCATTAACCAATACTAGCGGCAATGTCCATTAAAAATTCAGTGTTAATTACTATTGGCCAGCTATCCTGCGGCTATTGAAACAAAAACTGTGGTTGCTATCCAAAACCACGACTGTGACTTCAAAGGAAAATAGAAAATTAAATCGGTTAGCTTTGTATCACAATACCATAAAAATATATATTGTTAATTACTTACTGTTATCACAGTGCTTTATCGAAAACCTCTTCTGGATACAGAAGGTTTCTAATTTTCTTTTACATTATGCATGTGCCGATTATATCGTTGCATTTAACTGTCAAAGACGAAATATATAAGAAAAATATCAAATTTTTCAAGAATTATAATGCCTTTTGTTTCATTAGATCTGGCCAATGCATGCACAATGCCATTTTATCAATGCTACGTGCCACTGATACACGTTATTTCTGATGGGCTAGGATATGCCTATAGCCAACATCTACAACCAGTTTTGCAGTAAACTTTTCACTTTCTCATTAGCTGCAATATACACGAAAATTGTAATACCAACATAAATCTAACAGAAGTATGGAAAAATCGTATTATATACGAACAAATCTGGAATAATAGTAAGGATGCACACATTAAAGAAATATTTCTGCTTATATATAATAGCATTTTAACTACCATAGTTAAGAGGCATGTACATAAATTTAATGTTTAAATTAATGTGTATGACTATAAATATTAATAAAAAGTGTCAATATATGAAGGTAAATATTCAATAAGTACTATGACAAAGGCACGTAACTGTTGCAGTAGGGAAACCTTATTCTGTGACATTCAGTATCATTCAATCATTCATTGAACATAAATGACGTTTCACCATAGAAACACCCGAGCCTCTGAAATGTGATGCATCAATGAAATAGTTCTCTATAAAATTTAACTACTGAAAACCCATTTTATTGTCAACGGTATATGAGGCTTCCTATCACAGTTTCTCCATAATGTAACAGATTTCAACTTTAATAGTAATTAAACCTAGCATAAAATAATTTTGAAGCGATACCTCAAGTACTAACTTAACAATGTTTATATCCTTTACGTTTCATACTTTTTCGGCTATTCACTAAGGTAGCTTCTCCGGTTATCAGCTGAGTAAAAATGGTGAACTGTACGTATAAAGGAAATTCAGAAATTTTAAGAAATAATCTATAAACTGCGAGTCACTCTAGGCTGACTTAAAAATGGTGAACTGTACGTATAAAGGAAATTCAGAAATTTTAAGAAATAATCTATAAACTGCGAGTCACTCTAGGCTGACTTTGAAATTCCATGTAAAATGGTGATATAACAATGCAGAAAGAATTGGAATATTCTAGCTATAATGACAAATATCTTAAACAGCTAATAGCACAAATTATATTTGACACTGTGTTTTATAACTAATATCGTACTTTAAGTGAAGGATTTGATAACACTTAATCATCGGAATCACCCAATGGGAAGGCACAGAGCAGTTGGTACTTCCCCAGAGTAAGGTTCCGGAAGTCTTGGAGGAAGTGCACGCCTGTACTTCAGGAGAAGACCTGGGAGCAAACCGAACGATCGACAAATTCCGACAGCGTTACTACTGGCTGAGGCTCCGAGCACACGCTGAGAGATTGTGCCGTCAATGTCATGAGCGCGGCGAGTAGCGCCGTTTCTTAATTAATGCAAATTTTATACAGAAATCAATAGAACAAAGAAGACTTCACAGGCTATTCATAGAAAATTCAAGAGATACATTATAATCATAATTAGGGAAATCGCCATGTCACTTTCTTTAAATATACTGGATATCCTTGAATATGCTGAATTTTGCGTTTGGTGTGCTAGTGCTTGTTATCCATACCGGTTTCTGTCTGTTAGCGTGTGTACGCGTGCATATATATTTTTGTGTGTGTGTGAGAGAGAGAGCGCGTGCGCGTGCGTACGCGTGCGCGTGCGCGTGCGCGTGTGCGTGTGCGTGTCTCGAATATAGAACCTTCTGGGGATTCAGAATATCCAAAAAGCATGTGCTTCTGGTGAAAGTTGTGGAATTAATTTGACAGAACACGAGATTTTACCTATTTACCACATAACTCGTAAAGAAAGTAAGAAAATAATTTTAAAATCTAAAATGTGAAACATACAAGACCTTCCTTATTTCTAAATGTTTCCGTACTTTAATTTCATACAAGAACCACATCGAACTGTTGGCAAAAGTTCCTACAGTAATTAGCTCCACGCCAAAATATTATGGGTGTGAACAAAACCAGGAGGCAATATACATGGTCATTCAGTAAAATTCGAAAATAACTTAATTTGGAAAAAACTGCTGTTAAATTACAAGAATTTATTTATTTTATTGTTTATTCCTGGGTATATAAAATGTTATTTTGTCAGCTTATTTTTCTAATTACTTCCATTCTAATCAACACAAACATTTAAAATAACTAAAAATATCTAAGGACAATCACTATATGCTGAGCTTAACCTTCACATTGTTTCTGTGCAATCGAAAGAAAGCTCATCTGGACTTCAAAAGAATTACATAATATTGAACGAGTAGAACCATTATTAACGGATATCTTGTGCAATAAAAGGTTTATCTGAAACAAATTCTTTATTTTAAATACAAAACTTCTGTGTAATATATTTTCGTTCATCCCTCCATGTACACCGGTTACACAAAATTCCTTCCAAAGGAAGGGGACTTCACAGGCTATATCCAAAATATACATATATAATTTGTTCATACAAATATGTTCAATGTGTATCATTTAATCAAAATTGTTAGCCAAATCTAGGATACAAAATATTAAGAGAAATATTCCATGTAAATTAGTTGTGGCTTGCGTTATTTTCTTCATGTGACATCTTTGGAGAATATTGAACTTGAATATCATGTTGTTAATTTTTAGTTACGCTACTCTATCTCTCTCTTTGCCTCTCTCTCTTTTTGTCATTCTCTCCCTTTCTCTCACAGACCATTTCCTAAACGATATTTTTATTTAATAGGGCCTCAAAACATGCATTTTCGATTAAATCTCGGTATTCAATTATATGGATGGAATGTAGTACCGTCTCTATATACTTGGTAAAGTAAAACTGAATATTTGCATAGTTTTTTCTGTCTACTATCATTATTTTTATAACATTCCGCACTGTATTCTGACAAAATATTCTAAATCTACCTGCACATCTGTAACAATAGTGTCAGTATTTATTTCGTTATAAAGCTCTATGCTGGATTGATATACCATACTCGACGATAAACAAACAGCTGAATATTAACATCACCTCAAAGTATATCAAAAGTATTGGAAATTTGAAGCAATAACAGCGCATATCTCGGAAATATCTGATGTCATTTAAAATTTACTTAAAATAGTGTATGTTAAATATATCAAATGAATTAGGTTATGATACACCATTTATATACAAACTATTACTAATAAAGACGTCACAGGCTAATTCAGGAAACTTAGGCACCTTTTTTATACCTAGTGCGAATATCTTAAATATGTGGTATATTAATCAAAATAGTCAAGTTTTCTTAAGAAAATAAACATTTCGGTATTAAGAAGAACAGTTTTAACGTAATCGACTAAATAAAAAATTAGGTTAATTTAAAGTAATTTAGGTGTAGCAAAACGTTTTCCATGTGAGTACGGTTTTGGTGGTGTCTTACCTGCGCTTTCTTAATTTATGTGTAGCTAGAGAATAAGATATAATTGGTTATCAGATTTTTCGATTTTAATCCTGCTCGTAAAAGTCGCGAACTTTTTCCTTAAAATGTTTTATTGACTTAGGCGTACTAGAAACATATTTTTATTGATATTTTGTTCCATAAAGATAGGTTGGAATGAAATACACTATTTAAATTATATATTGCGTAACCTTGAATTATTTCCAAGGACTTTCTGAAGTATAGAAAGTATATTAAATATTTCAGATATTTGTGCATAGTAATAAACAGCTTAAGGAACCTAGAAAAACAACAACAAATAAAACCAAACATCTAATACGCGTAAATAGATTTTTTTTTTTTCTAATTTACGTCCTCCAGCGTTAAGTCATATGTCCTGCGACGTGGCGTTTTGGGCTATGGCAGCATGTATTGGTCCCTGGCCACGGAAAGCGGTGGCCGCTTTCCGTGGAATGAATCCCCCAGCCGTGTGGTGGGGACTTTAGGTCCCGGGTATAGGACCGGTGCCCACTCAGCACAGTGAGGAAAGTGAGGACCTTACGATAGGTAAGTGGCCCTGGTCATAAAAACCAACTTTCCGGCTGGGGATGCCGAGATGCTGACATCTCCTCTCCGTATCGGTTGCATGATCACCCACCTGTGCCCTTCGTAAGTGGGCATGAGGCCGGCAGTCGGGTTGGTAGGCTCAGGCCCACTTGGTGCTGTTACGTTACGTTTTAACGGTAAGTCATATAGGACGGTGAATGAATTTGGTAAAATGATGCTCAAGTGAGTCCCGGGTCCATGGAGGTTAGAGTTACCCGACATTTGTCTTGAAGGATAAAGGAAAACTCCGGGGAAAGAACCTTATCCAGATAACTCGCTCTGACCGAGATTCGTACTCGGGACCTCTTGAACGTGAGGCAGACACGCTACCATCTACACTACCGAGGCGGGCCGCGTATTTAGGGAATGCCCACATCTTCTGTGTATGGTTGAAGCGATATCTAAATGTGATATTCCTGTGAAATATGATGAACTGGTGCAGGAAAACGGCATATCTGTGTCTACCAACAAAACGTGCAGAAACCGGCTGACCCTTACGTACATACGTACACTCAATAAACTTGCAAGGTAATCGAGTGAAAACCATCGACGGAATATCAATTAAAGGCGATTTAATTGACTTAGTTTGACCATCTCGACAATTTTCGATGACCCTCGTTCCTGTTATAGAAGGGATCGGGGTATTCTAGTAATTGAGGTGAGATGCTTATTTATTCATATTTGTTCGCTCTGCCAAGGGTGTGCAGTAGAGTTTTGAATGTTCTTGAATGGGAAAGGTTGGATGTAGTCTCTGCGGATATTTTTCCCATTTATGAGCTTAAATTCCGTTATTTTTCGGATTTAGCTGTAAAATAGTTGTAGACATGTATTAAAACAATAATTGATTTATATCCATATGTTATATGTATAACTCGGTGTTTATAATTTAGTGTGTATCTTAAAATGTTTTGTATGTAATTACATACAGAAAATTTCACTAATAATTTAAATTAATTGGAAGCAGAACGATTAATAAAGGATCAACTTGTTGACATATTGGATTATATATTTCAACTGCCATCTCACCCTGAACGTTGGGTAAGTTATATTTTTATTTCCTTATATATGATGCCCAGACATATGAAAGAAGGACAAATAGAGGACAGTGGAGTGAAGAAAGCAAAGTCTTCAATTAGCAACGGAACATGTGAATGAGAAAGTCGATGTGAAGTCTTTTCCTCTCAGCAACCGAGCGGGATGGCTCAGGCTGTTGTTTGTGGAGGACCGGCTTCGATTCCCGTGGCCAACCTACCCCACCCAAGGTTTTTTCGGAGGTATCCCGGGTCGCTGGGTGAATGTTAATTATATCCCCGACTTTACTCTCTGCATTTCACCTCCATTATTATTTCATATCATCTCTCATTTGGTAGTTTCTTTCAGGGTAGAAGTGTCGGGGGGAGTCTCGGCTGTGCATGGCAGGATGATAACTCTGAGTGAACACTTTCTCTTCCAGCGGGACAGACTCTGGTCTCCGAGCTGTGCTTGTAGACCGATTAAGGAACGCGGCTGGCAGGATGCCGGTTCTGCAAGAATGTCTGGAGTCTTCCTTACTCTGGGGAGGGGGCCTCCGGTCTTCGAACCGACCTCGTGACTGTTTCGGGGCCACGGTAGATGGGATGAGTGTTGTCCTGGACCACTGCGAAGAAGTTTATGGACCCCGTCCTCTGTACTGTAGTGTGACTCCTTAGGTTCGACTGCCCTCTGTCTCCTCTCACCTCATCCTCTTTCTCGGGGTGCATAGGTACAAAGACCAGTCCCCTCCGAACAATCCAGCAGGAAAGATATTGTAAATTGTTTCAAATTGCTAGAGAATGTTCTTTTAAAGAATAATGTGACAAACCGGGTCATATATTTAATAAGAACGAATCTGGATTCCAGATGAGAAAGGTTCCTCAATGATCAATCAAATGATCTGTTGAGAAAAGGGGGGGAATTACCGTAATTTGTTGTAATCCTGAAGGGTATTTTTTGTCTCCGGCTTGTACTTTCAGGAAAAAGCAAGAACAGTGAATGGAATGATTCTCTTCCAAATGATTAGAGATTTTTATAAATGAAACCTCGGATTATGTCAATTCGGAAATATTCACGTGGTGTTAAATGAGAATTTCATTCCGAGGAACCACAAGAAAAGCTTTTGTTACTCCGTATGGTCTAACATCCCACAGTTCTGATATTCAGGTGTTGGAACTTGCAGAAATCATGATTTTATCTCGGTATGCTTGCCTTCTCATTCAACACATTTCCTATAGCCACTAGATCGATGCTTCTTCAAGTCGCTGAAGCACTTCTTCTACAAGTAGTGTGTACTTGGACATCTCTCATCCGGACGGGAAGTGAAGAGGCTGAAGGAAGCGTAACAAAATGGTGCAACGCCAATAAATGTCAGTAGAGCATTTGAAGCCTGCGATTTCTTTTCACTGAATGTCCAGAAAATACCAGAGAAAGAATTTTCTATTTCTGATGCTCGGTTAGCAAAGATGAAGCCTAATGATACCAACGTTGCTATTGGATCGGGAATAAAAATGAGACGAAAACGATCCTGGAGCTATTCTTTCTGTAAGAGCGGGACCCTTCATGCGAAATAGCGTACCAAATGAACCAACCGAAGTAGGAATTAACAATGCATCATGTAATGGTCTAATGCAAATATTGCAGTAAAATCAGAAATATTGTTTGATGGTATTGGCCCGATACCGGTTTTAGGACCACCTGAGAAAAGAAAGGAAGAAATCAGAAATGCTATTGATGAACAACGGAAACCAGAACATCAGGAAAATAAACCAGAACGTGAACTTCATTTCACGCAACAGAAAAGAAATAGTACAAAAAGAAACTTCATCAGCAAACAATAGAAAATTGACAGCTGAAGACAATGTCTGTGTTCAGTGCAAAATAAACTACTGCGATTCAAGTGGATTGCATTCAGTGCATTCATTGTAAAAAATAGCTTCATGAAACATGCACTGATAAAGCAAGTGTGTGTAACGACTGTGTTGAAATACAATACATATCAACGGCCGTAGGGGTAAACATTACAATAAGACTATTTAGATTACATTATTTCACAACAGAGCATGTATTATTCATTTTTCCATTTTGTCCAGAGCTTTGGGGATGCCCAGTATACCAGTTTAAACAAAATGCGCTATTGATCAGAATTAGAGTACTTTTTCCCTGCACATGTGTTTTCAGTTTGAAAAAAATATTGTCAAATTTGAGTGTTTAAACTCTTGAATTTTTCCAAATTTACCGCTTTAATTTCATATAGAGCCAAAAAATGTGATATCCTCCCACGATATACTATAATTTTAAGACAACAGAACTGATGGCAAAACCATCAAAAACAAAAACAAAACAATATGAATGCCCCGTCACACTCAACGGGCATTCCTGTTCGCGCTTCGAAAGTTTAAAAATGAAATCTGTAATTTTATGGTGCATTTATTTTGGTTGGGTATTTCCTTCAATTGGAAGAATAATTTATATGTATAGTTATTTGATAAATACGAGGGTTGTTCAATAAAGAATCATCACATTTTTTTGACAACGTACCTTTACTCATGCTCATAATTTTGATGGCTGTGCGGGCCAACCCAGGGTCATGGAATTAATTTAAAACCATAAAGCTTTTATCAAACCTTAATTTGAATTTATTTTCTTGCTACACGTTGCGCTCACCAGTACATAAACATACAATAACAATACTACTATCTTCATATAGTATTTACCTCCAGCTACATTTTGTATTGATCAACCCAGATACATAAAAGTAACAATCAACTTCTGGTCCCGAACTGAGAGGAAAGAGCCCCATAAAACACGGCTCACCAAAAGGCAACGCATGAAAACCCAAAGAGAGTATCGGGAAACCCGAACATGGAGCACTTACCCTCAGAGGCACAGGCGCGACGCGAGCCAGGCACACACTACTCTGCCGGTTTGAGGGAGTCACCCAAGAAGCCTCGGGCACCGCAGCGCCCCCAAAGAGGAACGGCGGAAAACCAAAGCAACGTGACAGCAGCGCCCTCGAACCGGAAGGGCAGGTAAAAAGGTGCCGGAGAGAAAAACGGCACATGGTCCTTCTCAAAATAGTTTCCCTTGAATGCGATGCAATTGTCCCAGCGTTTCTGCCAGTCTTCAAAATCATGCTGGAAACCATTTTTGAGAGATCCTTCAAAATCGCCTCAGCAGTCTTCACCACTGCTTCTGATGATGGATAATGCCTCCCACGAAGGCGTTTCTTCAAGTTAGGGAATAGAAAAGTCGCATGGGTCTAAATCCGGACTATAGGGAGGGTGAGGGATGCGATCACGTTGATTTTTGCGAGATATTCAACAACATTGCCAATATGCGGCCGCGAATTATCGTGGTGCACCATCCAACCTGCTTGATGGAAATGTGGTCTTTTGTGCCTGATATGGACTTACAATGTTTTCAGGACATCCCTGTAGTATTGTCCAGTAACTGATGTACATACTGATAAACCATTCCATGATTATCAAAGAATGAGATCACCATAATTTTTCCAGCCGAAGCAACCACTTTTGCTTTTTTGGGGATTGGTGATGAAGATTTCCACACTGAGCTTTGTTGCTTGCTGTCAGAATCAAAATGATATAGCCAAGTTTCATCAGCAGTGATTACGTTTGATAGAAACTCCGGATGTTCCTCTAAGATCTACTTTAACTACATGTTACTCCCATTGCAGCGGTAGGCGATACTGAACATGTCTGAATTTACCTGGTTCTCACAGACGGGAATCAGGAGTACCAACAATGAAACTACTACGGCGTGTTTGCTTTACATTAAGCTAATAGAATATAATAAGATTGAATTTTAGTGTGAAAAATTATGTCCGCAAAAAATTATGATCATTGTTTATTAAACAGCTCTCGTATTAATTATACACTTTTACCCTTAAAACTACGTATGCTTTTTGTTGTTTTTTTTTCAAATTTCAGCAGGGTTTCTTTTTACCAGTTATCTGTTCCGGCATACTCTTTATATCCGTGAAACACTATTAGTTCCTTTATGTGCGCAAGCCGTGTTATCGCGATCGGGTTCGTGACATATTCGAAAACAAATGCTACAGTTCATTAATTTATGTAAGAAAAGTAACACCTCATTACATGTGTATACGCGCTTAAACACCGAGTACAAATTACATATAACACAATAAATTAAATAATTGTTATATTCAAAGTTAGAGAAAGTGCACAACTGCGAAAGTAAACATTACTACCAAGCTTCAACTGAAATTAGGATTGTTTAAGCCAAAAGTTGTACAACATTAAAGTAAACTAATAATGGTGTACTTAAAATTGATGTTTGTTTTAACGAGATGAAAACTGATAAACCAGAGAATAAACCTTATGAAACAAATATCTTAGAGAACAAATTAATATTTGAGATGCTGTTGATGATATAAACTCGTAATATGAAAACTCAAACGTGTAAACATATAACAGTAAGTGCAAGAGCAGTTTTATGCTTACTATTAGGATATTATTATTGTTTTTGTTGTTACTGCTGTGTCATTATCTCAAAATAATTCTGAAGCACATCCTTTTTTTTTTTTTTTTTTTTTTTTTTTGCAGTTTACGTCCTCCAGCGTTAAGTCACTATCGGACGGTGAATGAAATTTGTGAAATGATACTCAAATCAATCCGGGGTCCATGGAGCTTAGAGTTACCCAACATTCGTCTTGCAGGATAAGGGAAAACTCCAGAAAAAACCTGATCCAGGTAGCTCACCCTGGCCGAGATTCGAACTCGGGACCTCTTGAACGTGAGGCAGACATGCTACCATCTACGCTACCGAGGCAGGCAAAGCACTTCCATATGCGTACATTGTTTATTTTAGTTTTGTTCTAGCTGATATACACATGCGACATTTAATAAATTTTACTCAGGAAAATTTTATTTCCTTCGTGTTTTATGATTAAAGTCATTAGCACAATATGTTAAATAATTGCATAAAAAGAGATAATTACTTCAGGTAACACTAGAAATCAGTGAACCGACGTTTCATTTTGTTTCTCAAAGCGGTTACTTGCGTCCTGTAAATGGGTAATCTTCTCCGTTCTATGTATATTTCAAGATTTCTGTATTATATGAAAATGGTGGTACTTCTGTTTTATTCAATAACTCCATATCCAAATAAAAAGGTACAAAGTATACAATAAAGATATTTAGAGAAAAATATTTACTGGATCATTCAGACCAAAAGGCACGTACAGCATACAGCATTTATGGAAAATGAGAGACTTAGTGGGAGACGTGAGGTATTAAGGAATCCAAATAGCTCGCCAATATTTTACATTATTTTGCATAAACATTAGGGAATTTGTCGCCCATTATTGAATAATCGGATCAGCGTGAATTACAACTGTGGAAAATTGAAAGAATTTACCACTCTATATCTTCCTACAGTAATTTCAGAAACAATAAGAATGGGAAGATAACTTATTAACTCATCACTGGAGTTTTAAAATCAATCTTTACAAGCCGAGCAAGCAGGGAGTAAATAAAGCGGCCCAAGTATTTCATCTTAGAAGTATTGTAAAATATTATATATGAGCGGACAAAGATAATTTGTACTTAAATTGTCTCTGAAACGAAAAGAAGTACCGCAATATGTACAATGGCTCTCATAAATAAAGGACAGGCTTTGCATTTCACTATGTAGTGCTCTATAAAGCAGCATAGATCATGTGTATCAATATCTAGGTACTCCTTGTGTTAAGCAAAAATCATATGCAATGAATATACATTTTAGAGATTGAAAATGTGACTAAATTAAGAGATTCCCCATTCAACCTTGTTTACATCATGAGTTTACGACACAAAAAGAATCGGACAGCACAAATGAAATGCAATAAAAACGAGTCTGTCAGTAAACAAAACAACATCGTAGAAGTACGTCAACTGTGCACCAAGAAGGCAGGAACATGGTATGGGGTCCAGAGGTAAGCAGAGTACCTTTGAACAGAGAGAATTAGTAATCTATCACTATGAAAAGAACAAAAATACCGGAAAATAGCAGAGATTGTGAATCTTAGCAAAAGTACAGTTAGTGTCATAATTCACCGGTATAAGTATGAAGACAGAATTGAATCTCGAGCAAAGCCAGGGTGACCAAAACTTCTTACCGATAGACAGGAGTCTTATATTATGCGGAAGGTAAAACGGAATCCACGTTAAGTGCTCCGATGATTTGTGCTGAGATTCAGGAAGAACTGGGACTGACAGTTAACCCTGAAACGATCAGAAGAGCGAAAAAAAGATTTTAATGGTCGCGTAGCCAGAAGAAAGCCATATATTTCCAGCAAGAATAAAATGAAGCGATTACAATTTGCCAAAGACTTTGTTAACAAGACAATCGACTGGTGAGACCAACTTATTTTTGGTGATGAACACAAATACAACCTTGCTGGTTCCGATGGCAGCGTGGTTGTGTGGAGGAAATCAAACACGGAGTTGGAAGAGCGCAATTTACAAGGCAGAGTCAAACACGGCGGAGGGAGTGTAATGGTATGGGGCTGTATTTCCTCTACGGGAGTGGAAAAGCTGATGTTCATAAACACAACCATAAACAATGAAGTCTATCTTAGAATATTACAGGAAAATTTAAAACAAAGTGTAGAAATGAAAGTGTAGAGCCAGACGGAAAAGTTCAATGCCATAGCCGGGATTTGAACCACGGATCTTCTGGTTTTCGTCCAGCCGCTCTAACCATTTGAGCTACTATGGCCAAAGTGCCAAAATGACAAATTCTCCAACTGAATTTTTCAGTCTGGCTCTACACTTTTCATAGTCCGTCCTACACACGGCTAGTGCGAAAGAATAATTAATTTCCATTAATCGTACCTAATAGTGGTCCGAACTATAAAGCCCGGGCCTTAAAGTACTTACAGCATAGTAAGTCGCCATTAAGGTAGTTGTCTCATGTGTTTATGAGAACTCCTAGTGGTTTACCGGGAGAAACACGAGTCAGGTGGAGAATTTAATGTCATGTTGACACGTTGGCCATAGTATCTCAAATGGTTAGAGCGGCTGGACGGAAACCAGAAGATCCATGGTTCAATTCCCGGCTATGGCATTGAATTTTTCAGTCTGGCTCTACCCTTTCATAGTGCGTCCTACACACGGCTAGTGTGAAAGAACAATTAATTTCCATTAAAGTGTAGAAATGATGGATATTTTGGACATTTTTTTTTAATTTACGTCCTCCAACATTAAGTCATATTGGACGATGTATGAAATGGGTGAAATGATGCTCAAATAAGCCTGGGGTCCATAGAGCTTAGAGTTACCTGACATTCGTCTTTCAGGATAAGGGAAAAACCCGGAAAAACCTTATCCAGTTAACTCACCCTAGCCGAGATTCGAACTCGGGACCTCTTGAACGTGAGGCAGACACTCTACCACCACGCTCCCGAGGCGGGCGTATTTTGGACAGCTTCTCATTTTATCAGCATAATGATACGAATCATACGTCCCACATTGTGCAGCTATGGTTACTTTACAACTGTCCTCATGTACTGCATCCACCCCCTCAGTACCCGGATCTTAATCCCATAGAAGCTGTATGGGATAAACTGGAGAAGGCCGTGCAGAAGACCCCATCACCTCCAAGCAGCATTTAAAGGAGAGGTTGCAAGATGAATGGAGCAAACTTTCTACAGCCTGCCTGAAGAACCTGGTTCACAGCATGGCAAATAGGTTGCGAGAAGTAGTGAAAAGAAGAGGAAGAGTCACAAAGTACTAAGCCATATTTTGTACCACACTCAAGTTATGAGGGCCAAAAAACCCATATTTCTTTTTAATTCTTAAAAAAGGACCCATTATATAATTTTTATGTGAAACATTTATTTTCTTACAAGAACGAAACATGTAACTCAATTATCATTCATTTTCATAAAATATCACATCTAGTACTGATTTGCACTTTCAAAATTTAATACTCTGCTCTGTCCGATTATTTATGGGAGTCTCTGTACGCAGTAAAACAGAAGCAAAACGTACATATCTGTGTTTGGTTTCGTCTGCATGTGACACGCGCCCGGTTCTCGAATTTTCACGCAACGTAACTTTTAACAGTTGTTGACCGCGGTATCTGTTTAGACAGCGATATTTATTTAATGCTGTTGTAGCAGAACGTACCACACATGAATTTTTATGGCAACTCACACAAGTTCCTTCCTGGAAAATGGGGCAAAAAATACTACGCGGATTATCAAACAAGTCACTGAAAATGCTGAACTGTTTGCTGGATCAGTAAATTGCAATTCCTAATCAACTATAGCTGCAGGTAATGTTTAAACGTCAAGTTTTAATGCATACGGCCTGTAGCACTGCTCCAAGCCTGCTTGAACCATATTAATTTAACCGCAACATGTTTACTATAGTCTGCTACATATTTAGCCATTACCACATTCTAGAGTAAAAAAATGTGCAATGCATTAGGTAACTGTCATGAGTTCATGACATTTCACTCGGAAACCTTCATATGTGTGATATCACGACATTCTCTGCAAAACACGGCTTCAAATGAATTTCACGAAACTCAATTGTTTCCAAAGCCTAGATTTCTAAGATAGTACTATATTGTCAATCAATCCAAAAAGGTATCTCCTACATTTGCATCATTTCTCTTAAGTATTATAGTTTATTTTATATATCTTTGCAGATTATTCCTGAAAATGTATATTAATTTACTTACTACTAGCTGAGATAAACATATGTATAACTATGGAAACGTGTCAGTTGGAGAATTTAATGTCATATCGGCACTTTGGCCATAGGAGCTCAAAGCTAGAGCGGCTGGACGGAAACCAGAAGATCCGTGGTTCAAATCCCGGCTATGGCATTGAATTTTTCAGTCTGACTCTACGTTTCCACAATTTAGCCTACACACGGCCAGTGTGAAAGAACAATTAATTTCCATGTGTATAACTAGTTAATTTACACATTTAATTATGGGTAAAGGGAAATAGTGACAAGATATTGATGCCACATTAAGTTATTTGAAATAAATTATGTACTTCTGGGAGATCTACCTATAGTAAAGTGTCATTCCTTACATTTATACAAAATTATACAAAATATTTTCCGAATGAAAAACTACTTCAATAAAATTCAAAAATTATGTTGTGAAGTAAATAAAGACATAGTATTTCAAGAAAATTCGTTATGACCATTTACGAGAAAATAAACAGTATCTAATATTTTTCACTGAGGGGTAGTTTTAAGTGGAGATATTTTCTTGAAAATCGAGATCCATCTTTGAAAGATATTGATTTTAATACAAAATTTGTATTTAACGAATACTTCGCTATTCTGTTATCTTTGCACGCCTCATCTCTCTTACAAACACAAACACAGAGAGAGAGCGAGAGAAAGAGAGGGAGGGAGAGCGAAAGAGAAAGAGGCACACAGGTTTCTAAAATTGTTTATGTGCCTCAAAAATTTCAGTATCTCGACTTCTTATTCTTGAGTTAAATGCATGACTGCCCTTTTTAATTGATTCCTTTTAGAGAAATATAAAAAATACTTTAAAAGAGCATCCCTTTGGAATATGTATTCTATTAGAGGCAAAACAGAACTAAGTGTGTGAACAGGTAACTCAAGATAAAATCAATTTCACGCCAAGAACAGAAGTGTTTTATGGATGCAATTCAAGCATTTTTGCAGATCTCATATCCAAAGTACTCTATTGATTTTTATTTTGTCAACTCTTCTGCCAAAAGTTTGATTAAAATATTAAGTATTTCCGATGCGATTATATAAATGAAACATCGATTTCTAATTTTATTCATTCAATCTATAATTATCCAAAGTAATGCTTCAAATATCATAAAAACTAACTGAGAGCGAGTAGATGTATTTTAAGTGCAGTGCAATTTAAAATACAATGGTTTTGAGTGCTCAGGGAGAATTGGTAAAAGCAATGTGAAAGATTTTTGGAAAGACAAGCAAAGCATTTGGACATATTTAAATTGAAATTTATTCAGTGAAATGAACAAATACGTAATTAACATTTAACACTACAATGAAAAACTAATAAATAGACAATTATGATTTGGAAAATGATGAATGGTTTATGTTAGCCTGGAAAATAATATAGGTGTAAGAAGAGATATTTTTTTCAAAGCAAGTTCTTATTGATTGGAGGAAGGAACATTAAAACACGGAAGATTTTCATTTATAGCTGCAAATCAATTTTTATATATATGCAAAATGTATGTATAATATTTAGAAAGAACAGGGCATAGCATAGGAAGTACTGGAGTGTGGAAATTAAACGATGGAAAGAAAATTTTTGTACCTGATGTTTATTTGTAAAGGAACTAAAAATGGCGAAGAAAGAACCCGTCAAAAGTATTTGGCTGATACAGAAGACTAGTTTTAAACAGAGTACTTTGAGAATATTGTAATACTATTAATCAATATCCATAACATGGGAAAGAATAGTTGAGGTGAACCGTGAAGGCAGAGTAAGAAAATTTATTTGTAAATAATATATTTTAGTTCTTAAATTTGCATTAATTGTAGTAGTGGTCTACTTAATGGATGAACAGTTAAAACTTAACAAACAAACCAATTGCAAGTTTTATTGGTTGTTTGCTAAATAATTGGAGATAAATAGTTCAAGAAGCACAGATAAAATACGATACAAGAAATGCACGCCTAATACTGTATCAAATTTAATACATGCACAATGTTTTTCCACAATGTTTTTCCGATGTGCAACACTCACATACATGTGACATTATTCTAATAAGAGCTTATTCTTATATTTTTTGCTAACATAGATAAACCTCCATAACATTTCGTTGTAGGTAGAAAAGAAATACAGTAATTGAAAGCAGTAGGCAATTTTTTCGGAGCCGGTCGATATGTGATGGCTGTGAAATTCCATTATCCTTGTAAGGCCTTATGATGGGTATAAATCTTTGGAAATTAAAAACAGTAACTAGTAATATCTCGTAATAGCGAACTTCACGAACGTATAATATAAAATTTTCCGCTTAAAAATTTGTGTACTTATTTTTGTCTCTTATAGCTTACCAGTTATACCAAACATATTTAAATGAAAAGAACTTCAGAGGTTATTTACAGAAAATGCAATATGTGTTTCATTTACCCATAAAATACCTCAAAGATGTAATTTTAATCAAATTCGTTATACCCTTTTTGAGAAAATCAACATTTTCAAAACCGTTTCCTTGTAAATAATAGTTTAGTAAGGGGATTTTCCTTGAAAGTCTTTTGCTCCTTGTAAATAATAGTTTAGTAAGGGGATTTTCCTTGAAAGTCTTGATGCATCCTTGGAAGATTCTGAACTTTGTACCAAGTTTGACCGATTTTTTTATAGTTATATTTTTTTCAGACACACGAACATTTTTCTAAAAGTATTTTTGGGTCAGGAAACCTTAAAACATATTTCGATAAAAACCAGTCTCGAATTTTTGGGTGGAATAAAATACTTCCTATACCTAATACAGAAAGCAGTAAATGGAGATGGACGGAGATTAGGAACAATGAATGAGCAAGCAGAAATATACAAATAATAAAATATGTATAGCAATGTAAATTGCTATGATAAATGTGACAGTTGCTAACAAAATTTAACTTGTGATATAAGACAGCATATTTAATTTATAGTATATTGCTAAACTGCATTAAGTCAGGTGTGTTGAGGAAGGCTGTACTGTGAGTTATTAATGTGCGAGCTGCAGCACTAAAAAAGGAATAGTTCCTCTTGTTAGGCGAGAACCCTCATTCCACAACTTGTCCCTTTGGTTGGTTGCTTTCCCGACCATCTTCAGGACCGACCACTTGTTTGCTCTCGCTACACAATGGTACATTCGGTCGGCAGACGACGAAGTTTACCACGCTCCAGGAATTCGTTTCAAAGCGGCTATTTTCCAATACCACACGCAGCCAGAATGCTGGGCGACGTAACATGACCAACTTATATGCTTCGTATTCCACTCCAATTGATACACATATATACTGCAAGCTTTCCAGACAATATGCCACCAATAAATATAACTTTGGAAACAAAGTGACACGAAAGAGATTTTATAAAGTTGGGTAGCACGGCTGTTCTTGTATGAATCTAATCTTGTGTCCAGATTGGGCAAAAAAGAAGTAAATTAGAAGTAGCAGAAGTGAGATCTTATGAAGGCTAAAAGCTACAGGAAGTCAAGACAAAATTGATGTAAACATTTCTTAACATTAGTTATTAAACGAAAAAAGTGAATGAAAATTTAATAAAATGAAAAGAATGGAAGACTGTAGAAATTCCAATAAGGCTGCTATTTTCCTATTGGAAGATATTATATGGAACGTTCAAAGAAAAGGGACAGCATTTTGAAGCCGGAAGAGACTGTACTGCCATTTCCATGAATATTACTATTATAATTCAGAACATTTTATTTATTGATAATACTCAAGTCTTCAAAAACTAATTTGTTTTTTGCAGCTGCCCTCCTGTTGGTCTGGCACAGATCTACACTGTGTGGTAAACTTGGCCTTCTTAAAAATTCCAAATTGTATTAATTTCTGTGACAACGAAGAGGTCCCCACAAATTACTCGCAAAAAAACTGACTACACATGTTATCCTAGAATCACTTATAAAATAATTTATGAAAATATTTTTCATATTAAGAACCTTTTCATCCCTGGATTTTCTTGAAAGTTGCCACCTGGAATCTTTAAATATCGTATTTATCTGACTTTCATTTCTGGTTATGCTCTTCGTATGTATGCATACGCACGTACTCACACACGTCGATTCAAGAGCCTCTAAAAATGTCCAATAAAAATGAAATTTTATCGCTTGAATATAACTTCATCTGCCTCCATAAGTAAGTGGTAGATAAAATAAAGATTCTTTTCCATTTGCAGTGCTATTTATTAAAAAAAAATCAACCTCCATTAATGTTAACGTATATATTTTCATTAATTTCTACATTTCTTTTACTTTATTTTGAAGTAAATTTTTAAGACAGGGTCAGTTTATGTGGGAGTAACAAGTGTCGATTTTGGCAGCACTCCAATTCACGAAATCGGGCTATATACGAGTAGTTTAAAAGATGAATCTACATGTATGCAATACTGCATGCCAAAATGAAAGCCTATTTTTGTCAAATTATTTACCCAATGCCTCGACTTACAACTGTTTTAATTTTAATAGCTGTAGAATATTTGTTATGATTTATTCACGACAAGTAGCGGAATAATATTGTATTTAATCTCATAATGTCATGTTAAAATCACGCAACAGATTTTTCAGATACCCTAAATCCAAAAAAGGTTTGTTGGAAAATAGACACCGCACAAAGCGGTGAAAAAGTATAAATAACAAATTTTGTTTTAAGTCAGACATTCCTTATAGGTAAAATTCGGAATGTACTTTCTCTACTCCCCACCCCCGTAAATAAAAAATCTTTAGACAGAATAATGTTCTAAAAATTTATAAAATGTTTCTGTAGAGCCGTTCTCAAGTAGAATAGCAACACAAAAACCTGTTAGCTGGTTTGTTACTCGGCAAAGGAGCTACTGAAGGCTGAGTAATAAGCTCCTGATTAGAGGAAGTAACAAGCGAAGAAGACAACATCGCAGAAAAAAGAGGGAAACAGAGATAATTGATTTACTATCACGTTAGAGATTTATCCAGACCCCAAGAAGTAGACATACAGCAACAAAATGAACCTAAAAGGTGTTACTATTATGTTTGTTGTTCACATTTAATCAATGAGCTCTATGCTTCAAAATTGAATCGATAACATTATTTCCTTGTGAAAATAAATGTACAAATTTACTTTACATAATTCCTTCATGGTATTCGATAAAAAATTCTTCGATCGCACATATCCATTCTCCATTTTAGATTTTTTATTCATGAGATATTATAGTTTGCGGTTTTACCTGCTTTAAAATCTTGGACATCTATAAATGTTAACTTTGTTATATACTCGTATTTTATATATGTACATACACATATACATGTATGTGCGTTAATTTATATGTTATTCATTCTTCATTTTTTTCAGTTCTTCTTCCGAAAACATCGAGATGACTCCATAGTAATAAGTGTCTCGATTTTGAAATCCTAGGCTGGATTCCTGATGGTCGTCCCCAATGACCACGTGTTTTTTTTTTTTTTTTTTTTTTTTTTTTTTTTTTTTTTTTTTTTTTTTTTTTGGCTGGTCGGCAAGTCGAATGCCGACCAGCCATTTACCTCCATTTACTCTCGTTTGTTCTCTCTCTCTTTCTCTCTCCCTCTCTCTCGTTACACTTTAACTCTGGGTCTGCGCATCGGTCGATGGCGAGCAGTTGGGGTAGAGGCTCCATCAGAGGAAGGCCGTTTGAGCCTCCACTGCTGGGTTGGACTTTCCTCGATTCCCGCTGGATTGGAGCTTCTGAATCACACTCCAGTAGCACGGGCGGATCGTCCCTGCTCCCTCTGCTGAATAAACTGTGCGTGCCTTGCCGTTGACCGGTAATGCAGTCCATACCCGTTTTGCACTATTTTCAATTCAAACGTTCCTCCCGAAGGGTTTGCACAAAGGATCCCTTACAGGTCGAGATGTTAGTTGTCCCCGCTATTACTTAATCTATCCTTAATTTTCTTCCGGAGCATTTAGTTTTATGCGACATACGTACTTCTCTCTGTCAATATTCAGTTCTACTTGCAGAACTAGAGCATGACTGAGAATGGAAAACTAATGCTGTTTCGGTGTAAATTATTGTTCTTTCATGCCTACCGTGTGCAGGATACAGTTAGAAATGTATAATCACTAAAAAGTCGAATGTAGATCTACAGATCTTCACCTATCGCTCCATCTTCCAAACAACTGAGAGCTAATATGGCAACACATATTCTCTAGTAAACAAAGTATTCTCATATTCAATACACCACTGGCAACTTATAGTCCCTTAAATACGTTAGGTACTGGACTTCTGAATTAATTGTTATTGGTCAATGCTAGGTGTTTGATCAGCATTCTGGTTTCTCAATCCAGAGGTTCTGGCTTCTATTCCCAGCAGGAAAGAGAACTTTTCGTCAAGGAGACTTATTCCCTATCCATCCAGAGTATGGATGTGAAAGTGCATGCGTGCGTGTGTAACTTAAAACATTTAAATGTAAAGAATCCTACAGTTCAGCGAGAAATAACATCAATTATTTTTCAAGTCGAAATCCCCAATCTGAATAAAGTTGAGGGAATTATAAAAATGAAACAAAGAGATTAATATTAAACATGTAGACTCACATGAATGTTTCTACTCATTCCTCACAATTATTCTTAAAAACGCTTATTCTTCTAGTCACGTCATGTAAATTGACAAAAATGTTGTAGATATAGTTTTTTGTATATTATTTTATATGTACCATGGGAATAGGTGAATGCAGTAGGCCTATAGGATAGTCAAATATTGTAAGACTACATGATGGCTTTGATATCCCATTCTCTTTGCATTACCAGCGCATAAAATGAATCAACGCCTTCTATTTTACAAAAGTATTTCAAAATTCAAACAAAATTCAAAAATGGTTTTCTATACAAAGGTTTTTTTCACATAAATTCTTTGCTTTAATGATGTCTATATTTTTATGGTTTAGACATTCTCCAGTTACGGTTTACCATTTCGGCAAAAACACCCAATGAAGGGGCTATTCCCTGAAAACTGTAGTGTTTGACTCCCGCTTTTACTACATATGGCACCGCAGGCGGTGAC
Source organism: Mantis religiosa (assembly GCA_030765055.1). Classification (NCBI taxonomy): domain Eukaryota; kingdom Metazoa; phylum Arthropoda; class Insecta; order Mantodea; family Mantidae; genus Mantis; species Mantis religiosa. The sequence goes on along the minus strand of CM060947.1, from coordinate 207,667,482 downwards.
ACTGATGAGACACGACATGGAATGAGATGGTGGGGAAGCCGGAGATCCTGGAGAAAAGCCCTCCCAGCGCCTTATTGTCCACCACAAATCTCACTTTGCTATTCCCTGAAAATTCGAGATATACATTTCATTTATGAAATGAGAATATCTTAAATACATGGTATTTTAAACCAAATCAGTAATTTTTGAGAACGTCTAAGTGCTCTATAAAGGGAGTAGTTTGCAATAGGATAAAATCTTTATGTCCCATTTTTAAAATACATTGAATTTAAATACCAAGATTGTTTTTAACAAAATTATAGTTTGAGTTATGATGTTCGCACTCGCTGGCGCGCACGCGCAGACACTCAGGCACACATGCGCACAATGATTTTTTTTAATTTACGTCCTCCAACGGACGATGAATGATATTGGAGAAATGATGCCAAATGAGTCCGGGGTCCAGAGAGCGTAAAAGATCGTTTAGATTTGCTCACAGGTCTCTGTATCAGCTTGGGATTCTTTAATGTTAAGTAAATATACTACACGGCCAGAGGCTTATTTCCCTTCCAAAGGACCGGGCTAAGGAATTTTAAACACGAAAAAAAAAGCGATGCCTCCGAATGTGAAACCCCAAACCAGAGGCTAGCATGTTGCTTCTAAGCACAAAGATAACAGCTGTGGAACAATAAGTCCGAAATACGTGTTTCAGTATCCACAATGTCATTGATTTTTTCATGACATCACCTGTAAGCTTACTTGAGTAAAGAAGTTAGGCCGTGCATAAAACGTTCAGTGAACTAAACACAAATTTAGGGTAAGTAGACCATCACCCATTAGAACGTGTTCCCTTTAAGAACAGCCTCCAGCCTGGAACGGCTCCTGGCTATCCACAATTCATGCTCATCCGAGTATGCAGTTATGAACACGTGACATCTTGTTAATTAAGTCAAAGCTCCGTTCACTGAGGTAGAAGGGAACATTTAGATTCTGTCAAAATGACCCCTGCTGTATTCTAAAGCATTCCTATTCAAATGAATTCAAAAGACATGGTCCAGTTTGTGTATATGCGCAGCCGTGCCAGTTTAATCAAAACAAATGACTTTGAAAGCTGTAACCGCTTAGCATTAACCCAAGAGAGAAGCACAGCGTAAAAGATTTGGGATACAAGTTACCATCAACACACTGTAACCAAACACTTAGAAATACATTTTTCTTCCCCTGTAAACACTATGGTAAGCTAAACTGTTGAATTTTCATTCATAATCGTTTTTATTTGTTTACTGTAATGTTTACCCTTAGGTATTTCAGATAATTTTATTTCACTACATTATACCACATAACTCATTTCATTGTAATGGTTAGTATTCAAATTCTATCTTAAATCTGTTTCGAGATCTAAATTTTACGAAAAGGTTTCAGCTCCCACATATATGTTGGTTAAATGCCAAGCATTATATTTTAGTCACACTTTAAAGGTTAAAAACAAAATAAATATGATATTTTAACTTAGAAAGCTTTTGTTATATTTTCTTCAACACCATTTTAATTATTTTGATATAATGTCCAAATATTTAGAACATTGTTTGGACAAATTATATCTTAAGCGTTATATGAGCAGTCTTAGAGTTCACTGTCGCAGAGTTTGGTCAACGTAACTGAAAAACTGAAGGCCTTGATAAATTCAAAGTTTAAAATGAGAAATTTATGATGAATTAGTATTCATCGTAATAACGGTTATTACATTGTATTAGATTCATCGAATCAGATCGAAAAATACATACCACAGCCGGGATCTGATTTCTCTTGTTTCTCTCTTCTAGCTTGAGCCTATACAAGGCAAGTTTGAATGAAAAATTAACTAACAAAATTCTTGTTGATCATTTGAATTCAGCAGTACACATTTTAAATCCTAAAAGGTTTTACCGAGAGAGTGGCTCAGCTTTCCGGAGCCACCGAGTTCGATCCCTGGTGACCACTCAGGTCTTTTTTCCCCTGTTCGACAAGGCGAATGCTACACGACTCTCCACCCTTATGTTACAGGACGACTCCGAGGCAATGTATCGGTCGACGGCGGACAAATCGCGTAGAGGCTTGAGATTGGGAACTTCTTTTCAGTTCCGTTTGAGCCTTCACTCTCAGGTCTTACTTTCTCCAAGTTCTTTCTGTAAGGAACCTCTGAACCACCCGAGCATGTCCTCGCCATTCCTGTGAGTAACGCACACTTTGAACTAGTGTTTAGTGCAGTGAGCGCATGATGGTCAGATGGCAGAAACAGAATGTCAACGAACTTCTGAAAGCCGAGATTTGGTTTAAGATGAATTTGAAAATGCTTGTGAAGATTTTCACAACGTGGTTCTTAAAAGCAAGATGATTAATGATTCTGAACCACCCTCCGGGGCGCCATCCAGCTGGGTGGTCAAGCCCATAATTGTAATCTAGTGTGTGCGACTCTGTCACTCATATCGTCTCCTGAGGTAGGAGGCCGCGCCGTGACAGTGATTAGACCGGTCGACTCTCACCAAGGCGGCGGGCGTTCTATCCCAGGCGACCGCAAAGTGAGATTTGTGGAGTTTCTCCAGGATCTCCGGTTTACCCGCCATCTCATTCCACCGGTGCTCCATCTTCATCTCCTGTATCATCAGTGTCACCACCTGCGGTGTCGTATGTACTAAAGGGTACGTTAAACACTACACATTCCACATTTCCTGAGGTGGGCATTGAATTATTCCAACAGCGATTCCACTAATGCATTGAGTAGTTCAACAGTATGATTCCAAATGTTTCGGAACATTTATCAGCAATGTGCACATATAATTTTTGTAACGTAACACTTCAGATTTCTAACTTCAAATTCTTGATAACCATTGGGTTGATCTCCAGTTTATAACGTCATTTAGTACTGATACTAGCCGCCAGCAGTAACAGTATGATAATGTAAATCTCAAAACCTTCACGGTCATATTGACACGGCTGATCACCCATGAAGCTATGATTAACAATAGCAACGTAACACCTGAATCGAGCCTAGGCCTACCAACTCGACTGCCGCCGCACGCCCACATACACATTCAGAGGTCATCCAACCAATACGGGGAGAAGATGTGATCTCATCATCTCCAGCTGGAAAGTAGGGCGTTCATTGATAGGGATTCGCTACCTATTGCAGCTTCTCAAATTTCTTAGATTACTCAGTGGACACCGGCCCTATTCAGGACTTAAAATCTGCACCGATATTAGCCACAACTTCCACTTATGCATTACCCTATTAGTTGAAACACCGTCGCCTTGGACTGGCATTATCTCCTTACTCTAAAGAGTGGTCTTAGCAAAGTACATACCTCACATGGTTAGATTACTGTTGAATCTCATGAATGATCTGCATGTGCGAAGTGGCTATTGGCCTAACTCCTTAAACGGAGAACAAATCTGATTTGTTGTGTTTCCGTAAATTTCTCTACTCGCCCGTCTTTTCAATTCTACCTTATTTTTAAGTTTCATTACAATATTTACACATTTGGCTGAACAATAGATGAAGTGATAGAAAAGATTTTTAATGTGCTATATCATAGATCTGATCGCATTGAAAATTTCAAGTAATAACAAAGTATATTAAAATAATCATTCCCATGTCAGTACATTAATTGTCATGTAAAAGCTCTTTTGGGACGAAATTCAGCACACTGGTGGCATTTACCTTGCAACTGACAGTCATTAGCGAACAAAATATTTATTTTGATTGAAATCGGAAATAAACATGAAATAAATCTAATGCCAACAATTGCAGTATTTTCAAATGCAGTACTGTAGTAACTCAGTGCCTCAACAAAGAATTCAATATATATCGCATATTTCATTATTATTTACTATTGTTGGACATAACATTCCGATATTTAGCCGACTTCATCTATGCGCACTGCTAACTTATAACTGGAATACAAAAGAAAGACAAGTATGAACATGACAGGGTCAAAGACACAATATATATTTACTTTCTGGAAGAGACAAAATGTAATATCAAGCTTCAGCGATCTGAAAGTATGAACGCTCTAGTAGAACGCTCTATGAACGCACAAATATTCCATGCATGACCATTGCTCAAAAAGGGTGAAGTGAGTCAGTTTTGGAATGCAGTACATTCCTAGCCCACTTCCACTTTGTATTACAGCATATTTCCGTAAGAATGTCTCATATAAATTAATAAATGTGTCTGTAGTAATATAACGTTAAATTTGGGTCCCAATTTATATTTATTTTAATTTAATGAATTAAATACAATTAACATCAAGTATGGAAATATCAAATCAATCGAATATTTATGTTAGCATACATGACTTTGTTCTAAAAAGATAAACATGTTAGTATTAAACTGAATAAAATGATTACACCACATATGGAAGGATATGTGATACCGAAATTAAAGGATTGCAATAAGTAAAGAATCGTGATGGATTTCAAAGGAATGTTGGATCTTTGTTACAACACGTGCAAGGGCAGTTGAGTTGTGTAACAAAAGACACGAGAGAAAGAGGTTTTCTTAGCAAGAAAACCTAAATGAGTGACACTTGACTCCGTTTGAATAGGTATTCTTCTGACCCTTAATAATGGCATGACAGACTAATAATCACAATGGACAAAATAGTCACAAAGGATTTTGGTTGAATAAAGGGCTTCGAGAAAGTGAAAGTTACACACACCCACGAGCAGCTGTGCCAAGTGAAGACAGTCCGCGGCATGAAGCCGATTAAGGCAGTCCTCTTCTTCTGTCTTGGTCGAAGGCAGATCAGAGCTGGTGGGAAGGTCAGTCGGTTCATACTTAACTAATTAAGCATTATCGAGTAATAAGCATTCCACCTGCAGTGACTAACCAGTGATATATTGGTAACCCTTGTTCGGCAACTTTGAGTTTGATGTGATGATAAAAAGAAGCAGTCATTAAACCAGTTTGAAACGGGCATTCCAGTGTGATTAGAACCATACTTACTCATACATATCCATGCACACCCTGAGAGAAACCTCATTGCTCAAACCTGCGCTACCCATATTATTCGTTACAAACTGTAGCGTCAACGTAGAACCCTCTGCGCCACCATAATTTTTCGTACCATATGTTAGTACACGATACCATATCGAACTACTATATGGAGAGTTGGGTTCTAGAGCGGACCTGTGGGCTCTTCCAACCAGGGTAAATGCTACACAATTAAGATTTTCCAAGTGAAGCTTAAAACGATAGAACAAACAGGACTATGCTCCTTAAATTTATAGCTACCAGGCATAAGAATTCTTAACCAGTTGCCTTCAAGAAGAGTTGGAAAGCGCAACAATGTTGCATTTCGTTAGCTGACTGCCTATATTTCAGAAACCAGTATCAATAGAGATAAAACGCTTAGATACATATACTTCGTGGAATCTTCTTATAGTTCTTAATAAATCATTGCATTGCAGTCATTGGTTTCGGAAATAGAATTTTAATTATATTACTAAAATGTTGTGTAATTTTTCAAAGATTCTAAAGAAATAATTATATTTAACAGTGTTTCTTTTCTACAGAAGACAATATTATTTATATTGTAGCACCTTGAAAAGCTTAGTGTGCTACTCTAATAGTTCCGGAGATATAGGGGAAAATGTGACTTAAAATTGTTTTATGAACAGCTACTAATACTATAATACCATACTTACAAATTCTAATCCTAACATTCAGAACTGTGTATAATTCTACATCCCCAAGCAGTCATAAAGTTGCTTTAAGTAAGTTCTTTAGTTAGCCTCCATTAAATTATCAGTCAAATTAACAATCTATTCCCACAACCATCCACATATACAAGAGGGAATGGTCCCATGAAGATGTGAGAGTCTGAAGATTCCCACGCCATTTCCTGGCCCATAGTCTTTAATTACTATTGTCTTTTGTTTTTCAAGAGAGATTTGCTTATTGATAGTGCTTCTTTTTTTGACAATTTCGCTATCTTGGTGTATGGAGACAATAAAGGTTTACTACTATAAATCCTCTCATTTTAATATATTAATAACTCTGTACGTAATATTTTGGTAACTAGCCAACAGTGGATTCTCAAAAGGATCTCATCGATATCGGCGATGATGACATCGTACCTAAGAGAGGGAGGGGAGAGAGAGATGTTCTCAGTGGTAAGTCATCCCTGTTGAAACCTTAACTTTAATTATTTTCACGTTCACAAATCCTGTTCCTAAATGCAGCTTTTGAAATTGTAACCGCAGTATCAGGCAGTGATTAGGAGGCGGCGAATTAATCGAAGTCAGATAATTAAAAAAGAAGATAAATTAATAGAAATGCTTTGCTAAACTAATATAACAACCTTGTTATAATAATATTAAATTAGGATAAAATAATGTTTAAAATAGCAGTTGACTTAAAGAATAAGAAGGGAAGAATATAATTTAATATAACATATATACTAGCATCCGGGCAAGAAAGAGAAAATATTCTTGTAAAAGTCTGTACACGTCGGAGAGACAGGAAAGAAGGACCGTTACCTTCTTTGTTCTAGTAAAAGTTCAATGTCTGAAAACTATTGTATTCTTTAATCTAGGAATGTTTTGGGACAAAGGACTTTCAAAATGCAGTTGAGCATGAACGCTAAAGAGTTTTACTTCGCTGATTTGATAATGATGTATACCGTTACAAACAACTCAGGGTAGGCGTTCCCAAATTCAGGGTGGGCTGAACGTCAATGAGTTAGATGAGTTTTGCAAATCAATGCGAAAATTCGGAATAAAATGAGAAACCAATAATAATGTAACATTTGAGAAGGGTGAGCTAGTTTGGTTATGTGATAAAGTTAGAGAGGGGATGAGAATAAGGTTCGAACTGAATGGTGAAGTAAGAAAAACTTTACTTACAAGTTTATACTGCGACAGGAAGAACGTGCTCATGTGCATTAAGAAGAGAAGCGAATATTCCGAAGTCTGAAAAGTTAGGAATTTTACCGGTCACCGATCCAAGTCGATAAGCAAACAGATTCAAGAATTAAACCAAATAGTTCTACGACAAACAAAGTGTTATTAATACGACTGAGTAGCCAACAACAACCAAAATCCATTTCCTACAACCATTCACCTGAGGATAACAGAACTCATAGCTCCAATTAAGCTCCAATTAGAACCCAATTAATTTAACAATGGTATGCGGGCTTGCCGTAAAATGTAGACCTCTTAAAATCTGGCAAACCTGGATCCTCCATTTATTTTTTCTATTGTTGGTGTTCATTAACAATAAAGAGAGCTTTGTAATTATAGCACAATTTGCAGTTGTTCAACACACTACTGGGCTAATTTCAGTTTACGTCTTCTTTTTTCAAATGTTTTGAAAATGTCTAACACAGTGGGAAACTGTGGGAAACATTTTTGCACTGTATCATTTACTGGTATAGCGGGATTTTTCTATTAGAGAAATGAAGTTTAACAGAATTTGCTTTTCTTTAATGGATTTTTAGACCAATAATTCCATGTTATTGGCCAGGTTTACCAGTAGCTTCTTAATTGCATTTGCTTCTGACTGAATCACAATAAACTAGATCTAGCACAGTATAAAAGTGCTTAAAATCCAGTGCAAGAAGTGTGCAAGTTGAAATTATGTTTAAATTTCTATTAACTAAATTTATTGAAAATAATATCTCTAATATTACTTTATTCGTTAATTTTAATTATGCTATAATTACATCAGAATTGTGAAATAATATGATCATTATTTCTTGCTATAGTGGCTATAGTTAGACAAAAATTCTGTTATCAAGGTGGCTGGGGTTCGATCCCTGAGTGGATGTGGGATTTTAGGTGGACGAAGGGAAGTTTAGGCAGGTTGTATAAGGGTTCTCCGGTTTTCTTCGCCATTCGTTGTTCCGTTAACTCTCCTTTCGTCATTTCATATCTTCTCCCTCCGTCTCATTCCATACTAAGGGCCTCTCTCCCGTTCTGGTTCTCTGATCACATGCCCGTCTGTTCCTCGACAGGTCTCCACGTGCTCATCCTATTGACTGCAAGTCCTACATACGAGGAGGGTAAATAGCAACATCTGTTTTCCTTGCTTAGCGCTGCATTAGGAGACGGATGCAGCAGTAGCTGTATTTCGATCAAGCACCGATTATATCCTATCTGTTCCACGCACATGTAAATCCACCATTTACAGTACATGTGGTTACTGCGTAAATAGTGCCAAATTTTGGAACAGTTATTTTAAATAGTGGAAATAGCTACCGCATTTTTATTAGCATGTACCTATTCTTCTTTCTCTATTTGCCCTTCCCGTACGGAAAACTTGCATCTCCAGGTTTGATAAGTGGGCAACTGATATCAGATGCCCGCCAAGGAACACACCTGATCATCAGTTTTATGCATGTATGACAGTGAGGAAGAGATCATATGAAATGAGGGCGGAATGGACCAAAGAATTGTTGGTATGTGTGGTAGGGGAAATCGGAGAACGTGGAGAAAACCCACCCATATGTCCGTTTTGTCCATTACCAAATGCATATACGTTCCCCAATGGGCTACCTTTGTAGAGGCGAGTGGTCTAAAAACCTAGCACGCCACCATATTAGCGTATCTACCAAATATAACTTTCTTACTTGGTTTTATGTTTTAAGAGACCGCACATAGTAGCTGCTGGCACACAAGTGACTTCCAGCCCCGAATTAGGCTCAGGAAAATACATTGTGAAACTTAATAACTAAATTCTATATCACAGTAGGTTTTAAATTTCAGACTACACAATTTATTCGTTGGTAGGAAAGCCTGTGTGTATTTGCATGAAACAAAAGAATGCTTCGATGCAAAAAACGATATGTCTGTATCCCTGACAGGCTAGGTATTGTTCTTTTTGCAACAACGCGGGAGGAAAACCTGCAGTCTTTGTGTATGTAGACAAATAAGCTCGGCCTTCTACATCATCCCTTACCATGAAGACGATTCCGCTCTCCCTAGTTGAACTTAATCACCTCAACGTTAAATAAAAACGGTGTTCCTAACGTGCAGATGTATCTGGCTTTAGGACGGCCAGCACAAGAAAATATACAAGTGACGGGAATATTTTAGAAGAAAATAGAGAGATTTAAAATATACGTGTTCTCTACATTATCAAGCTTGGACTAAATCCAACGTATTTTTGTATTCAAAAAATGTGTATTCTTTCTTCCCACTTTCTGTACAGACTTGAACTCAACTATGAGAAAACTTGCGGGCCTGATTGTTTGCAACAAAAGAATAGCATTTTCAAATGTTTACTTTTCTAACCTGAGGAATATTTCTATTTCCTCTATGTTTAAAGTAGAATTGCAGTAGTCAAAAATAAACTTCCCACAACTATTCTTCAAAACATTCTTACAAAGTCTTCCTCTATCTACTGCACGGTAATCGAGATGAAAATTTGCAGAAATGTTTTATTACACATTTCACTGTAGAAACCATGGAAATATAGTAAGCTTAATCTATAATCAAATCTTTAAAGAGCCGATCGCTATTTCACGGCTTTGAAATTCCATTCTCTTTGCATAACCAAGGCATAAAGAGCAAATAATGACCTATTTGAGTGAATATACGAATTTTAAAATATATACTTTTTAGATAAGAATATCTTGAAAATCTTTAATTCCAAAAATAGTTATTCCAACTTAATTCTGTACTTTAACCAAATAACGTGTAATGTGTAGTAATATTTTTCTCTCTTTCTTGCGTTTTATATTAGGAAAAGGTTATTCGAAATGGCAATGACTTTAGAGGCTATTCACTACATTTTCAAGCTGTACAGTTTATTTTTAATTTTAAAAAAACAGTAGAAACCTATGGCTTTTTAAGCAGAACTCGTTTTAAAATCAAAATTTTATAAATATTTTTGATGTAAAAGGTACTTGGAATGAAGCATTTTCTTGAAAATCTTTCCATGTCACATCCTTAGAACATGTAAAGCTTAAGTACCTAAGTTTTGTATTTAAACAAGTTTCCGTTTTTCGGTTATGCTGCTCATATACATGCACACAGATTTTCTAAAAACTTAAAATATGTATTTGTAGTGAAATCTTCTATTGGCTTTTTATGTGGAGCATACTACTTAGCTTTTCTCAGAGACCTCTATCTGGTTTGAGATTATTTTGCGTGCCCCTAAGATACGGGAACACCGGCTGTACTTTCCTTCTGAAGGAAGTCATACTAAAGATCCTTATTTCCGAAAATAAAGAAGAAAATCAAAAACATCACCCTTCGCTGGGTTTGAATTCTCCATCTCGGAAAACCCTAACTTAGTATGCCAAAAGCTTATGCAAAAGACGAAAAGATGGATAACAGTCTTTTCTCAAGTAGAGAAGGCCAATCTGTAGCTCATACTGAAAAATTTCCTTAGAAACAGGAAACTGACCAAATGGATTGCCGCTTTCTGAATTGAAGGTTGTATGCTTTCGGTAGTGCAGGCTATCGGTAAATTTTTATTTCCATATAGAATATTTGAATTCTACAGACATTGTTAAACTCATCGTAGATTCAAGCGCATTTTACTGATGTTCTTCCTGCATCCAGAGATTAGGCTAAAAGCCTGTTTGATCCTCATTCAATTAGTCTCACCTTTTCCTGGAACGTCCAATACTCATGTATCCTCCAAGCTTGTAGTTGTTTATGATCCGTGATAAACATCTTATCTGTTCTGCAGATATGTTCTTTCCAATTTTGTTTAATCTCTAATATTTTTCATTAATTCAAATATGTTTAGTTCTTTCAGTACATTCACATTCGTTATTTTATCCCTCCTTGTACATTTTTTGACCTTCCATAAAAATCGTATTTCAGCAACTTGCATCTTTCTTTTATCCTAAATATCCACGATTCACTGCCTTACATGAGCCTGGTACAACCACTGCCTTGCAGAACTTTAGTCTCGTATCCCTTCATATTTAATTTTATAATGTTTTGTTTATTGCTCCACATATGAGTTGGAATTTATTAATTCTGCTTTTCGTGTCAATATGCATGGTAACAATTATGCCACATCCTAAACATTTATAATGGAAGACTTGCTCTAAGCATATTCCTTCAATACATATCTGCGATTTGACATGATATTTTCCATAGTGTGACATTTTCGATCTGTGCACTGATTGCTGCAGATTCTCTTCACTATTTTTCATAATTATAACATCGGCGTACAAGAATATGTCCACATGGTTGTTGTTTCCCATTTTAATTCCTTTGTTTCCATTGTTTTAGGAGGTCATCTAAATATACGTTGAAGAGAGTTAGAGACAGGCTGCATCCTTATCTAACTACTTGGTTTCAATTTCCTCTTTTTGTTAACATGAAAGTTTACTTATATAAATATTTCAATGCTATTATTTTAAGACTGTTATTAATTATTTTTGCGTACTGCTTATAAATCATGTATAAATTTTAATTTTAATAAATTTTAAATGCCTTTCTTGAAAATAGGTATAAGTTGCACTACCCCCCAAGATCTAGGAATATAGCTTTTCCATTTATTATACAAATGCAATACTCAGTTGGCATTATAATCCAGAGTACTTAATAACTTCAACACTTATTTTATCCTTTCCGGGAGCCTTCCCATTCTTCTTGCTTTTCAAATGTGCCTGTAGTGCTGTTATTGTTTATAAGATCAACCGAAGTGTAGCAAATAGGTTCAGTTTCGTATATTTCAATTTCTGCTAACCTTTCGTCATATCGTAATTATCTAGTGTTGTTTACATTATTCACTATGAATTGTTGGGTTCCTCTCTTCTCTATTCAAATATCTCATCACCTTGTAAGCTAAGTTCTGTTCCATGAATCTCGTCTACTTGATATAAATAAAGGTCATGAGTTTTGGGCTTCTCTAATAAAATTTTTGGCAATAATTACATTTTATTTTATATTATTTAACTACATTTTAGCGATAATATCCAAAATCCTGAAACTCTGATTTTTTCTGTATTATAAAAATTCTGAGTTAATACTTGCACGATGTTTTCTAGCAATATTCTGTCCTACAGAATGCTTCCTGCATTAAGCGTACTTTTATGTACTTCCAACAAATCACACTTCATATAATAAAACTTTTTTCTAATATTCACGATATTGTGAGGACATAGGAGACGCGGAAATAGCAGAATAGAACTGTTGAAATTTATCCAAAAGCAATGAAGATTTCTGAAACTATTAAGCTGATCAAATACCTGACACCACTTTTACAAGGCCTGTGTTTTCTGTTTATTTCTTGACTGGAACTTATACTTTATTCAGACACGTTAAACCAATGTTTAGGAAGTAAGATCAGGAAATTTCCTTTCAGACGTTTTCATAAACCTTCAAATTTGTAAGTTGGATTTTCGTTGTTGACATACAGGTACCCTTAGTTCCTTACTCCTTTATTTAAAAACTTTTAGGTTACCTCAAAACATATTTCCAGTAAAGTTCAATAGCGAATTTTGAAGTTACGCTTATTACTTAGCAACTCATTTGAGTTCTGCAGATATATGCAGTTTCAGCACTAGATCTAACAATGAAGCAACATTCGAATTAGAACATAATATCTATAGAACTCAACGATGTGTAGGCAGTTCAGTAATTTGATAATTTTCAGTAAATTAATGAATCAATGTTTATGGCTAAAAAGTCATATTGGAAAATGTATGTAGCTATTCACTTATTAAAGTTGAAAAAGTAAAATAAAATAGCTGAAAGTGAACTATCGCTCCACTCGATAAACTTAAACTAGTAAATAAAACAGGTGCGAACGCAAAAACTACGCTAATTTATTGTATGGGAGTTGCAGAAGAGGAAGTTAGCACAGTGTGGTGAACTAGCGAACGGTGATTAACAACGTATAGGAGCTGCCGGGGAAGTCTAATCCTTCCCTAGCGGCAAGAAAAGACAGCTTGGCTTGCTTAAAATGGCTAAAGTAATTACACGACTTGATTTATGAGGGGCTTGGAAAGAGCTTTATAATATCCTTTTATACTGTACGCTTACATAACAAGACCGCTTTATATTGACAGTGTTTTCGGACATCCGCGAGGAACATTAATTATACCATACCAAGAGAAGCTAGTGAATCTTAACCGAGTCTTAAGGAGGTCGAGAACTCGGATATGAACATTATTATGAAGCTTCAACAATACCTATAAGATATAAGAAAGATATCCTTTTGTTTATCAATATGTAAGAGGATGTACTACTGCAAACCCATTATGTTTCACTTTTATAGTGCCTCTAATTAGAATAAAAACGTATCCATCTACTGTACTCCTGTGAAGGAGTTCAGGTTAATCTACATCGATAAGTCACCATCATTGTGCATTTTCAAACGTTTTATCAGTTTCACTTTCTTTATCTCTTACTCATAGTATGTAGAGAAGTATGACACTGTATTTCACATAAAAAAATTCATATGAGCATAGGTCAAAACCGAAATGACTATGATATATATCAAATATATATTTGAGCTCAGAGTTTTTTTTAGAAATATTCCCCTCTTTAAACTACCCTTTCCATTAAAATGTTTATTTACCTTCAATTTATTAATATATCTATAACTTTAATTAAAATCCATACGTTTAAGATATTTACATAAAGTGTATATGTTTATTTTTCTGCAAAAAAAATGTTTGTACCTTTGTATAACTGGTAAACCTAAGATTTGCGTACAGAAAATGCAGATGTCGTTAACTCACATTTATGTAAAATGTTCTGTGACACAGACTTATGAGAAGTTCGTTGTTATTGATTTCAATTTTCTAATTAATTATTCATCTTTGAAGTTTTAATCGTTTTACTTCCCCTTGATGTTCTTCAAAGTGGAGTTTCGAAGTCACCAAAAGCGATATGCTCGTTAGGAATTTGAATATTGCATACAAACCTTGTACCATCAACGAAATGTGAAATCAAGCTATTTATGCAAAACATGAAAGAGGATAGGATTTTGCAACAATATTATAAATGCGACATACCATTTAGTGGTCTTATTTTCTTGTTCTTAACACGAAATATAGCAATTATTAAATTTGATCAGAAATCGTGAAGTCACATAGCACAAACCCTTAAATCCCTAGTGTGGCTTTGAAAAATTTCCCACAACATCCATGATTTCTTTTTCAGAAAACTGTTGTAGTCTAATCTGACACTGCTGAGAACAAGGAATACTTAAAAGTGTTATAGCTATGAAACGAAATGTTGCACCCGTTTTCCAACATTGTCCATAAAATACTCCAGGACGATTAAACCAGAATGTTGCTTGATTAAGCCGTCCAGGAGTAGCATCTATATACAGTTAAATGTAGAGAATATACCCAAAAGTCCAAAGACCTTAAAGTCCAAGGACCCTGGCCTCCTTCAACCCGGGAGCGATGGATAACTCCGGGGCTCTTTCCATAGAGCAATACCTGATTTCTTAAAAAGCCCCCCCCCCGTTGACAACAACGTCAAGATGGGATGGAAGTGGATACGCCACTTACGCCCGTCAACCCCCGCAGGGAATACTACTGAGAAACCTCGATGGGGCCGCTTGGTGATCTAGCACACCTTCTACTAGCTCTGCAGGCAAGTACCCGGGACTTATGAGGGAACCCTCTACCCCCTCCGGGCGGCCGTAGCCTGGCCGGAGGTACCCTATACCCCGTGAGTGTCGAGAACACGCTGACCCCTCGAGTCCAACCCAATCCGAACAGCTCCTCGACGGGAGAGGCTCGGCAGTTCGGCCCGAGGTTCCTCTGGTAACGTCAGAGGTACCACAAGTGCTAAGGTTCCGCAGCGCTCGCGCTAAAGCAGCTGAAGGGGATGGATCCCCTCCCCTACGGGACCTATGTTATATACAGAAAATTCCGGAAGATATGCTTTTAGAATACTGATTATCAACTTTATATAAAATAATAAAATTAATACTACTATTTTATAAACTGCCACTGCCTCCAGGGAAAATATTGTAAATTTGCATGGAAAGTAAACTGAAAAATAATTGACAAAGACCTATCAAAAATAAGAAAAGCACGGACACAAAATATCTGCATAAAAACTTTCATTATTAAATGAGAAACAAGTGTGCGCATGTCATTTTTGTTACATTATTTTTTTTAGAGAAAATATTCCTTAAAGGTAGAGAAATTTAAATTTCAGTAAAGGAGTCTCAAAGTTTGCAAGTACATATCACAGCTAAAACTTATTTCAGATATGTGTATTATACAATTTAAAACAAGTTATCGTCACCGTTTGCAATAATAATATGCCTCTCAAAGCCTTCTAATACAAGTAGAAATAATTCGTGCATTTTAGGAACGTACTACACAGTACTTGGAAAATATTTCAAAGAGGGGTCGTGCCAATGCGGAGAATGTGGCTCTTTATACTTTAATATCCATTTAGGCTAAGAATTTAACCACAAAATGCTTGCGGAAATATTACCAAGATTGTTTACTGCTCTTTGGGCCCATTTTTGAAAATAGTGAAATTTGATAACGTTTAGCCTACATCTCCCTTTAAACAGTACAAAAGACAACCGAAATTGGGGTACTAAATGTAAAGTAACCGGAATATTTCTCATTACTGTTCATGATAGTAAGTTATTCCTTTTGTTTATGCTTCAATTTATGTGACACTGTTTACTTAAAATCAACCATCAATTTATTCAAATGAAATAAACTTACAATTATGTAGTAAACAATTATGGTATTCATTTAATATAAAATTAGTATCAACTATGTACTAAAAGTAGCAACTATCATTTCTTAAAATCTGCAACACACAAAAGGCTTCCATTTCCGTGAACAATGTCACACTATGATGGTTTTTGCTAAATAATGCTGTAGTATATAAACTAGAATAGTATTACTTTCTCTGAATTTCATCTTTAAAATCTATAGAATGGTTCCAGCAAACTGGTGTAACATGCATTAAATAAAATATTTGCAGAGAAATTAATACACTGTTTGAGTTGAAATATACATACGTTCCTTAGAGATTATCACAACAAAATAAAAATGTCTTAGAGCTAATGAAACATTTTTAAACACAATTATAACATCTATAAAAATTAATGTTTTCTTACTCTGCACATTCAATATGTGCCCAACCCTTGCACACTCAACCTAAGCCTCGTCTGAGATTTCTAAACAAATGCTACACTCCGTTAGAAGACTTCAATCGACACTGGTTTTGGTTCGAAAATTTAATTTTCTTTTAGTCTAAGGCTCTTCACCATTTCCGGTTTCTGTTGGTACAGAGTTAGAGCTAGGTTCTCTATTTATAGTTTTATTAATGTTAGTCTTGCGTCCCTTTGCTATTGGTTTGTTCTGTTTTTGTGTCTTTTCCTGTAACATCAACTTATACAGAGTCGATGTTAATGTTTCAGCAATATATATATTGCTACTTCTAGGCTCATTGATCCTTCTATAACACTCTTTATTGCTTGTGTCATATTTTCTTCTAACCATTTGCCTTTCCTTTTGGCCTCCATGTTGACAGAATGCCTATAAACAAAAATTAATCTAATGTCAGTGCAAGTTCAGGAGATAAAAGTATACCTTCGCGTACGGTACTGAGAAAATTGCTGTCGTAAGGTACTGAGCAACTCACACGCACGTATATATAACGTCATAGCCTGCCCGATTCTTTTAAACCGACACTGTATTTTGTGTTTGTGTAGTCTACTTAATACCAAATAATATGAGTACACTATCTTTAGCACAAAATAGCTTCCAGGATTATAACTTGAATCGTTTAAGATTACAAGTACCCCAATGCAAAGCACACGTACATATATGATTTATTTCAAGTAAATGAAGGCTTAATTTATTCATGGCTCATAATACTTCCAGACTTATTTCATGAGAAATCGGACACTCAGAATTACCACCGTTAATTTTTGAAGACGGATGTGATGATCTCTGTATTTAATCTCTTCAGAGAGCTAAGAGCATATAATCTTTCTTAATGGCATAGTTTAAAGCGAAATATACAACAAACGAACAACAAAGAAAAATGCCTATCAGGCTTCGGAAGGAATAAAGACAAAGGTTCTTAGTTCTTTACCGGACAATGCAGTAGCAATGCTAGCAAGTTATTAACAGCACAGCTCCAATGCACTATACGACTTCTCTGAACAATAACTTCCGATTCAACGGTCAAAGAGGAGGGAAAACTTTCCATTGATAACAAAGCTAGTTGTTTGTCTAAATATATACCATGAGCTTCTACTATCTATCGGCAACTACGACATACTGACAGCGTGCGGTAGTGGGTACTCTGCGGTACTGGGCGCATCTCCCCTAATTATTAAGGACGTAAATTTTAATTTACTCCATGTTAATCCATGTGTGAACGATGTTTCAGGGTCTTCGTTAGATTTACTATAAAACAGCATCTCAAATAAGACCTTCCCATATTGAAAACCCTCCTTAAGAGTAATTCTCTATGTTTATAACGATACGCAAGTGTAGGGATGTTAACGAGCCGCATACTGCACCAAGAAGATACCCACAGTGTACATTGTTCACTGTGTCTGTATTATATCTTGATTCGTTCCCTTAATGTCGGTATCAATTCCTGCTTAACTCTCCACTCTAAATCTATCTCTCAATGGACTTCTATCACAATTTCGATTGTTCTCAGAGTGTCAGTATGATGGGGGCGATGTTTTGTCACCAAGGGGATAATTCAGCTGAAAGAACGACCCGTTAACAAAGAATTTCGTTTAAGAAATATTATCCATGATGACCCAAGTTCTAAGTAACAACTGTTTAGGAAACAAAGAAATGCCACATGTTAAAATTTGAACGTGGTTATAATGCTACCAGCTCCTTCAAACAATGAGTCTTAATTTACCTTGGTTTACCTGTCCTTTATTTGTACAACGCACATTTTTTGCATGAAATTAGCCCATTTCCAGACCATTATCACAGACCACAAACCTCGGCAGTCACCGAGTTCCACCACAAAAGGTTTTAGTTTCGTAAAACCAGCAAAAGAGCAGACAGAAAAAGCTGTTGACAGGTGACTTTTAGGACAGCGTAGTGGAAAGCACAATGGAGTCCCGTGTTCACATCAACACTGTATGAAAATGCACAGAATTACATAGACCCAAACAAAGGAGAAAATAGAACCATTTTGCACGCCTACCTGTTCCCTCAAGCTTCAGTTGGAAGGAAAAAAATACTTTGCCTGACAGCAAAACGCTTGTTATTTAGGTACTTCATTAAGGTTACTGAAGCATCCAGCCGATAAACCAACCTTTGTTCTATATTACAAAGGAATTTCTACTTAACGCCTTGTGCCACTTTTGTAATGGTGAACTTTAAACAGTAACTTATTGCACATGTAGGATGTTGCGACATTAAGAAAAATAAAACAAATGAAAATCATAAGCTTTTTCCCCATGCGAGGAAACAAAAGAATGGTGTAAAATGCTTAAGATGCGTAAAATACCGTATGACCACTCAGTTTAGAGAAGCTTAAAGACGCGTCAATTAATATTCTGAAATCCAATAATACTGTGGTGAAAGTTGCCGAATTTAATTTATCTATTTAAATTGCTCTAATTTCTTCGTACACGAAGTTTGATACTGTGTTTTATCTTTTATCATTTATACAAATTCATTTCGAATGAAACTGATTTCAGTGCTTGTTCAAGATATGATATGCAAATATCGCAAATATGCTATGTTGTGATTAGAAACGTTTGTTTTTTTACTTTATCTGCCAAGAAAAGGGTAAGTAGAGGAACCACATACTAAATTTCATCCAAAAATTCGATAGCAAAATGTCACTAGAAGTGTATGCTTTGATATCCCGTGCATTTTAAGGAACCATTTTTGTTTAAAAAAACGTTGTGCCTGTGTGGAATAGCATAAACGAAAATTAGGTTAAACGAAACTTGGTATTTAAGTTTTCCTAATTCCAAGGATGACACATTAAGGCCTTAAAGAAAATTCTTCGACCTCAAGCTAATCTTTCCTACAAAATATTTTTCCAAAATGTTAATTTTCTCAAAAAGGTCCCTTAGAATTTTATTTAAAGTGGTACTATATGTTTCAGACATTTCCATCGACAAAGGTAAACCTACATTGACTTTTCTGGGAAAAACCTCTGGTAAAGACCATATGTCATACTGGATAGCTTGCATAACTCTAAACCTTAAGAGGTAACACAAAAACTACTGCACAAAAATGTATATCTCGTTAAAGCACATAATCTGTCATTTTTTTTTTTCATATAGCTACTCATTTCCGAGTTATCCCTTCTTATTGGTTGCAATTTGTCAATGCTTAATACGATACTGTCCTTAAATATGAAGTCATTCTTTTTCTTCTGATTACGAAAGCAGAACGGCATTTTAAAACTACCACATAGTGAACCTCTCAAAAATATTAATATCCCTAACGTCTATTACTCTTATATTACCAGTTTGCCAATTCATCTGCGTGCAAATTGTAATAAAATTATTTCTACGAAAGTTTATCTCAATCAACGTGAAGTAGACAGAAGAATATGCTTCTTTTAAGAATATTTTTGAAAAATTGGTACAGAAAGCCATGTGAACGTAACATTGGACTTTTTAGAAAAATATCCATGTGTGTATAATTTGGGATGGGAGATTGTGAAAAAAAGAACATGATCTCTCGTACAGCCTTGAAAGACGCTGAACTTGCATAGCAAATGTGGCATCCCCCCACCTCTCCTGTCAAGCAAACAGAAATCAGGATTTCCAGGTCAACATATAGCAAGCCGCTTTCCCAAAAGTTTTTTTTTAATTTACGTCCTCCAACGTTAAGTCATATCGGACGATGAATGGAATGGGTGAAATTATGTTCAAATGAGCCCAGGGTCCATAGAGCTTAGAGTTATCTAACATTCGTCTTTCAAGATAAGGGAAACCCCCGGAAAAACCTTATCCAGGTAACTCACCCTGACCGAGATTCGAACTCGGGACCTCTTGAACGTATTCATAAGAGTTGACCATTATTTTGTCATATCGTACTCTTGTTATACTTACAAAGAAAATTGTATAGAAGATTTCTCTTTATTTAGAATAAGTAAGTAAAAGGAACATTTTGGAAAATAATTTGTGGAAGCGAGTAAAAAAATGGTGTAAATGCAACACATCTTATTTGCTTTCTAAAATTATTTTGGTGATTTTCAGAGATGTCAAAACGTTTATTTTCAGTGAAGTTTCTGCAGTCATTATCGAGAAAGTAACGCCATCAAAGGAACGTCATTGGGTCAGTCAAGATGAGAATTAACTTTTCGTATGGCTCAGTGTATATCGCCTTATAGATCCAGCGAACTCTTAGGAAGCCTGCCAATAGAGGCCCTCCCTTTCTCCAGATGCTCTTCAAAATTGACAGTTTCCCGAAGCGAATTAGGTTTTCCCTTAACTGATCGAAAAGGGATCTTAACATCGGTAAGTGAATTAAGAAAAAGTCACTTTTATAGACGCATTTTCCTCTCCTTCCCCATTTTTATTGCAGGATGAAAATTAAGAGATGTTGAGTTGAAGGAAGGGAGAAAGTGGGGATGTCTTGAGAGTAGCCGAAGGAAGAAATTCAATTTCGGGAACAATTTCTCCTCAATTTTAATCTTACTCTGTCCTATACGGTCTACTCTTGAGAGAGAGGAGGGAAATT
Source organism: Mantis religiosa (assembly GCA_030765055.1). Lineage (NCBI taxonomy): Eukaryota > Metazoa > Arthropoda > Insecta > Mantodea > Mantidae > Mantis > Mantis religiosa. The sequence continues at coordinate 207,646,873 of CM060947.1, read as the reverse complement.
ATATAGCACCTTGTTTCCAAACACATTAGATGTAATATTGTTAATGGTTCTTTGCACCAGCAGCGTATTAGACTTTATTTTAAATATTGTAATGTCGTCTAAAAATGCAACTTTTGTAACGTTATATTTTCAGCTTTAATTTGTAAATTAGGTATATTTGTGACAGGCTGCTCTTTTCAGTTTTCTCCACGTTTGTCTGTCCTTAGCTAGTCTCGTCCATAGTGTTCCTACTGTCCTCCTAAAGTCATCTGCCCATAGTGTCTTCGGCCTCCCTATTGATCTTGGTCCTATTCTCGGTTCCCATATTGCTGTTCTTTGGGTACATCGGCAGGGGTCCATTCTGGCGACGTGCGCTCTTCATCTCCATTTTAGCTCTTTTGCCCGTACAGCTGCGTCAGTCATGCCTATCCTCTTTCTTGTAGTCTCGTTTGATATCCTGTCTCGTATTGTTATATAAAATATTTTCCTCTCCATCTTTCACTGACAATTCTGTTATTTTCGGCAGCCGTAAATAATACCGGCAGGACACAGGTGTCTATTACCTCCTCCTTTAAACTTAATTTAAGGGACCTGTCTTCTAAGATAAATTTGGGGCTCCAAAATTTCTTCCGCGGCAGGTTGATGCGTTAATGCAAGTACATACATTAATTTGAAGGCATACTAAGCTTTAAATTGGTAATAATGTTTCTAGCTCGCATTCGAAAGGAACCTAGTAAAAATCCCGTGAGACACCCGATGTGACGGGGTTTTTCATGGTCTTCCTCAGTCTCAAAGCTCAACTTTAAATATATAGCAAGTATAAATATGAAATTACATGGTAGTAGCAAATATGTTAACATGTACTCGTATATTGAAGCAGGAAAAGATGTAATTGCCTAGCAATACAGTCTCTGTGGATCTAGAAGGCTGTTTGACACACATCGAGTCAAGGAGTTACGTTGTAACAGATCCGTCGCAATATGAACACGATGTTAAAGTGACATGCAATAGAAATAATACTAGTAATACAATTCCTATTCAATATACTTAATAGCCTTGGAAACTACTAATGTTTTCATCTGTTAGCATCTTTCACCCCTGAAATTTCGAAATTATGCTATTATCACAGATAGCAAGTACCGGGTATCATATCTTGGTTTACATAATTGTACTAACATCTTTATTTGGTTTAAATTCAAGCCACCGTTAGTTTGAATTATTTTTCTGTATAAACGGAGAAATCAGATTAATTTTCACAAAACCTCTTAGGTGAGTTAGACGTACTTCATAAGTAGTCATTACAAGAAGTGGCTGCTCCTAACAATCTGAGAATTGAAACTTCAGTGGAAATGGAACTTGATTTACAATTCAAAGAAAGCGTTAATGCATATCGATTACAATGAAAGTCTATTTTGCGAATTGTTTGCAACTGCCAATGGTGTTTTTACACCTGCCTCCAATTCAACCAACATCATGTAGGTTAGAGTTAGACAACGTAAAGGTTCATTATAGTTAACACTCTAATACAAATCAATTAATATTTTCGATTCTTACAGTTGTAACAAGTATTATTCCATTATTGTTGACACATATTTAAATTATTTGTTTTCTTAAGTCATATAAATTTTTCTTCGCTTTGTACGTGTTGTTGCTGTATTGTGATAAAATAACTTATTTGTAGATACATATAACAAACTATAGTTTAACATGCATAAACTGATAATACCTAAAACGAAAGCCCTATTGAATTCCAACACTATTACACTCTGTAGCTAGTGTCGGTTTGGTCCATTAAATAAATGTAGTTTGTAGTATAGGTTCTAGTGAGCTGTCTGCTGCTTTCTTGAGTCTTCTTTGTAACCCTGTTTAATTCGCGTATTCAACACGTGAGGGAGGTGTTCTGTGACATACATTATTATTCTTGTCCTGGTTTGCATTCAGGGTTCTTCTGATCCATCCTGCACATGCTGGTATAAAACTAATGTACTTAAAATAAAATTTCTTTCAAAACAGAAAAGGAATGGAAATATAAATGTATATTATTGAATTTTCATCTAATTCATATTGTTCAAAATTGTAATAAACACTTTTCTTTCTTTCCAGCAAGCAGAATCCGAGAATAATGTCATCCCAACCTAAACGTGGAACCAAGGAATAATGTTGTAAGTAGTGATCTGTTTCAAAATTTACCCTTTCTATTTACCAAGTACTTCAGTTTGAGTATTGTGTTACCAAATTACAGTTAACAAGACAACAGCTAACAACAAAACAAATGATCTCATAAACATGTCATGAATAGCAATCAACGGAACTTTCTCTAGGAATTATACATTTTAATATTTTAGTTATTTATTATCTTTATAATTCGCTGGAAATGATTACAGCATTACGCTCAACTGACCTCGTGGCTTTGGTAAAGCATCCAACTTATGTTTATAAGGGAGTTGGATTAGATTCTTGGCTTAATCTCTCTATTAGGCGAGTTAGAAATTTCAAATGAATAGGTGTGCTTGGCATATTTCGGTTATTTTATTACCAATCTTACACCAGGAAGGAAATGCTACAGGAAAGCTTAAAAAGTGAATTTTGTACACGGACACTGAACTCAACTGGAACAAAATCAAAGACATATTAAAGGACATCGTGATTAAAAATTTGGAAAGAGGAAAGAGCCAGGAAATCATAGGCTGTTTAAGTAATTGGAAAGAAAATTGAAGAATTAATGCACGAATGAGTTAAAATGTAAATATAAAGCAAAATTATAGAACTTGGAAAAGGTTACTGAAGAGATTACTGAACTGCGAAGATGTCACCTCATGTACTACTAAGCAAAAAAAATGGAATGGACTAACATGGGCAATTTTCTGCCGAAAAGGAAATATAAAGCATAAATATTAAGGATAATTTCAAGAATCATTACGATTTATAAAATGTACTTAATAATTATAAATATAAATAGGTGATAAAGAACCAATTATTTTAAAATCCAAGGTGGAAAAATTAATTCGAAATTATCAAAAGAAAAAAGTCACTATGGACGACGATTATTTATAAATAGAAATGTTGAAGTGAATGCTTCCTACATTCCTGACGAAATACATGTAATTGGAGTAAAGTCTCAGACTTTGATTTCCGTAGAGTAGCGAGAGACAAAGAAATGTGGAATATTTAAAACCATAATCCTCAAATTCCATATAGCAAAGATAGTAGTAAAAATACGAAACAGAAGACCGGAACAGAAAAGAGGAAACACTGGAAAGTAAATTTGGCTTCAGAAAAGAACAAAGAACCACTAATGGTATAGGCTTCATGATAATTATTTTCAGAAGACTATTGAATGTCAGAGAAGAGATTTATGTACGTTTCATCGACTGGCAAAAGAAAAACTGATTAAGTTAATTGTAATTTTTAACCATAATGCAGTACATTAGAGAGATTAGAAAGACAGGATATTAATGAATTTATATACATATATAGAGCAGAAAATAAAGAAACGAAAAGAATCGAGGACAATTATAGGAAGTTGAAACAGAGACATGTTTTTGTCTACGCTATTCAATGTATACAGAGAGTGATTAATGATTTAAGCTCAAAAGGAGGACGAAAATCTATAGAAAAGTATGCAGATGATTCTAAAAGTTAAGGGGGAAAAACTAAAGGATTAAAGGGATACTGGATCGCTGGTGAAGACTGGAAGAAAATGTAGAATTGAGCTAGGTGCGAAGCAGTCAAAAAGGAATGTATGTATTAAGAATGAAGAAATTCTGAGATGTTTGATAGGTGAATGAGTATTATATAATTCATCTCAGGTTCGTTAATTAGGAACCATGATTACTGGAGACGCCCACACGTCAAAGCCATCAAAGAAATACAATAGCCAAAACTACTTTTAAACACCAAAGGAAATATCAGGACGAAATCTTAATTTGCAGATAAGAAAGAAGCTTCTGAAATGCCACATCTGGAAGTTAGCTTTATATGAAAGTGAAAGGTGGACATTGAGAAAAATGGAAAGAAATTTTCTAGGGAGCTTTGCAGAAAAAGAAAATTAGTGAACGTAAGGGATAACAAAGAAGTTTTAAAATAGAAAAACCAACTGGTTAAGATTCATTACGGAAAGAAGGGGACTTCCGCTAAATGCTATATTGAATTAAAGAAGGAATGAGAAGACCAGATTTAACAATATATATAATATATAATTTTGAATAGAAGCCCCTACCATCGTCTCGTGTACGTCATATGTCTCTTGTGACCTATGCTGCAAACTCAACTGAAAGTTATCGGAAATAGAGATATTCCACCGTTAAAACTCAGGCTTTAAAATAATTATATACTCTTTAAGCAAGCTTTAATGGGAAAGGCATAATATTTGGAGCTGATACAAAAACAAACGGATTTTACACAAATTGCATACACTAAGGCGTTCTACGTCTTTCCGCAGCAATTTTGTAAATATGCCATGGATTACATAAATCAGTAAGAATAAAGTGAATTTCTGAGTTATTCAAATAAAATAAAGATCATATTCTGTATTGTAATTTTATTTCGAACATGTGGTATTAAATGAAAATCGTTCTAGACATTTATAAGAAAATAAAATAGTGTTTCTCCATAAAGTTTGTTTGAAGAGGAGTTTGAGGAAATTTTCCCGTAAGTACATTACTCTAGTGTGGATATGTGGTAGAGGAATAAAACATTTATGTAATTGTCGACCAACTTCGAATGGAGATCAAAAATACATTCTATTGAGCGCTGGTACAGATATATCTTCTCAGTTACACTGAAATGGCATTAGTAGGAGGTCATGAGAAGGATATGTTAAATTTTTTACAAGCTTTGAAGCCAGTGTTAGCCAGCAATTATTTATAAATCAGAAACGGTTACCAGTGAAAGTTCAGTAAATGAGAATGAATGACGTGAATCTTTAATGAACTGCTTGAAGCCCGCTAAATCTACAGAGAAGTGTGGGAAGTTCATTACGGAAGGCAGTTTTGTTCAAAGCTCGAGTGGCGATTTACCTCAAAGGCAAATTTTCGCTGTCTAGACGCTGAGTAAATGAACTTTATATAAACATTAATACTAATACAACTTTGAGAATCCTGTTGTGGTTTAAAATTTATCTTATAGATTTGAAACTTTTTTCAGATTTCATGCGTTATATTTCGGAAAACTACACTGCATCCTCAGAATTATATGTAGTTATCATTTTAAGCCCATTGCTGTTCTAGCGTAGAGATAAAGGTAATGCCCGACAAAGTCCGCGATCAACTGATAATTTTTAGATCAATAAACCGAATTCGTATACATATTTTTAGTATTAAAGAAGATAAACCAAATCCAAAATGACGCGGCCCTCTATTTTTCCCCGTCTTTCCTTTAGTCAATATCAGAAATTACTGAACTAATTGTATTCAAAAAGATAAGACAATAATCCGATATTAGTGTTAATTTAAATTAACACTGAAATTAATTTAAATGTCAATAAACTTAAAATGGTGTTTCAACATTCTTGAAGAATGGTTCATAAATACACCCTTCAGGAAACATGTGTGCTCTCCCATAACTATCTTTAGTCAGTCTTGAACAAATGCTTCACATTAATCGAGACACATTTGTATAAATTTTTCTATACATATATTCTTATAAGCAAACTGTAAATGGAGAATACAGTAAGCTTAACAGATATTAAAATTTTTGAGCTGGTCGGTATATAACGGCTTTGAAATCCTTTGTCTTTGCATGACCAGGTGAAAAAACGAATCACTACTTTCCAGTTCAAAAAGTGCAAATCAGTAAGAATGATTTCGGAAATGACCGACTCAAAAAAGTTGAAAGTTGTGTGCTGTGACGCTCTATGCGGTAAAAGCTTGACTTCCATAGTTTCCAAGTTATGTAAAAGTAATTCAGAATCAAGGGAATTTCAGAGACTATTCCCAGAAAATACAAGATGTGCATTGTGTGCATTTGTCATACAAATATCTTAAACACATGTCTACTTAATAAAAACCGTTAACCACTTTTGAGAAAATCACAAATTTCCAAATATGTTCCATCTAACGGGTAGTAGTTTGGGAGAGGGAATTTTTCTCCCCCCCCCCCCTTTAATCTTCGCATATACTTTAAAGAAGATGCACTTAAGTACTAAGTTTGATATTTAACCTTCTTTTCATTTTGGAGTTGTGTTGTCTGTAGACATTCAGATAGGGACGCAAACACGCACATGCTTTTTTCTAGAAAGTCATAAGTAACTTATCACCAGCACATATTTACGAGCGATCAGCTTCTGTAGATACAATTGCCAGAATTGAGCTGATAAAAACATGCGCCGTTTCTTTTCAGGTTCAGAACGAATCTAGTTCACGTGGTTTCAATGGTCACCCTCCCTGACCACTGTCAATGGCTCCAGTAGTGTCAGTAGCCCTTAGTAATGGCAATCACTTAACTCGTGAGGCTGAAATACTAAGCCCAGGCATTCGAAGAAACTCGTTGCCTAGGAAGAAAAGTATAAAAATCTGTATATTATTCTTTATATAATGTGTGTGCTTTAGACAATTGTGAGATGAATATAAAGTGTAAATGTATTAAGTAGCAGGGTATGGGAAAGAAAAGGTAGTAGCAGGAGAGGCATATTTAGCTTGTATACAAGAATTGTTGCATTCTTCCCTACCCCCTTCCTTTAAATCAATTGTAGCCTTAATGGTCAATATACTCATGCAAACAGAAATTTGTAAATCTAGTTTTGGGAATGCTCAATAAAGTCAGATACTATTGCATACTTACTATTGAAGAATTGCGAGGAATCCTTGACTTTTGACTCAACACTCATACATCGTGGCATGTGCATCATCTTGGAGAATTGTTGCCCTACTTAATCGCCGATTCGCTGTCAAATGGTTTGGAAGAAAGCATTTTCCTCCTGACCTGCCGACCTGGATATTTTTTTCATATGAAAATGTGTAAAAGGGCGTATCTTTTCGATTGAGTGAACCACAAGAGAAAACACGAACAAGGGCCCAATGCGTCCTCTCCTTTGAGTTCCTGTGTCATATTCCAAAATGGTTCACAAACCTGCAGTACACGTGGTATCTTTACCGTCTGAAAAAAGACGTTACAGTATCGCGGTACTTTCAATTAAGCCTAATGCACAATGTCAAGGAATGAGAATGGAAGTGAACGCCAGAACGGAAAGCAACGGGAAGGTTAATCGTTATGCACAATGACTCCAGAATGGAAACTGGAATTAGAAGTCATTTCATAATTGCATAATTAGAATTTATTGTTATTGCACAATAAATTGGGAAGGAATTACAGGAGAAGTCGAGCGTTGTATGCTTTTAATAACTACATACAATGAATGCAGGGGAGTGTAAACCTGAAAACATTTGTAGACTGCAGCAAAATTAATTTTGCACATTCGAAAGTCAATGTTTAAAAGCAATTAATAACTCGTTTTTGTCTAATTGCAGACGAAAAAATTATTATAATTTCTTATGTAAGAAAAAGCATTAAGCTTCTTTTGTAATTAATAAAATAAATATCGCTAAGAATTGTAAAAGCAGAAACACAACAGAAAGCACTGCAGCTGCTCGGATTCCTGTCCTTTTTGGCTAAAAGCTAAAGTTCTTTTGCATTTTGTATATCACGGTCTCCCTGACTGTGCTAAAATTAAATTCTTTATTAAATTGTATTTTTTTGTGTTTCGCCGAATTGACTACCTGGTCAATAGATAAACGAGAGTTTGTTCCAGTAACAGAAAATATATTCGACTGCATATATTAGGAATCGATTTGTGTCAATATTATAAATTATGTGATACAAAAAGTAACAATAATGGTTAATCTGTAGGATTCCCAGAACTAAATCCAGAGGAATGTAAAATGGATGCTGTATGTAAGCAATGCCCGATATGCTAGGTGAATTAGAAGGGACTATACAAGTGTTCAATATTATTGGTACAGGAACGTTTTGAACTTTCCAACAACGTGTTCGCCCAGTAAACAATTATTTAGAAGCAAGAATTTTCGAACCTTCTGTTTATAACCAAAATTTGAACCCTATTTTGTGCATTAAACTCCGCAGGAGCTACTGTAAAGACTGTACGTTTAAGCTGTAATTTCTTTTTCTTCTTTAGTTACCCTAGTCACCACTATCATGGTGTTAGGGAATTCTTGTTCCTCTATCCAAGTTGGGCCTGAGGAACCGCAGCTTTGGATCCGATAGAGAACTAGGATAAGTGATCAGCCCAATGCCTGGTGTGAAGGTGATGGAAGTGAATGATAGATTTGAGGGCGACATGAATGACAGGAAAGGTGATGATGGAGCAATTGGTGGAATGCTGACGACGGAAACGGAGTACTCAGAGAAAACCCGTCCCACCGCCATGTTGACCACCACAAAACTCACTTTGAGGTCGCCTAAAATCGAACCTGGGCCGTCTAGGTGAGAGTCAAGCGGTCTAACCACTCAGCTATGGTACGGCCCAGAGTCTTAACTTCTAAGAATATGTTCACTATATGTGGCCGTCATTAATAAACAGGCTTAGGAACTTCTAAGCACTACTGCCTGAACGGAAGTAAATAAAGTGAGCTATCACTGGACTATAGGTAAGAGCGTCCCTAGATACTAAGCCACTGTCACAGATTCTTATGGTATTTGCAGAGATGACAAACGCTTTTTACCTGCCTCTCACCGTCTCTTAGCTTCTCTGGTTTTGCATTCTTTGTAACGAAAAGGCTTGAGTAGATAATAAAGCCAACTATTTAAAACTTCCTATGCCTGTTGATAGCTTTGCTGGTAACTGTTAAACGATATAGCTGCAAAACTCTGTTCCACTTGATGTCCATTTGAAAAAAAAACAAGGCCTTGAAAATTTAAATCTTAAACAAAATCTTGGAAATGGATAACGCCATGAAAATCTTACTTGAAATAAATTGTGCACTTTAAGGAGATACACGATTTACGTAGTACGATTTTATCTATCTCTTAGTGTTAACCAATTATGCAAAATTCATTTAGAGTGAACGAACTTCAATCTATATACAGAAAATTCAAGACATACATTTTATTTTTCATGTAAATATCTTTAACATGTGCTAGTGAATTCAAAAGCAGCAACAGTCATCTTTGAGAAAATCAAAACGAAAATTTGTCGAGGATTAAGTTGATAGTGGGTTATTTTCTTTAAATTTTGTGTCGTATTCTTTGAAACCACTTAGCTTAAATACCAGGTATTTGACTGTTCGCTTTTGAATTGTTCTTGTTCAAGCATACAGTTCTGTAAATATTTTTTTTTAATTCAGGTAGTCACAAAGCGCGTACTTGCGATGAAAAATCCATTAATTAATTTTTAGGTAGAATACATAATATATTTTGTTTAATATAGGTAATATATAAGGTAAATATAATAATGTTATGCGAAAATAATGGTTTATCATTCATAGCCTATTTACCTACCGCTACAGCAGCAAGCTGGTAAAAGTCTACTACTGAGAGGCTCTTTCGCAGAGTTGTACTAAAGATTAGCTATGAACACAAATAAGAAGTGAGGTACAATTAATGATTTTTTTCAGAACCGAGGAGTGTCACCAATAAGAACACCCCTGGAGATTTGTTGCAACACGCATTTCACATCAAGACTGCACATTAAAACGTGACCAAGATATGTCCGTGTTTATTCAGCGCATCTGCAGTTGAAGTGATACAGACACAAGTCCTAGATAAAATAAAAATAGAAGGTAATAATGACAAAGCCTTTTACCCAACTCCATGCATAATGAGACAGAACAATGCAAGGGACGTTATCACGGAACAATCCCGGCACCTTTAAGTTTTATACTCACGAATGAGCAAAGGGACAACAGTGAACTCAATGCATATCATTAGGGAAATAAGAATTACATGGAAATTAAAGAAAGTAGATTACGTCATGCACGCAACCAACTGTGTTTCTATTATTGTGTCTTTCTGTGTGACTGCTACTGTGAGAAATGCCAAGCCACCTGTAAATACGTAATTTGTAAATCCGGGAAGACATCCGCATACGTACATACGCTTTTTGTTTAGAAGTTTGAAATGTTACATTGAATTTGTAATAACTTAAATCCCACGAATATATTCTGTATCTCAAAACTATCTTGTATCATCCTAAAAGATGTATTTTTTGTGGAACTCAATTAGAATAAAATTGCACTGATTGTAGATTAAATGCCATAACCTCCCTGGCACGTGTAATCAGTGTTATGCCCGATGATAATCCTGAAATCTTGTCCAAGGGTGATTTGGTTATTACCTATAACTCTACTATAACTCGCACGCAAACATATTTCGAACCTCAGGCTATTGACATACCAAGAAGACTTCATATTTAAAGAAATAACGTCTGGAAATCGAAGACGGGACCTCCCACACAGAGACCATCTCGGCTTAGCTACAGGACTAGTCCTAAAGACTATTCGTGAAGACAGATTTGTTATAACTAAAGAATTTATTTCTTCATATATTACACGAGGACATATTCAGGCCTATTCTGGAACTTTTGGTTAACAATATTGCTAACAATTTATTTTTTATTTTTCATTTATACCCGCCTTTAACTGCAATGGTCATATCTGCGGCCGTTCTCCTTTGGAACATATTGAAGGTGTTAACTCTTGTTCGGCTGATTTTTAATCATTACATCACGCACACATTCACACTCTCATTCATATTTCCAGACTCTGGGGAAGGTGACGAATTATCTTGGTCGGAGAAAAATCCCCATCCCTCCGCCGGGAATCGAACCCAGGACCCCTAGCACGGCATGCAGGTGCTCCACCGACTGAGGTGCGGGGCCAGCCTACCTAACAATTATTGTTACGACTAACAACTGAGCGTTAACAAGTGTGGCGGCTTTTTATACTCTAATCGTGCTGGTTATGGCGACTGATTTTCTCAACCATATTATGCATGAATAAGTCATCGGAAATTCATTCTCTTTGCAGGCGTGTTTTGTTTTTGCACCACTTTCGACGCGCCAATTCAAATAGCGCAGTTGCGATCACTGATTATATATACCCGAGTGTGTGTTCTTTTCCTTATTTAACCGTTTTTTATTGTTTCTGTTTGTTTTACTGTTTTTATGCATTTTTACACATATACGCTATATAACAATATCCATGCCTAAGGCGGGACTAGAACCCGCGACCATCTATGTGGGGACGCTAGAGATATACTTCAAGACGTCCGTTCAGTACAGACCAAGATGGAACCCAAGCGAGCTACAAATATATTGGTTATTGCAGAAGTAATCCCATTGTGTGATTCAACATAATGCTTCATAGATATAAGAAAAGATGTTTTTGGGGTGGTATATCATTTTGAATAAATAACATCCTACATTAACTAAGCATTTTAAACTTTTATTTACGTCTTATATGAACCAGGCGTTTTAAAATGTATTTGTTTGGTGTATCGACGATTTCTACAAAGAATAACAAATAGCTTCTTAATACTTCTTGAAGTACTAATAGCATAATTACGTAAAATTGGATTTCATACTGTCATTGCAATAGTCTCCAACTAGCACAGGAATTAAGTATAATCTATAGTGCAATCTAAGTATGAACTTTCTACCTTTATATGCTCTATTATTTATCTGAAATAATATACCATTTTACAAAATTTCGACAACTGTACGTCATATAAAATATGTATTTCTCCTTTAGGAATTAATGTAATTCGTCAGAAAAGAGGTTAGGAAATTTTTTCGCTGAAGCATACATTGATAGGAGGGTATATTCACACTTAACACATACATATATGGTTTCCCTTTACCAGGATTAATGTTTAAGCAATTGTCGCAAAGTAATACTAACACGAAGTAACGGCTAAGTATTTGGAATACTTTGCAATTAATAACTGTCATTACTGAAATGAATTACGAGTTCTGGATATTTTCTAACATGCATGTTGTAACGGGATTATATTTTCGTTCATCTTCAACTAATAAGAAGCAAGCCAACTTTTTGTAACATCCAAGTCGAGTTTTAATCTACTGAGAGTCGTGAGATCTTTTCTCAGGTGTGGATGCGGATTTTTGGTGAAAATAAAATTTAGATGAGTTCAATTTTGTAATATATTATTTAATTATATAATATGAACTATGATTCACTCTTATCTATTATAAATATTGAATAACACTTTTTGAATCTTATTAATTTTCCTTTTCAATCACAATCATCGTAACATCTTTCCTCCTTATCCAGCAAGACACAAGATTCTCACTTTTTCTAGATTATTGAGTTTCTTGTCCCCATAGCAATTCCCACCTTATTTTGTGATTGGCCGATTCACTGACACGTCATCACACCACGTCACACCACGTCACACCACTAGTTCGGCCAATCACACAACTACATACATTTTTATATATATTTACAATTCCCACGAACATAAAAATACTGTTACAAATGCCCCTCTTCGAAATATATGGAAAATAACCAAATAAAGGAATTAACAATCTGTTTCCATATATTTCGAAGAATGGCCCCAATTAACAATTTCGTTTACAACAATGAACTGTAACATAAATATAACATACATAAAACACAACAATAAATGAACATTAATTAAAATACAACAATATATTGACATTTAACAATAATATACATGTTTTATTATTTAACTATTTTAACAATAAGTACTCCGTTGATTACAAATCTCTTGTATCCACACTTGCTTCTAGAAATGCTTGTCTTATAGCTATGGGTAAAGGTCGGCTTTTATGTGTATAGGGAGCAGTATCATTCACTTTAAATGTGTGTGTGTATTTGTTACACAGTCCAGGTTTTGAACTAAAGGCTTTTCTATTCTTTAATATACACAATTTCAACTGTTCTTTTCTCGCTTGGTCTAAATTGTATGTGTTTTCTAACTTTACTTGTAATATTCTCTGGAATTCTATTTCTTCTTCCACTTGGCTTCCGCCGTTCTTATCTTGTATTGTATATAATTGGCAACAATGCTTTTCAAGGTCAGTTACATTATTTTGCAATCCATCAATAATTAAATTCTTCCCACAATTTTCATTTTCATCGTATTCAATATTACCATTTTCTTGCAAAAGTATATCTTCCACAAAAAACCTTTCATTATTTATATTATCCCTGTTCTCTTCTTTTCTTCCATCTTCTTCCAATAATTTTATTACTAATAAATCATTTTCTGTCTTAACCTTCATTTCATGCATTTCGAAATTCAATACACTTTGCCATTCATATAATAAATCATTACCCACAATTACATCTCTTGCCAAATGTGGAATTACCAACGCAATGAAATTGAAATTCCATTCACCTATTCGGCCCTTAATTAATACTTGATATTTAATCCTATCCTTTTTCTTCCCAATTGCAGTACTGCAGTAAACGTTACACACATTTAAATATTCCACTTTATAGTTAGCTAACAGATTTTTAAACAATTCCTCACTTATCACAGTAGAACTGGCTCCAGTATCAATCAAGGCTGTATATTCTTTATCCCATAGGTAAATAATTATCTGAGGTGGGTTAACTAATTCCTTATTTTTCTGCAAGAGAGTGAGCTTATTTCCGTTATCTTCAACTTTCAATTCGCCCTGTGTCATCCTCACCGAACCACTTTCCAGAGCACAAAATGATTTGGTTTTTAGTTTTCCATCTCCCTCTGATTATTACTTTCATTGTTGGTTAGGTTGGTGCTATCGTTTATACTCACATCATTCTCTGTGCTTTGTGTATTTTCGACTCTTTCATTTTGATTACTTCTTTCAAATCTCACACCCCTAAAATCTCTTTGATTTGCACTAAATAAACTAGTACCTCTACCCCTATTAAAATTACTTATTCGCTGATTATTTCCTCGATAAAATCTTACATGGTTTATTTGATCATTTCTTCCAATTCTCGTCGACTGATTGTTATGATAATTCCTTTGCACATTATTTTGAACTCCACTTCCTGTTCCGGGAATTACAGATTCATAAGTTCGTCTAGGATCATAACCTCTTCCTTCAAATCTTTGATTTCTCACGGGTGCCCCGCCCCAATTTAAACTCGTCCTATTATTCCTATTATTTGTAGGTTGTGATTCCTGTCGATTTCTTCCTCGCTCAATATGGACGTTATTATAGTTACCATCACAGGATGTAGTATCATTGAGGTTATGTGCTTCAAATTCGGATAATAATTCAATCATATCAGAGAAATCGATAGGCTTAGCCACAATTAAATGATTTCTGATATGTGGTGGATAATGCCGTATTAGCATGTTGACAATTTCTGTCTCAGAAATTTCGGGATTGATCAACTTACTTTTGTTTGCTAATTTTAAGAAATATTCAGTCATAGAAATCCCTTTTTTAAACTCAAACCTACCCGTTGCTAACTCAACTTTTATTCTTCTTTGTCTCTCAGGTCCCCAAAATCTATTTATAAACAGATTTCTGAAAGTACTGTATGTTTCATGTGAAGCCAAAGTTAACCTTAACCACTCAAGAGCATTTTTCTTCAAACAGCGTTTTACTATTACCATCCGAAATTCATTGGGAATTCTCTTAATACGGAAATATTCTTCCAATTCCCTAAGAAAGACTTTTGGATTATCACCTGATTCCTCATCAAAACTTGGTGGACTAATATCATTTAGTGAATAATGTACACATTCATTTTGACCTAGACTGTGGAGTTGTGTGTGTGAGGACATGTTCTGTGTGTTTCTGTGATAATTAATATCATTATTTGGACTCACAAAATCACTACATTCACTTACTACATCACCAGACTTCTGATGATTGCTTAATTCACCTGGTAAGTCACAATCGTTTATATTTGTAATTCTAGACATTTCTATCCCGTTATTTACTTTTCTAGCCTGTAATGCAATTACAACTTGTGTCAATTTTCCTAAGTTATCCTTTTCTTTTTCAAAATGTTCTTTTACCTCTTTAATTTGCAAAATTACTTCTTCTTTTGCTTTACTTATCTCATCAATTTGTAACTTTATTTCCTCTTGGTGTATCTTACTTTCATCATGTTGTAATTGCATTTCAGAACAAATTACATTGATTCTTTGTTCTACTTTATCTCCTAATTCTTCTCTTTGTTTTTGTGTTATTTCTGCCTGTTGTATCCTAAATGTTTCTAACTCTTTGTTTAATTCCATTCTTATTTCTTGTTTCACAATGTCCTGACCTAACCTAGTTTCCTGAATTATCTCTCTCAACTCATTGACTTCCTTTCTATTCTCATCCTTATTAATCTCTATGATCTGCATGAGCCTTTCCATATTATCCCTACACTCTTTTCTCCCTTCTCTAATCTCCTGTGAAATTTCAGATTTTAATTCCTGTTTTAGCTTCTGTAATAAATTAATTTCTAAGTTACTCACATTTTGTGCTAGTTCCTGTCTTACTCCTACATCTAAATCATTCATTTTCTTAGTTAAATCATTTACATTTTGTTCTATTTTAGAATCTAAATTACTCATTTCTGATTTAACATCTTTCATTCTAGAATCTAAATTACTCATTTCAGATTTAACATCTCCTATTTCTGATTTTACATCTCTCATTCTAGAATCTAAATTACTCATTTCAGATTTTAAATCATTTGCATTTTGTTCTATTTTAGAATCTAAATTACTCATTTCTGATTTTAAATCATTTGCATTTTGTTCTATTTTAGAGTCTAAATTACTTAACATTCTCGTTATTCTTTCCAACATTGACTCATTATCTATGCTTAATCCTGCATTCTCCCTATTCATTCCTACACTATCAGTAACTCCTCCTTCCACTATTATTTCTTTTCTACTCGCCATCTTTTTAACTATTTTCTGATTTCTTAACAACATAAATCTACTACTACTACTACTACTACTATTACTATTATTTTTTTTTTTTTTTTTAATTTCACTCACTTAAACCAGTTCTCGTTTTCTTCTTTCTTCTCTCTTCTTTCTTCTTTCCTTTTAAATTCCCACGGAGCTGCACGATGCTTTAATCTCCTCTTCTTTATCCTATTCGAGCCCCACGTTGGGCGCCATTTGTAACGGGATTATATTTTCGTTCATCTTCAACTAATAAGAAGCAAGCCAACTTTTTGTAACATCCAAGTCGAGTTTTAATCTACTGAGAGTCGTGAGATCTTTTCTCAGGTGTGGATGCGGATTTTTGGTGAAAATAAAATTTAGATGAGTTCAATTTTGTAATATATTATTTAATTATATAATATGAACTATGATTCACTCTTATCTATTATAAATATTGAATAACACTTTTTGAATCTTATTAATTTTCCTTTTCAATTACAATCATCGTAACATCTTTCCTCCTTATCCAGCAAGACACAAGATTCTCACTTTTTCTAGATTATTGATTTTCTTGTCCCCATAGCAATTCCCACCTTATTTTGTGATTGGCCGATTCACTGACACGTCATCACACCACGTCACACCACGTCACACCACTAGTTCGGCCAATCACACAACTACATACATTTTTATATATATTTACAATTCCCACGAACATAAAAATACTGTTACAATGTTCTATCTCCTAGCATTTAATTTGAAAGCATCTGTTAATTTTAGATATTTGTTCACTTATGCATCATCTTTTAAAGGAGAGTGAAAGTTATAGATTGTAGTACTTTCTTACACAAACCAGCATTTCAAAGATTGCACGGCAGAAAATTAAATATAAAATCTTTATTATCAGATAATTCTGAAGGGAGAAATGAATCTCCCAGCAAACATTTCTTCGGGATGCTCATTACTGCAGTGTAAATGCCAAGAGATCAAACGCTAGGTTAGAAAACTCTTTATGTACTTCTTGTGTAAGCATACACTTTTCATTATTTTCACACAAAAATTTATCGTTGCACTTTACGATGCACGTGTTCTTCATTCCTTTGTGTTTCTAAATAAAGACTGTAACAGTATTTTTTAGTAATGTTCGAAGGAATAATAAATATATAAAAATGTATGTAGTTGTGTGATTGGCCGAAGTAGTAGTGGTATCACGTGGTGTGATGACGTGTCAGTGAATCGGCCAATCACAAAATAAAGTGGGAATCACTATAGGGACAAGAAAATCAATAATCTAGAAAAGTGTTAGAATCTTGTGTCTTGCTGGGGAACGAGGAAGTTGACTTAAGATGTTACGATCATTATAAAATCTCCAAGAAAATTATATATCATTTTGTCTTAATCTGTGAATCTATCATTTGGCGCTAGCCAGTATTACTTTTGATAGAAAAAAAAAATTGATTAAATTAACTATATTCGAGTAACTGCGTCGTTAGTGTTGTCTTATGGGAGAAACATGGCGACTAGCATAGAAAGAGCGATGGAAGATCATGATTCTGGAGTGAAAGAAAGTATTATACCGACCGCCATAATGATGAACGAAAACATTCCCGTTACAAATGGCGCAGCAACGTGTGGGGCTCGAATAGGATAAAGAAGAGGAGATCGTGCATCGTGCAGCTCCGTGGGAATTTAAAAGGAAAGAAGAAAGAAGAGATAAGAAAGAAGAAAACGAGAACTGGTTTAAGTGAGTGAAATTTAAAAAAAAAAAAAAAAATAATAATAATAATAGTAGTAGTAGATTTATGTTGTTAAGAAATCAGAAAATAGTTAAAAAGATGGCGAGTAGAAAAGAAATAATAGTGGAAGGAGAAGTTACTGATAGTGTAGGAATGAATAGGGAGGATGCAAGATTAAGCATAGATAATGAGTCAATGTTGGAAAGAATAACAAGAATGTTAAGTAATTTAGATTCTAAAATAGAACAAAATGCAAATGATTTAAAATCAGAAATGAGTAATTTAGATTCTAAAATAGAACAAAATGCAAATGATTTAAAATCAGAAATGAGTAATTTAGATTCTAAAATAGAACAAAATGCAAATGATTTAAAATCAGAAATGAGTAATTTAGATTCTAAAATAGAACAAAATGCAAATGATTTAAAATCAGAAATGAGTAATTTAGATTCTAGAATGAAAGATGTAAAATCAGAAATGAGTAATTTAGATTCTAAAATAGAACAAAATGTAAATGATTTAACTAAGAAAATGAATGATTTAGATGTAGGAGTAAGACAGGAACTAGCACAAAATGTGAGTAACTTAGAAATTAATTTATTACAGAAGTTAAAACAGGAATTAAAATCTGAAATTTCACAGGAGATTAGAGAAGGGAGAAAAGAGTGTAGGGATAATATGGAAAGGCTCATGCAGATCATAGAGATTAATAAGGATGAGAATAGAAAGGAAGTCAATGAGTTGAGAGAGATAATTCAGGAAACTAGGTTAGGTCAGGACATTGTGAAACAAGAAATAAGAATGGAATTAAACAAAGAGTTAGAAACATTTAGGATACAACAGGCAGAAATAACACAAAAACAAAGAGAAGAATTAGGAGATAAAGTAGAACAAAGAATCAATGTAATTTGTTCTGAAATGCAATTACAACATGATGAAAGTAAGATACACCAAGAGGAAATAAAGTTACAAATTGATGAGATAAGTAAAGCAAAAGAAGAAGTAATTTTGCAAATTAAAGAGGTAAAAGAACATTTTGAAAAAGAAAAGGATAACTTAGGAAAACTGACACAAGTTGTAATTGCATTACAGGCTAGAAAAGTAAATAACGGGAAAGAAATGTCTAGAATTACAAATATAAACGATTGTGACTTACCAGGTGAATTAAGCAATCATCAGAAGTCTAGTGATGTAGTAAGTGAATGTAGTGATTTTGTGAGTCCAGATAATGATATTAATTATCACAGAAACACACAGAACATGTCCTCACACACACAACTCCACAGTCTAGGTCAAAATGAATGTGTACATTATTCACTAAATGATATTAGTCCACCAAGTTTTGATGAGGAATCAGGTGATAATCCAAAAGTCTTTCTTAGGGAATTGGAAGAATATTTCCGTATTAAGAGAATTCCCAATGAATTTCGGATGGTAATAGTAAAACGCTGTTTGAAGAAAAATGCTCTTGAGTGGTTAAGGTTAACTTTGGCTTCACATGAAACATACAGTACTTTCAGAAATCTGTTTATAAATAGATTTTGGGGACCTGAGAGACAAAGAAGAATAAAAGTTGAGTTAGCAACGGGTAGGTTTGAGTTTAAAAAAGGGATTTCTATGACTGAATATTTCTTAAAATTAGCAAACAAAAGTAAGTTGATCAATCCCGAAATTTCTGAGACAGAAATTGTCAACATGCTAATACGTCATTATCCACCACATATCAGAAATCATTTAATTGTGGCTAAGCCTATCGATTTCTCTGATATGATTGAATTATTATCCGAATTTGAAGCACATAACCTCATTAATGATACTACATCCTGTGATGGTAACTATAATAACGTCCATATTGAGCGAGGAAGAAATCGACAGGAATCACAACCTACAAATAATAGGAATAATAGGACGAGTTTAAATTGGGGCGGGGCACCCGTGAGAAATCAAAGATTTGAAGGAAGAGGTTATGATCCTAGACGAACTTATGAATCTATAATTCCCGGAACAGGAAGTGGAGTTCAAAATAATGTGCAAAGGAATTATCATAACAATCAGTCGACGAGAATTGGAAGAAATGATCAAATAAACCATGTAAGATTTTATCGAGGAAATAATCAGCGAATAAGTAATTTTAATAGAGGTAGAGGTACTAGTTTATTTAGTGCAAATCAAAGAGATTTTAGGGGTGTGAGATTTGAAAGAAGTAATCAAAATGAAAGAGTCGAAAATACACAAAGCACAGAGAATGATGTGAGTATAAACGATAGCACCAACCTAACCAACAATGAAAGTAATAATCAGAGGGAGATGGAAAACTAAAAACCAAATCATTTTGTGCTCTGGAAAGTGGTTCGGTGAGGATGACACAGGGCGAATTGAAAGTTGAAGATAACGGAAATAAGCTTACTCTCTTGCAGAAAAATAAGGAATTAGTTAACCCACCTCAGATAATTATTTACCTATGGGATAAAGAATATACAGCCTTGATTGATACTGGAGCCAGTTCTACAGTGATAAGTGAGGAATTGTTTAACAATCTGTTAGCTAACTATAAAGTGGAATATTTAAATGTGTGTAACGTTTACTGCAGTACTGCAATTGGGAAGAAAAAGGATAGGATTAAATATCAAGTATTAATTAAGGGGCGAATAGGTGAATGGAATTTCAATTTCATTGCGTTGGTAATTCCACATTTGGCAAGAGATGTAATTGTGGGTAATGATTTATTATATGAATGGCAAAGTGTATTGAATTTCGAAATGCATGAAATGAAGGTTAAGACAGAAAATGATTTATTAGTAATAAAATTATTGGAAGAAGATGGAAGAAAAGAAGAGAACAGGGATAATATAAATAATGAAAGGTTTTTTGTGGAAGATATACTTTTGCAAGAAAATGGTAATATTGAATACGATGAAAATGAAAATTGTGGGAAGAATTTAATTATTGATGGATTGCAAAATAATGTAACTGACCTTGAAAAGCATTGTTGCCAATTATATACAATACAAGATAAGAACGGCGGAAGCCAAGTGGAGGAAGAAATAGAATTCCAGAGAATATTACAAGTAAAGTTAGAAAACACATACAATTGAGACCAAGCGAGAAAAGAACAGTTGAAATTGTGTATATTAAAGAATAGAAAAGCCTTTAGTTCAAAACCTGGACTGTGTAACAAATACACACACACATTTAAAGTGAATGATACTGCTCCCTATACACATAAAAGCCGACCTTTACCCATAGCTATAAGACAAGCATTTCTAGAAGCAAGTGTGGATACAAGAGATTTGTAATCAACGGAGTACTTATTGTTAAAATAGTTAAATAATAAAACATGTATATTATTGTTAAATGTCAATATATTGTTGTATTTTAATTAATGTTCATTTATTATATTTCATCTAATGTATGTATATTATTATATTTTATGTATGTTGTATTGATGTTGTGTAATATTGGTGTAAACAAAATTGTTAATTGGGGCTGTTCTTCGAAATATATGGAAACAGATTGTTAATTGTTAATTCCTTTATTTGGTTATTTTCCATATATTTCGAAGAAGGGCATTTGTAACAGTATTTTTTAGTAATGTTCGAAGGAATAATAAATATATAAAAATGTATGTAGTTGTGTGATTGGCCGAAGTAGTAGTGGTATCACGTGGTGTGATGACGTGTCAGTGAATCGGCCAATCACAAAATAAAGTGGGAATCACTATAGGGACAAGAAAATCAATAATCTAGAAAAGTGTTAGAATCTTGTGTCTTGCTGGGGAACGAGGAAGTTGACTTAAGATGTTACGATCATTATAATTGTAAAGAAAAATTAATAAGATTCGAAAAGTGTTATTCAATATTTATAATATAAAAGAGAATCGTAGTTTATATTATATAATTAAATAATATATAACAAAATTGGACTCATCTAAATTTTATTTTCACCAAAAATCCGCGTCCACACCTTAGAAAGATCTCATGACTCTTATTAGATTAAAACTTGACTTGGATATTACAAAGAAGTTGGCGTGATTCTTATTGGAAGAAGAAGATCGAAAATAAAATCCCGTTACAAGACTCACTAAAGGAGCATTCATTTTTCATCAAGGAAAGGGTAATATTGCTGGCGCTAACAACACGGTCTCGCCTCTGGTTAATACTTAACCATAACTTGCTTCCTCTCAATAATATGTTACGGTTAGAATGATACAGAATACCAAATAACACATAGGGAGTGGTTAGCGCCATTAAGAAGTGGTTCAACTTCACCCAGAAGTTACAGAATAGCCCCGAAAAACTATTGAATTCAACCACTTTGAATATCTTTAATAGATACCTCTCCAGATGAAGAGGTTAAGCCTTCTGATCGTCTAAATGCCTAAGCGTATTATTTAAATGGCCTTGCGCAGTTGTGTAGAAACATTTTTTATTTACATCCTCTAAAGTTGTCATATCCGACGATGAATGAAATGATGTTCAAATGAACTCAGGGTCCATAGAGCTTAGAGTTACTGAACATGTATATTTCAGGATAATGGATAATGGAAGCCCCTGGAGAAAAAGGCAACGCCTTATCCAGATGACTCACCCTGACCGAGATTCGAACTCGGGAACTTTTGAGCGTGAGGCAAGCACGCTGCCAGCTACGTTATAGAGGCGGGAGTTTGTAGAAAGTTATTTTTTTAAATGTGCATTGTCTCCTTGTTCTTTGAAGATAGATAAAATATTTAAAAAAGCTTTCCCGTCATGAACCATAAATGTGAATTTGGCTTTTGTTCTATAATTTGGCTAACAAATTATCTAGTTGCCGATGGGTCCTTAAACCTCTCACACACGCACGCAACCACACACGCGCGCGCACACGCACGCGTACACACACCACTCCCTCATGGTAATTCAAATACTCGTCCTTACCCATGATTTGAAGATTTATCCTGACAATTTCTAGACTTAGGTTGCACGTGTCTAATGGCCTTTTGTTTTGTTGGAAATACTTAAAAATTATCTAATATTCTAAACAAAAGGTTAATTAAAACGTTTACGATATATTGTAAGAACAAAATATACATAACGAGAAAACTATGTGAAAGCACTGTTTAACAACTACAAATACCATCAGAGGTCGTCCTCCTTCCTCTAGGGAAAACATGTTAGCTTCTGGCTCTTGAGGTCGCTGGTTCAAACTCGGTGGAGAACGATGAATTTCTTTGGGTGTAAACATCCTTAACATGGCTTCCTTCAGAAGGGAAATAAATCCGATGATCCTTTATTGTATATTTATGGCACGTAAAAGAACCTCAAGCTAGTGATGAGGCCTGTACGCAAAATTAAGCGGTCTTTCACGCCCAATACACCACGTGGCCAACTGGCCCATCTTTGAGGTTAACAGATATCCCTTCGTGCGTTAGAAGAGTTGCAGAGCTGGACGGGGTAAATCTAGTTAAATGGAAGGCAGTGGCGTGACCGAATTTCAATTTCTGCGTGAAGTAGGAGCTGAACATTTAGAATTTAAATCAGGGTGTCACTTGC